>JAILYB010000186.1:600000-1168387 GCA_021437785.1 Rhodomyrtus psidioides | reverse complement strand
AGGATTATATATTCAATAGGTAGGAGTTGTCGGCAATTCGTCAAAGAGAAATGAGCATAATATGACAAAAAATGCCTAACTACCTATGTGATCGCCGCGCAAACTTTTGCAGTGATCCTTAACTTGACTCTAGCTATTATGTAAAATGTAATAAAAAATAAATAAATGATCATACATCAACATAGTGTTATCTATACAAAAGTCACAATTTTCCTAAGGTTCTTCGAGTAGAAATGACTTTAAGAAGGTCAAATTAACTAACTCCCTATTTGATCGATACATGGATTGAAAATGCTTAATATTTCAAGATAACTAATAAATAAAAAATTAGGGTTCTTAAACAAAGGATTATATATTCAATAGGTAGGAGTTTTCGGAAATTCGTCAAACAGAAATGAGCAAAATATGACAAAAAATGCCTAACTACCTATTTGATCGCCGCGCAAAACATTTGCAGTGATCCTTAACTTGACTCTAGCTATTATTTGAAGGGTAATAATAAATAAAAAAATGATCATACATCAACAATGTGTTATCTATACAAAAGTCGCAATTTTCCTAAGGTTTTTTGAGTAGAAATGACTTGAAGAAGGTAAAATTAACTAACTACCTATTTGATCGATACATGGATTGACAATGCTTAAAATTTCAAGATAACTAATAAATAAAAAATTAGCATACTACAACAAAGGATTATATATTCAATAGGAAGGAGTTTTCGGCAATTCGTCAAACAGAAACGAGCAAAATAAGACAAAAAATGCCTAACTACTTATATGATCGCCGCGCAAAACATTTGCAGTGATCCTTACCTTGACTCTAGCTATTATTTGAAGCGTAATAATTAATAAAAAATTGATCATACATCAACATAGTGTTATCTATACAAAAGTCGCAATTTTCCTAAGGTTCTTCGAGTGGAAATGACTTTAAGAAGGTCAAATTAACTAACTCCTTATTTGATCGATACATGGATTGACAATGCTTAATATTTCAAGATAACTAATAAATAAAAAATTAGGGTACTTCAACAAAGGATTATATATTCAATAGGTAGGAGTTTTCGGCAATTCGTCAAACAGAAATTAGCATAATATGACTACCAATGCCTAACTACCTATTTCATCGCCGCGCAAAACATTTGCAGTGATCCTTAACTTGACTCTAGCTATTATTTGAAGCATAATAATAAATAAAAAAAAGATCATACATCAACAATGTGTTATCTATACAAAAGTCGCAATTTTCCTAAGGTTCTTCGAGTAGAAATGACTTTAAGAAGGTGAAATTAACTAACTACCTATTTGATCGATACATGGATTGACAATGCTTAAAATTTCAAGATAACTTATAAATAAAGAAATTAGGGTACTTCAACAAAGGAGTATATATTCAATACGTAGGAGTTTTCGGCAATTCGTCAAACAGAAATGAGCATAATATGACAAAAAAGGCCTAACTACCTATGTGATTGCCGCGCAAAACATTTGCAGTGATCCTTAACTTGACTCTAGCTATTATTTGAAATGTAATAATAAAAAAAAAATTATCATACATCAACATAGTGTTAATCTATACAAAAGTCGCAATTTTCCTAAGGTTCTTCGAGTAGAAATGACTTTAAGAAGGTCAAATTAACTAACTACCTATTTGATCGATACATGGATTGAAAATGCTTAATATTTCAAGATAACTAATAAATAAAAAATTAGGGTACTTCAACAAAGGATTATATATTCAATAGGTAGGAGTTTTCGGCAATTCGTCAAACAGAAATGAGCAAAATATGACAAAAAATGCCTAACTACCTATTTGATCGCCGCGCAAAACATTTGCAGTGATCCTTAACTTGACTCTAGCTTTTATTTGAAATGTAATAATAATAAAAAAATGATCATACATCAACATAGTGTTATCTATACAAAAGTAACAATTTTCCTAATGTTCTTCGAGTAGAAATGACTTTAAGAAGGTCAAATAAACTAACTACCTATTTGATCGATACATGGATTGACAATGCTTAAAATTTCAAGAAAACTAATAAATAAAAAATTAGGGTACTTCAACAAAGGATTATATATTCAATAGGTAGGAGTTTTCGGCAATTCGTCAAACCGAAATGAGCATAATATGACAAACAATGCCTAACTACCTATTTGATCGCCGCACAAAACATTTGTAGTGATCCTTAACTTAACTGTAGCTATTATTTGAAGCGTAATAATAAATAAAAAAATGATCATACATCAACAATGTGTTATCTATACAAAAGTCGCAATTTTCCTAAGCTTCTTCGAGTAGAAATGTCTTTAAGAAGGTAAAATTAACTAACTACCTATTTGATCGATACATGGATTGACAATGCTTAAAATTTCAAGATAACTTATAAATAAAGAAATTAGGGTACTTCAACAAAGGAGTATATATTCAATACGTAGGAGTTTTCGGCAATTCGTCAAACAGAAATGAGCATAATATGACAAAAAAGGCCTAACTACCTATGTGATTGCCGCGCAAAACATTTGCAGTGATCCTTAACTTGACTCTAGCTATTATTTGAAATGTAATAATAAAAAAAAAATTATCATACATCAACATAGTGTTATCTATACAAAAGTCGCAATTTTCCTAAGGTTCTTCGAGTAGAAATGACTTTAAGAAGGTCAAATTAACTAACTACCTATTTGATCGATACATGGATTGAAAATGCTTAATATTTCAAGATAACTAATAAATAAAAAATTAGGGTACTTCAACAAAGGATTATATATTCAATAGGTAGGAGTTTTCGGCAATTCGTCAAACAGAAATGAGCAAAATATGACAAAAAATGCCTAACTACCTATTTGATCGCCGCGCAAAACATTTGCAGTGATCCTTAACTTGACTCTAGCTTTTATTTGAAATGTAATAATAAATAAAAAAATGATCATACATCAACATAGTGTTATCTATACAAAAGTAACAATTTTCCTAATGTTCTTCGAGTAGAAATGATTTTAAGAAGGTCAAATAAACTAACTACCTATTTGATCGATACATGGATTGACAATGCTTAAAATTTCAAGAAAACTAATAAATAAAAAATTAGGGTACTTCAACAAAGGATTATATATTCAATAGGTAGGAGTTTTCGGCAATTCGTCAAACCGAAATGAGCATAATATGACAAACAATGCCTAACTACCTATTTGATCGCCGCACAAAACATTTGTAGTGATCCTTAACTTAACTGTAGCTATTATTTGAAGCGTAATAATAAATAAAAAAATGATCATACATCAACAATGTGTTATCTATACAAAAGTCGCAATTTTCCTAAGCTTCTTCGAGTAGAAATGTCTTTAAGAAGGTAAAATTAACTAACTACCTATTTGATCGATACATGGATTGACAATGCTTAAAATTTCAATATAACTAATAAATAAAAAATTAGAATACTACAACAAAGGATTATATATTCAATAGGTAGGAGTTTTCGGCAATTCGTCAAACATAAAAGAGCAAAATATGACAAAAAATGCCTAACTACCTATTTGATCGCCGCGCAAAACATTTGTAGTGATCCTTAACTTGACTCTAGCTATTATTTGAAATGTAATAATTAATAAAAAATTGATCATACATCAACATAGTGTTATCTATACAAAAGTCGCAATTTTCCTAAGGTTCTTCGAGTAGAAATGACTTTAAGAAGGTCAAATTAACTAACTCCCTATTTGATCGATACATGGATTGACAATGCTTAATATTTCAATATAACTAATAAATAAAAAATTAGGGTACTTCAACAAAGGATTATATATTCAATAGGTAGGAGTTTTCTGCAATTCGTCAAACAGAAATTAGCAAAATATGACAAAAAATGCCTAACTACCTATTTGATCGCCGCGCAAAACATTTGTAGTGATCCTTAACTTGACTCTAGCTATTATTTGAAATGTAATAATTAATAAAAAATTGATCATACATCAACATAGTGTTATCTATACAAAAGTCGCAATTTTCCTAAGGTTCTTCGAGTAGAAATGACTTTAAGAAGGTCAAATTAACTAACTCCCTATTTGATCGATACATGGATTGACAATGCTTAATATTTCAAGATAACTAATAAATAAAAAATTAGGGTACTTCAACAAAGGATTATATATTCAATATGCAGGAGTTTTCTGCAATTCGTCAAACGGAAATTAGCATAATATGACAAAAAATGCCTAACTACCTATGTGATCGCCGCGCAAAACATTTGCAGTGATCCTTAACTTGACTCTAGCTATTATTTGAAATGTAATAATAAATAAAAAAAATTATCGTACATCAACATAGTGTTATCTATACAAAAGTCGCAATTTTCCTAAGGTTCTTCGTGTAGAAATGACTATAAAACGGTCAAATTAACAAACTAGCTATTTGAGCGATACCTGGAATGACAATGTTTAAAATTTCAAGATAACTAATAAATAAAAAATTAGTATACTACAACAAAGGATTATATATTTAATAGGTAGGAGTTTTCGGCAATTCGTCAAACAGAAACGAGCAAAATAAGACAAAAAATGCGTAACTACTTATTTGATCGCCGCACAAAACATTTGCAGTGATCCTTACCTTGACTCTAGCTATTATTTGAAGCGTAATAATTAATAAAAAATTGATCATACATCAACATAGTGTTATCTATACAAAAGTCGCAATTTTCCTAAGGTTCTTCGACTAGAAATGACTTTAAGAAGGTCAAATTAACTAACTCCCTATTTGATCGATACATGGATTGACAATGCTTAATATTTCAAGATAACTAATAAGTAAAAAATTAGGGTACTTCAACAAAGGATTATATATTCAATAGGTAGGAGTTTTCGGCAATTCGTCAAACAGAAATGAGCATAATATGACAAAAAATGCCTAACTACATATTTCATCGCCGCGCAAATCATTTGCAGTGATCCTTAACTTGACTCTAGCTATTATTTGAAGCATAATAATAAATAAAAAAATGATCATACATCAACATAGTGTTATCTATACAAAAGTCGCAATTTTCCTAAGGTTCTTCGAGTAGAAATGACTTTAAGAAGGTCAAATTAACTAACTCCCTATTTGATCGATACATGGATTGACAATGCTTAATATTTCAAGATAACTAATAATTAAAAATTAGGGTACTTCAACAAAGGATTATATTCAATATGTAGGAGTTTTCTGCAATTCGTCAAACGGAAATTAGCATAATATGACAAAAAATGCCTAACTACCTATTTGATCGCCGCGCAAAACATTTGCAGTGATCCTTAACTTGACTCTAGCTATTATTTGAAACGTAATAATATATAAAAAAAAATGATCATACATCAACATAGTGTTATCTATACAAAAGTCGCAATTTTCCTAAGGTTCTTCGAGTAGAAATGACTATAAAACGGTCAAATTAACTAACTAGCTATTTGAGCGATACCTGGAATGACAATGTTTAAAATTTCAAGATAACTAATAAATAAAAAATTGGTATACCACAACAAAGGATTATATATTCAATAGGTAGGAGTTTTCGGCAATTCGTCAAACAGAAACGAGCAAAATAAGACAAAAAATGCCTAACTACTTATTTGATCGCCGCGCAAAACATTTGCAGTGATCCTTACCTTGACTCTAGCTATTATTTGAAGCGTAATAATTAATAAAAAATTGATCATACATCAACATAGTGTTATCTATACAAAAGTCGCAATTTTCCTAAGGTTCTTCGACTAGAAATGACTTTAAGAAGGTCAAATTAACTAACTCCCCATTTGATCGATACATGGATTGACAATGCTTAATATTTCAAGATAACTAATAAGTAAAAAATTAGGGTACTTCAACAAAGGATTATATATTCAATAGGTAGGAGTTTTCGGCAATTCGTCAAACAGAATGAGCATAATATGACAAAAAATGCCTAACTACATATTTCATCGCCGCGCAAATCATTTGCAGTGATCCTTAACTTGACTCTAGCTATTATTTGAAGCATAATAATAAATAAAAAAATGATCATACATCAACATAGTGTTATCTATACAAAAGTCGCAATTTTCCTAAGGTGCTTCGAGTAGAAATGACTTTAAGAAGGTCAAATTAACTAACTCCCTATTTGATCGATACATGGATTGACAATGCTTAATATTTCAAGATAACTAATAATTAAAAATTAGGGTACTTCAACAAAGGATTATATATTCAATATGTAGGAGTTTTCTGCAATTCGTCAAACGGAAATTAGCATAATATGACAAAAAATGCCTAACTACCTATTTGATCGCCGCGCAAAACATTTGCAGTGATCCTTAACTTGACTCTAGCTATTATTTGAAACGTAATAATATATAAAAAAAAATGATCATACATCAACATAGTGTTATCTATACAAAAGTCGCAATTTTCCTAAGGTTCTTCGAGTAGAAATGACTATAAAACGGTCAAATTAACTAACTAGCTATTTGAGCGATACCTGGAATGACAATGTTTAAAATTTCAAGATAACTAATAAATAAAAAATTGGTATACCACAACAAAGGATTATATATTCAATAGGTAGGAGTTTTCGGCAATTCGTCAAACAGAAACGAGCAAAATAAGACAAAAAATGCCTAACTACTTATTTGATCGCCGCGCAAAACATTTGCAGTGATCCTTACCTTGACTCTAGCTATTATTTGAAGCGTAATAATTAATAAAAAATTGATCATACATCAACATAGTGTTATCTATACAAAAGTCGCAATTTTCCTAAGGTTCTTCGACTAGAAATGACTTTAAGAAGGTCAAATTAACTAACTCCCCATTTGATCGATACATGGATTGACAATGCTTAATATTTCAAGATAACTAATAAGTAAAAAATTAGGGTACTTCAACAAAGGATTATATATTCAATAGGTAGGAGTTTTCGGCAATTCGTCAAACAGAATGAGCATAATATGACAAAAAATGCCTAACTACATATTTCATCGCCGCGCAAATCATTTGCAGTGATCCTTAACTTGACTCTAGCTATTATTTGAAGCATAATAATAAATAAAAAAATGATCATACATCAACATAGTGTTATCTATACAAAAGTCGCAATTTTCCTAAGGTGCTTCGAGTAGAAATGACTTTAAGAAGGTCAAATTAACTAACTCCCTATTTGATCGATACATGGATTGACAATGCTTAACATTTCAAGATAACTAATAATTAAAAATTAGGGTACTTCAACAAAGGATTATATATTCAATATGTAGGAGTTTTCTGCAATTCGTCAAACGGAAATTAGCATAATATGACAAAAAATGCCTAACTACCTATGTGATCGCCGCGCAAAACATTTGCAGTGATCCTTAACTTGACTCTAGCTTTTATTTGAAATGTAATAATAAATAAAAAAATGATCATACATCAACATAGTGTTATCTATACAAAAGTCGCAATTTTCCTAAGGTTCTTCGAGTAGAAATGACTTTAAGAAGGTCAAATTAACTAACTACCTATTTTATCGATACATGGATTGACAATGCTTAAAATTTCAATAAAACTAATAAATAAAAAATTAGGGCACTTCAACAAAGGATTATATATTCAATAGGTAGGAGTTTTCGGCAATTCGTCAAACAGAAATTAGCATAATATGACAAACAATGCCTAACTACCTATTTGATCGCCGCGCAAAACATTTGTAGTGATCCTTAACTTAACTGTAGCTATTATTTGAAGCGTAATAATAAATAAAAAAATGATCATACATCAACAATGTGTTATCTATACAAAAGTCGCAATTTTCTTAAGGTTCTTCGAGTAGAAATGACTTTAAGAATGTAAAATTAACTAACTACCTATTTGATCGATACATGGATTGACAATGCTGAAAATTTCAAAATAACTAATAAATAAAAAATTAGAATACTACAACAAAGGATTATATATTCAATAGGTAGGAGTTTTCGGCAATTCGTCAAACAGAAATGAGCATAATATGACAAACAATGCCTAACTACCTATTTGATCGCCGCGCAAAACATTTGTAGTGATCCTTAACTTGACACAAGCTATTATTTGAAATGTAATAGTAAATAAAAAAATTATCATACATCAACATAGTGTTATCTATACAAAAGTCACAATTTTCCTTAGGTTCTTCGAGTAGAAATGACTTTAAGAAGGTCAAATTAACTAACTACCTATTTCATCGATACATGGATTGAAAATGCTTAATATTTCAAGATAACTAATGAATAAAAAATTAGGGTACTTCAACAAAGGATTATATATTCAATAGGTAGGAGTTTTCGGCAATTCGTCAAACAGAAATGAGCAAAATATGACTAAAAAATGCCTAACTTCCTATTTGATCGCCGCGCAAAACATTTGCAGTGATCCTTAACTTCACTCTAGCAATTATTTAAAATGTAATAATAAATAAATAAATGATCATACATCAACATAGTGTTATCTATACAAAAGTCACAATTTTCCTATGGTTCTTCGAGTAGAAATGACTTTAAGAAGGTCAAATTAACTAACTACCTATTTGATCGAAACATGGATTGAAAATGCTTAAAATTTCAAGAAAACTAATAAATAAAAAATTAGGGTACTTCAACAAAGGATTATATATTCAATAGGTAGGAGTTTTCGGCAATTTGTCAAACCGAAATGAGCATAATATGACAAACAATGCCTAACTACCTATTTGATCGCCGCGCAAAACATTTGTAGTGATCCTTAACTTCACTCTAGCAATTATTTAAAATGTAATAATAAATAAATAAATGATCATACATCAACATAGTGTTATCTATACAAAAGTCACAATTTTCCTATGGTTCTTCGAGTAGAAATGACTTTAAGAAGGTCAAATTAACTAACTACCTATTTGATCGAAACATGGATTGAAAATGCTTAAAATTTCAAGAAAACTAATAAATAAAAAATTAGGGTACTTCAACAAAGGATTATATATTCAATAGGTAGGAGTTTTCGGCAATTTGTCAAACCGAAATGAGCAAAATATGACAAAAAATGCCTAACTACCTATTTGATCGCCGCGCAAAACATTTGCAGTGATCCTTAACTTGACTCTAGCTATTATTTGAAGGGTAATAATAAATAAAAAAATGATCATACATCAACAATGTGTTATCTATACAAAAGTCGCAATTTTCCTAAGGTTTTTTGAGTAGAAATGACTTGAAGAAGGTAAAATTAACTAACTACCTATTTGATCGATACATGGATTGACAATGCTTAAAATTTCAAGATAACTAATAAATAAAAAATTAGCATACTACAACAAAGGATTATATATTCAATAGGAAGGAGTTTTCGGCAATTCGTCAAACAGAAACGAGCAAAATAAGACAAAAAATGCCTAACTACTTATATGATCGCCGCGCAAAACATTTGCAGTGATCCTTACCTTGACTCTAGCTATTATTTGAAGCGTAATAATAAATAAAAAAATGATCATACATCAACAATGTGTTATCTATACAAAAGTCGCAATTTTCCTAAGGTTCTTCGAGTAGAAATGACTTTAAGAAGGTAAAATTAACTAACTACCTATTTGATCGATACATGGATTGACAATGATTAAAATTTCAAGATAACTAAAAAATAAAAAATTAGAATACTACAACAAAGGATTATATATTCAATAGGTAACAGTTTTCTGCAATTCCTCAAACAGAAATTAGCATAATATGACAAAAAATGCCTATCTACCTATTTGATCGCCGCGCAAAACATTTGCAGTGATCCTTAGCTTGACTCTAGCTAATATTTGAAGCGTAATAATTAATAAAAAATTGATCATACGTCAACATAGTGTTATCTATACAAAAGTCACAATTTTCCTAAAGTTCTTCGAGTAGAAATGACTTTAAGAAGGTCAAATTAACTAACTCCCTATTTGATCGATACATGGATTGACAATGCTTAATATTTCAATATAACTAATAAATAAAAAATTAGGTACTTCAACAGAGGATTATATATTCAATAGGTAGGAGTTGTCGGCAATTCGTCAAAGAGAAATGAGCATAATATGACAAAAAATGCCTAACTACCTATGTGATCGCCGCGCAAAACTTTTGCAGTGATCCTTAACTTGACTCTAGCTATTATGTAAAATGTAATAAAAAATAAATAAATGATCATACATCAACATAGTGTTATCTATACAAAAGTCACAATTTTCCTAAGGTTCTTCGAGTAGAAATGACTTTAAGAAGGTCAAATTAACTAACTCCCTATTTGATCGATACATGGATTGAAAATGCTTAATATTTCAAGATAACTAATAAATAAAAAATTAGGGTTCTTAAACAAAGGATTATATATTCAATAGGTAGGAGTTTTCGGAAATTCGTCAAACAGAAATGAGCAAAATATGACAAAAAATGCCTAACTACCTATTTGATCGCCGCGCAAAACATTTGCAGTGATCCTTAACTTGACTCTAGCTATTATTTGAAGGGTAATAATAAATAAAAAAATGATCATACATCAACAATGTGTTATCTATACAAAAGTCGCAATTTTCCTAAGGTTTTTTGAGTAGAAATGACTTGAAGAAGGTAAAATTAACTAACTACCTATTTGATCGATACATGGATTGACAATGCTTAAAATTTCAAGATAACTAATAAATAAAAAATTAGCATACTACAACAAAGGATTATATATTCAATAGGAAGGAGTTTTCGGCAATTCGTCAAACAGAAACGAGCAAAATAAGACAAAAAATGCCTAACTACTTATATGATCGCCGCGCAAAACATTTGCAGTGATCCTTACCTTGACTCTAGCTATTATTTGAAGCGTAATAATAAATAAAAAAATGATCATACATCAACAATGTGTTATCTATACAAAAGTCGCAATTTTCCTAAGGTTCTTCGAGTAGAAATGACTTTAAGAAGGTAAAATTAACTAACTACCTATTTGATCGATACATGGATTGACAATGATTAAAATTTCAAGATAACTAAAAAATAAAAAATTAGAATACTACAACAAAGGATTATATATTCAATAGGTAACAGTTTTCTGCAATTCCTCAAACAGAAATTAGCATAATATGACAAAAAATGCCTATCTACCTATTTGATCGCCGCGCAAAACATTTGCAGTGATCCTTAGCTTGACTCTAGCTAATATTTGAAGCGTAATAATTAATAAAAAATTGATCATACGTCAACATAGTGTTATCTATACAAAAGTCACAATTTTCCTAAAGTTCTTCGAGTAGAAATGACTTTAAGAAGGTCAAATTAACTAACTCCCTATTTGATCGATACATGGATTGACAATGCTTAATATTTCAATATAACTAATAAATAAAAAATTAGGTACTTCAACAGAGGATTATATATTCAATAGGTAGGAGTTGTCGGCAATTCGTCAAAGAGAAATGAGCATAATATGACAAAAAATGCCTAACTACCTATGTGATCGCCGCGCAAAACTTTTGCAGTGATCCTTAACTTGACTCTAGCTATTATGTAAAATGTAATAAAAAATAAATAAATGATCATACATCAACATAGTGTTATCTATACAAAAGTCACAATTTTCCTAAGGTTCTTCGAGTAGAAATGACTTTAAGAAGGTCAAATTAACTAACTCCCTATTTGATCGATACATGGATTGAAAATGCTTAATATTTCAAGATAACTAATAAATAAAAAATTAGGGTTCTTAAACAAAGGATTATATATTCAATAGGTAGGAGTTTTCGGAAATTCGTCAAACAGAAATGAGCAAAATATGACAAAAAATGCCTAACTACCTATTTGATCGCCGCGCAAAACATTTGCAGTGATCCTTAACTTGACTCTAGCTATTATTTGAAGGGTAATAATAAATAAAAAAATGATCATACATCAACAATGTGTTATCTATACAAAAGTCGCAATTTTCCTAAGGTTTTTTGAGTAGAAATGACTTGAAGAAGGTAAAATTAACTAACTACCTATTTGATCGATACATGGATTGACAATGCTTAAAATTTCAAGATAACTAATAAATAAAAAATTAGCATACTACAACAAAGGATTATATATTCAATAGGAAGGAGTTTTCGGCAATTCGTCAAACAGAAACGAGCAAAATAAGACAAAAAATGCCTAACTACTTATATGATCGCCGCGCAAAACATTTGCAGTGATCCTTACCTTGACTCTAGCTATTATTTGAAGCGTAATAATTAATAAAAAATTGATCATACATCAACATAGTGTTATCTATACAAAAGTCGCAATTTTCCTAAGGTTCTTCGAGTGGAAATGACTTTAAGAAGGTCAAATTAACTAACTCCTTATTTGATCGATACATGGATTGACAATGCTTAATATTTCAAGATAACTAATAAATAAAAAATTAGGGTACTTCAACAAAGGATTATATATTCAATAGGTAGGAGTTTTCGGCAATTCGTCAAACAGAAATTAGCATAATATGACTACCAATGCCTAACTACCTATTTCATCGCCGCGCAAAACATTTGCAGTGATCCTTAACTTGACTCTAGCTATTATTTGAAGCATAATAATAAATAAAAAAAAGATCATACATCAACAATGTGTTATCTATACAAAAGTCGCAATTTTCCTAAGGTTCTTCGAGTAGAAATGACTTTAAGAAGGTGAAATTAACTAACTACCTATTTGATCGATACATGGATTGACAATGCTTAAAATTTCAAGATAACTTATAAATAAAGAAATTAGGGTACTTCAACAAAGGAGTATATATTCAATACGTAGGAGTTTTCGGCAATTCGTCAAACAGAAATGAGCATAATATGACAAAAAAGGCCTAACTACCTATGTGATTGCCGCGCAAAACATTTGCAGTGATCCTTAACTTGACTCTAGCTATTATTTGAAATGTAATAATAAAAAAAAAATTATCATACATCAACATAGTGTTATCTATACAAAAGTCGCAATTTTCCTAAGGTTCTTCGAGTAGAAATGACTTTAAGAAGGTCAAATTAACTAACTACCTATTTGATCGATACATGGATTGAAAATGCTTAATATTTCAAGATAACTAATAAATAAAAAATTAGGGTACTTCAACAAAGGATTATATATTCAATAGGTAGGAGTTTTCGGCAATTCGTCAAACAGAAATGAGCAAAATATGACAAAAAATGCCTAACTACCTATTTGATCGCCGCGCAAAACATTTGCAGTGATCCTTAACTTGACTCTAGCTTTTATTTGAAATGTAATAATAAATAAAAAAATGATCATACATCAACATAGTGTTATCTATACAAAAGTAACAATTTTCCTAATGTTCTTCGAGTAGAAATGACTTTAAGAAGGTCAAATAAACTAACTACCTATTTGATCGATACATGGATTGACAATGCTTAAAATTTCAAGAAAACTAATAAATAAAAAATTAGGGTACTTCAACAAAGGATTATATATTCAATAGGTAGGAGTTTTCGGCAATTCGTCAAACCGAAATGAGCATAATATGACAAACAATGCCTAACTACCTATTTGATCGCCGCACAAAACATTTGTAGTGATCCTTAACTTAACTGTAGCTATTATTTGAAGCGTAATAATAAATAAAAAAATGATCATACATCAACAATGTGTTATCTATACAAAAGTCGCAATTTTCCTAAGCTTCTTCGAGTAGAAATGTCTTTAAGAAGGTAAAATTAACTAACTACCTATTTGATCGATACATGGATTGACAATGCTTAAAATTTCAAGATAACTTATAAATAAAGAAATTAGGGTACTTCAACAAAGGAGTATATATTCAATACGTAGGAGTTTTCGGCAATTCGTCAAACAGAAATGAGCATAATATGACAAAAAAGGCCTAACTACCTATGTGATTGCCGCGCAAAACATTTGCAGTGATCCTTAACTTGACTCTAGCTATTATTTGAAATGTAATAATAAAAAAAAAATTATCATACATCAACATAGTGTTATCTATACAAAAGTCGCAATTTTCCTAAGGTTCTTCGAGTAGAAATGACTTTAAGAAGGTCAAATTAACTAACTACCTATTTGATCGATACATGGATTGAAAATGCTTAATATTTCAAGATAACTAATAAATAAAAAATTAGGGTACTTCAACAAAGGATTATATATTCAATAGGTAGGAGTTTTCGGCAATTCGTCAAACAGAAATGAGCAAAATATGACAAAAAATGCCTAACTACCTATTTGATCGCCGCGCAAAACATTTGCAGTGATCCTTAACTTGACTCTAGCTTTTATTTGAAATGTAATAATAAATAAAAAAATGATCATACATCAACATAGTGTTATCTATACAAAAGTAACAATTTTCCTAATGTTCTTCGAGTAGAAATGATTTTAAGAAGGTCAAATAAACTAACTACCTATTTGACCGATACATGGATTGACAATGCTTAAAATTTCAAGAAAACTAATAAATAAAAAATTAGGGTACTTCAACAAAGGATTATATATTCAATAGGTAGGAGTTTTCGGCAATTCGTCAAACCGAAATGAGCATAATATGACAAACAATGCCTAACTACCTATTTGATCGCCGCACAAAACATTTGTAGTGATCCTTAACTTAACTGTAGCTATTATTTGAAGCGTAATAATAAATAAAAAAATGATCATACATCAACAATGTGTTATCTATACAAAAGTCGCAATTTTCCTAAGCTTCTTCGAGTAGAAATGTCTTTAAGAAGGTAAAATTAACTAACTACCTATTTGATCGATACATGGATTGACAATGCTTAAAATTTCAATATAACTAATAAATAAAAAATTAGAATACTACAACAAAGGATTATATATTCAATAGGTAGGAGTTTTCGGCAATTCGTCAAACATAAAAGAGCAAAATATGACAAAAAATGCCTAACTACCTATTTGATCGCCGCGCAAAACATTTGTAGTGATCCTTAACTTGACTCTAGCTATTATTTGAAATGTAATAATTAATAAAAAATTGATCATACATCAACATAGTGTTATCTATACAAAAGTCGCAATTTTCCTAAGGTTCTTCGAGTAGAAATGACTTTAAGAAGGTCAAATTAACTAACTCCCTATTTGATCGATACATGGATTGACAATGCTTAATATTTCAATATAACTAATAAATAAAAAATTAGGGTACTTCAACAAAGGATTATATATTCAATAGGTAGGAGTTTTCTGCAATTCGTCAAACAGAAATTAGCAAAATATGACAAAAAATGCCTAACTACCTATTTGATCGCCGCGCAAAACATTTGTAGTGATCCTTAACTTGACTCTAGCTATTATTTGAAATGTAATAATTAATAAAAAATTGATCATACATCAACATAGTGTTATCTATACAAAAGTCGCAATTTTCCTAAGGTTCTTCGAGTAGAAATGACTTTAAGAAGGTCAAATTAACTAACTCCCTATTTGATCGATACATGGATTGACAATGCTTAATATTTCAAGATAACTAATAAATAAAAAATTAGGGTACTTCAACAAAGGATTATATATTCAATATGCAGGAGTTTTCTGCAATTCGTCAAACGGAAATTAGCATAATATGACAAAAAATGCCTAACTACCTATGTGATCGCCGCGCAAAACATTTGCAGTGATCCTTAACTTGACTCTAGCTATTATTTGAAATGTAATAATAAATAAAAAAAATTATCGTACATCAACATAGTGTTATCTATACAAAAGTCGCAATTTTCCTAAGGTTCTTCGTGTAGAAATGACTATAAAACGGTCAAATTAACAAACTAGCTATTTGAGCGATACCTGGAATGACAATGTTTAAAATTTCAAGATAACTAATAAATAAAAAATTAGTATACTACAACAAAGGATTATATATTTAATAGGTAGGAGTTTTCGGCAATTCGTCAAACAGAAACGAGCAAAATAAGACAAAAAATGCGTAACTACTTATTTGATCGCCGCACAAAACATTTGCAGTGATCCTTACCTTGACTCTAGCTATTATTTGAAGCGTAATAATTAATAAAAAATTGATCATACATCAACATAGTGTTATCTATACAAAAGTCGCAATTTTCCTAAGGTTCTTCGACTAGAAATGACTTTAAGAAGGTCAAATTAACTAACTCCCTATTTGATCGATACATGGATTGACAATGCTTAATATTTCAAGATAACTAATAAGTAAAAAATTAGGGTACTTCAACAAAGGATTATATATTCAATAGGTAGGAGTTTTCGGCAATTCGTCAAACAGAAATGAGCATAATATGACAAAAAATGCCTAACTACATATTTCATCGCCGCGCAAATCATTTGCAGTGATCCTTAACTTGACTCTAGCTATTATTTGAAGCATAATAATAAATAAAAAAATGATCATACATCAACATAGTGTTATCTATACAAAAGTCGCAATTTTCCTAAGGTTCTTCGAGTAGAAATGACTTTAAGAAGGTCAAATTAACTAACTCCCTATTTGATCGATACATGGATTGACAATGCTTAATATTTCAAGATAACTAATAATTAAAAATTAGGGTACTTCAACAAAGGATTATATATTCAATATGTAGGAGTTTTCTGCAATTCGTCAAACGGAAATTAGCATAATATGACAAAAAATGCCTAACTACCTATTTGATCGCCGCGCAAAACATTTGCAGTGATCCTTAACTTGACTCTAGCTATTATTTGAAACGTAATAATATATAAAAAAAAATGATCATACATCAACATAGTGTTATCTATACAAAAGTCGCAATTTTCCTAAGGTTCTTCGAGTAGAAATGACTATAAAACGGTCAAATTAACTAACTAGCTATTTGAGCGATACCTGGAATGACAATGTTTAAAATTTCAAGATAACTAATAAATAAAAAATTGGTATACCACAACAAAGGATTATATATTCAATAGGTAGGAGTTTTCGGCAATTCGTCAAACAGAAACGAGCAAAATAAGACAAAAAATGCCTAACTACTTATTTGATCGCCGCGCAAAACATTTGCAGTGATCCTTACCTTGACTCTAGCTATTATTTGAAGCGTAATAATTAATAAAAAATTGATCATACATCAACATAGTGTTATCTATACAAAAGTCGCAATTTTCCTAAGGTTCTTCGACTAGAAATGACTTTAAGAAGGTCAAATTAACTAACTCCCCATTTGATCGATACATGGATTGACAATGCTTAATATTTCAAGATAACTAATAAGTAAAAAATTAGGGTACTTCAACAAAGGATTATATATTCAATAGGTAGGAGTTTTCGGCAATTCGTCAAACAGAATGAGCATAATATGACAAAAAATGCCTAACTACATATTTCATCGCCGCGCAAATCATTTGCAGTGATCCTTAACTTGACTCTAGCTATTATTTGAAGCATAATAATAAATAAAAAAATGATCATACATCAACATAGTGTTATCTATACAAAAGTCGCAATTTTCCTAAGGTGCTTCGAGTAGAAATGACTTTAAGAAGGTCAAATTAACTAACTCCCTATTTGATCGATACATGGATTGACAATGCTTAATATTTCAAGATAACTAATAATTAAAAATTAGGGTACTTCAACAAAGGATTATATATTCAATATGTAGGAGTTTTCTGCAATTCGTCAAACGGAAATTAGCATAATATGACAAAAAATGCCTAACTACCTATTTGATCGCCGCGCAAAACATTTGCAGTGATCCTTAACTTGACTCTAGCTATTATTTGAAACGTAATAATATATAAAAAAAAATGATCATACATCAACATAGTGTTATCTATACAAAAGTCGCAATTTTCCTAAGGTTCTTCGAGTAGAAATGACTATAAAACGGTCAAATTAACTAACTAGCTATTTGAGCGATACCTGGAATGACAATGTTTAAAATTTCAAGATAACTAATAAATAAAAAATTGGTATACCACAACAAAGGATTATATATTCAATAGGTAGGAGTTTTCGGCAATTCGTCAAACAGAAACGAGCAAAATAAGACAAAAAATGCCTAACTACTTATTTGATCGCCGCGCAAAACATTTGCAGTGATCCTTACCTTGACTCTAGCTATTATTTGAAGCGTAATAATTAATAAAAAATTGATCATACATCAACATAGTGTTATCTATACAAAAGTCGCAATTTTCCTAAGGTTCTTCGACTAGAAATGACTTTAAGAAGGTCAAATTAACTAACTCCCCATTTGATCGATACATGGATTGACAATGCTTAATATTTCAAGATAACTAATAAGTAAAAAATTAGGGTACTTCAACAAAGGATTATATATTCAATAGGTAGGAGTTTTCGGCAATTCGTCAAACAGAATGAGCATAATATGACAAAAAATGCCTAACTACATATTTCATCGCCGCGCAAATCATTTGCAGTGATCCTTAACTTGACTCTAGCTATTATTTGAAGCATAATAATAAATAAAAAAATGATCATACATCAACATAGTGTTATCTATACAAAAGTCGCAATTTTCCTAAGGTGCTTCGAGTAGAAATGACTTTAAGAAGGTCAAATTAACTAACTCCCTATTTGATCGATACATGGATTGACAATGCTTAACATTTCAAGATAACTAATAATTAAAAATTAGGGTACTTCAACAAAGGATTATATATTCAATATGTAGGAGTTTTCTGCAATTCGTCAAACGGAAATTAGCATAATATGACAAAAAATGCCTAACTACCTATGTGATCGCCGCGCAAAACATTTGCAGTGATCCTTAACTTGACTCTAGCTTTTATTTGAAATGTAATAATAAATAAAAAAATGATCATACATCAACATAGTGTTATCTATACAAAAGTCGCAATTTTCCTAAGGTTCTTCGAGTAGAAATGACTTTAAGAAGGTCAAATTAACTAACTACCTATTTTATCGATACATGGATTGACAATGCTTAAAATTTCAATAAAACTAATAAATAAAAAATTAGGGCACTTCAACAAAGGATTATATATTCAATAGGTAGGAGTTTTCGGCAATTCGTCAAACAGAAATTAGCATAATATGACAAACAATGCCTAACTACCTATTTGATCGCCGCGCAAAACATTTGTAGTGATCCTTAACTTAACTGTAGCTATTATTTGAAGCGTAATAATAAATAAAAAAATGATCATACATCAACAATGTGTTATCTATACAAAAGTCGCAATTTTCTTAAGGTTCTTCGAGTAGAAATGACTTTAAGAATGTAAAATTAACTAACTACCTATTTGATCGATACATGGATTGACAATGCTGAAAATTTCAAAATAACTAATAAATAAAAAATTAGAATACTACAACAAAGGATTATATATTCAATAGGTAGGAGTTTTCGGCAATTCGTCAAACAGAAATGAGCATAATATGACAAACAATGCCTAACTACCTATTTGATCGCCGCGCAAAACATTTGTAGTGATCCTTAACTTGACACAAGCTATTATTTGAAATGTAATAGTAAATAAAAAAATTATCATACATCAACATAGTGTTATCTATACAAAAGTCACAATTTTCCTTAGGTTCTTCGAGTAGAAATGACTTTAAGAAGGTCAAATTAACTAACTACCTATTTCATCGATACATGGATTGAAAATGCTTAATATTTCAAGATAACTAATGAATAAAAAATTAGGGTACTTCAACAAAGGATTATATATTCAATAGGTAGGAGTTTTCGGCAATTCGTCAAACAGAAATGAGCAAAATATGACTAAAAAATGCCTAACTTCCTATTTGATCGCCGCGCAAAACATTTGCAGTGATCCTTAACTTCACTCTAGCAATTATTTAAAATGTAATAATAAATAAATAAATGATCATACATCAACATAGTGTTATCTATACAAAAGTCACAATTTTCCTATGGTTCTTCGAGTAGAAATGACTTTAAGAAGGTCAAATTAACTAACTACCTATTTGATCGAAACATGGATTGAAAATGCTTAAAATTTCAAGAAAACTAATAAATAAAAAATTAGGGTACTTCAACAAAGGATTATATATTCAATAGGTAGGAGTTTTCGGCAATTTGTCAAACCGAAATGAGCATAATATGACAAACAATGCCTAACTACCTATTTGATCGCCGCGCAAAACATTTGTAGTGATCCTTAACTTCACTCTAGCAATTATTTAAAATGTAATAATAAATAAATAAATGATCATACATCAACATAGTGTTATCTATACAAAAGTCACAATTTTCCTATGGTTCTTCGAGTAGAAATGACTTTAAGAAGGTCAAATTAACTAACTACCTATTTGATCGAAACATGGATTGAAAATGCTTAAAATTTCAAGAAAACTAATAAATAAAAAATTAGGGTACTTCAACAAAGGATTATATATTCAATAGGTAGGAGTTTTCGGCAATTTGTCAAACCGAAATGAGCAAAATATGACAAAAAATGCCTAACTACCTATTTGATCGCCGCGCAAAACATTTGCAGTGATCCTTAACTTGACACAAGCTATTATTTGAAATGTAATAGTAAATAAAAAAATTATCATACATCAACATAGTGTTATCTATACAAAAGTCACAATTTTCCTTAGGTTCTTCGAGTAGAAATGACTTTAAGAAGGTCAAATTAACTAACTACCTATTTCATCGATACATGGATTGAAAATGCTTAATATTTCAAGATAACTAATGAATAAAAAATTAGGGTACTTCAACAAAGGATTATATATTCAATAGGTAGGAGTTTTCGGCAATTCGTCAAACAGAAATGAGCAAAATATGACTAAAAAATGCCTAACTTCCTATTTGATCGCCGCGCAAAACATTTGCAGTGATCCTTAACTTCACTCTAGCAATTATTTAAAATGTAATAATAAATAAATAAATGATCATACATCAACATAGTGTTATCTATACAAAAGTCACAATTTTCCTATGGTTCTTCGAGTAGAAATGACTTTAAGAAGGTCAAATTAACTAACTACCTATTTGATCGAAACATGGATTGAAAATGCTTAAAATTTCAAGAAAACTAATAAATAAAAAATTAGGGTACTTCAACAAAGGATTATATATTCAATAGGTAGGAGTTTTCGGCAATTTGTCAAACCGAAATGAGCATAATATGACAAACAATGCCTAACTACCTATTTGATCGCCGCGCAAAACATTTGTAGTGATCCTTAACTTCACTCTAGCAATTATTTAAAATGTAATAATAAATAAATAAATGATCATACATCAACATAGTGTTATCTATACAAAAGTCACAATTTTCCTATGGTTCTTCGAGTAGAAATGACTTTAAGAAGGTCAAATTAACTAACTACCTATTTGATCGAAACATGGATTGAAAATGCTTAAAATTTCAAGAAAACTAATAAATAAAAAATTAGGGTACTTCAACAAAGGATTATATATTCAATAGGTAGGAGTTTTCGGCAATTTGTCAAACCGAAATGAGCATAATATGACAAACAATGCCTAACTACCTATTTGATCGCCGCGCAAAACATTTGCAGTGATCCTTAACTTGACACAAGCTATTATTTGAAATGTAATAGTAAATAAAAAAATTATCATACATCAACATAGTGTTATCTATACAAAAGTCACAATTTTCCTTAGGTTCTTCGAGTAGAAATGACTTTAAGAAGGTCAAATTAACTAACTACCTATTTCATCGATACATGAATTGAAAATGCTTAATATTTCAAGATAACTAATGAATAAAAAATTAGGGTACTTCAACAAAGGATTATATATTCAATAGGTAGGAGTTTTCGGCAATTCGTCAAACAGAAATGAGCAAAATATGACAAAAAAATGCCTAACTTCCTATTTGATCGCCGCGCAAAACATTTGCAGTGATCCTTAACTTCACTCTAGCTATTATTTAAAATGTAATAATAAATAAATAAATGATCATACCTCAACATAGTGTTATCTATACAAAAGTCGCAATTTTCTTAAGGTTCTTCGAGTAGAAATGACTTTAAGAATGTAAAATTAACTAACTACCTATTTGATCGATACATGGATTGACAATGCTTAAAATTTCAAAATAACTAATGAATAAAAAATTAGGGTACTTCAACAAAGTATTATATATTCAATAGGTAGGAGTTTTCGGCAATTCGTCAAACAGAAATGAGCAAAATATGACTAAAAAATGCCTAACTTCCTATTTGATCGCCGCGCAAAACATTTGCAGTGATCCTTAACTTCACTCTAGCAATTATTTAAAATGTAATAATAAATAAATAAATGATCATACATCAACATAGTGTTATCTATACAAAAGTCACAATTTTCCTATGGTTCTTCGAGTAGAAATGACTTTAAGAAGGTCAAATTAACTAACTACCTATTTGATCGAAACATGGATTGAAAATGCTTAAAATTTCAAGAAAACTAATAAATAAAAAATTAGGGTACTTCAACAAAGGATTATATATTCAATAGGTAGGAGTTTTCGGCAATTTGTCAAACCGAAATGAGCATAATATGACAAACAATGCCTAACTACCTATTTGATCGCCGCGCAAAACATTTGTAGTGATCCTTAACTTAACTGTAGCTATTATTTGAAGCGTAATAATAAATAAAAAAATGATCATACATCAACAATTTGTTATCTATACAAAAGTCGCAATTTTCTTAAGGTTCTTCGAGTAGAAATGACTTTAAGAATGTAAAATTAACTAACTACCTATTTGATCGATACATGGATTGACAATGCTTAAAATTTCAAAATAACTAATAAATAAAAAATTAGAATACTACAACAAAGGATTATATATTCAATAGGTAGGAGTTTTCGGCAATTCGTCAAACAGAAATGAGCAAAATATGACAAAAAATGCCTAACTACCTATTTGATCGCCGCGCAAAACATTTGCAGTGATCCTTAACTTGACTCAAGCTATTATTTGAAATGTAATAGTAAATAAAAAAATTATCATACATCAACATAGTGTTATCTATACAAAAGTCACAATTTTCCTTAGGTTCTTCGAGTAGAAATGACTTTAAGAAGGTCAAATTAACTAACTACCTATTTCATCGATACATGAATTGAAAATGCTTAATATTTCAAGATAACTAATGAATAAAAAATTAGGGTACTTCAACAAAGGATTATATATTCAATAGGTAGGAGTTTTCGGCAATTCGTCAAACAGAAATGAGCAAAATATGACAAAAAAATGCCTAACTTCCTATTTGATCGCCGCGCAAAACATTTGCAGTGATCCTTAACTTCACTCTAGCTATTATTTAAAATGTAATAATAAATAAATAAATGATCATACATCAACATAGTGTTATCTATACAAAAGTCGCAATTTTCTTAAGGTTCTTCGAGTAGAAATGACTTTAAGAATGTAAAATTAACTAACTACCTATTTGATCGATACATGGATTGACAATGCTTAAAATTTCAAAATAACTAATAAATAAAAAATTAGAATACTACAACAAAGGATTATATATTCAATAGGTAGGAGTTTTCGGCAATTCGTCAAACAGAAATGAGCAAAATATGACAAAAAATGCCTAACTACCTATTTGATCGCCGCGCAAAACATTTGCAGTGATCCTTAACTTGACTCAAGCTATTATTTGAAATGTAATAGTAAATAAAAAAATTATCATACATCAACATAATGTTATCTATACAAAAGTCACAATTTTCCTTAGGTTCTTCGAGTAGAAATGACTTTAAGAAGGTCAAATTAACTAACTACCTATTTCATCGATACATGAATTGAAAATGCTTAATATTTCAAGATAACTAATGAATAAAAAATTAGGGTACTTCAACAAAGGATTATATATTCAATAGGTAGGAGTTTTCGGCAATTCGTCAAACAGAAATGAGCAAAATATGACAAAAAAATGCCTAACTTCCTATTTGATCGCCTCGCAAAACATTTGCAGTGATCCTTAACTTCACTCTAGCTATTATTTAAAATGTAATAATAAATAAATAAATGATCATACATCAACATAGTGTTATCTATACAAAAGTCACAATTTTCCTATGGTTCTTCGAGTAGAAATGACTTTAAGAAGGTCAAATTAACTAACTACCTATTTGATCGAAACATGGATTGAAAATGCTTAAAATTTCAAGAAAACTAATAAATAAAAAATTAGGGTACTTCAACAAAGGATTATATATTCAATAGGTAGGAGTTTTCGGCAATTTGTCAAACCGAAATGAGCATAATATGACAAACAATGCCTAACTACCTATTTGATCGCCGCGCAAAACATTTGTAGTGATCCTTAACTTAACTGTAGCTATTATTTGAAGCGTAATAATAGATAAAAAAATGATCATACATCAACAATGTGTTATCTATACAAAAGTCGCAATTTTCTTAAGGTTCTTCGAGTAGAAATGACATTAAGAATGTAAAATTAACTAACTACCTATTTGATCGATACATGGATTGACAATGCTTTAAATTTCAAAATAACTAATAAATAAAAAATTAGAATACTACAACAAAGGATTATATATTCAATAGGTAGGAGTTTTCGGCAATTCGTCAAACAGAAATGAGCAAAATATGACAAAAAATGCCTAACTACCTATTTGATCGCCGCGCAAAACATTTGCAGTGATCCTTAACTTGACTCAAGCTATTATTTGAAATGTAATAGTAAATAAAAAAATTATCATACATCAACATAGTGTTATCTATACATAAGTCACAATTTTCCTATGGTTCTTCGAGTAGAAATGACTTTAAGAAGGTCAAATTAACTAACTACCTATTTGATCGAAACATGGATTGAAACTGCTTAATATTTCAAGATAACTAATAAATAAAAAATTAGGGTACTTCAACAAAGGATTATATATTCAATAGGTAGGAGTTTTCGGCAATTCGTCAAACCGAAATGAGCATAATATGACAAAAAATGCCTAACTACGTATTTGATCGCCGCGCAAAACATTTGCGGTGATCCTTTACTTGACAAAAATGCCTAAGGTTCGTCGAGTATAAATGACTTTAAGAAGGTCAAATTAACTAACTACCTATTTGATCGATACATGGATTGACAATGCTTAAAATTTCAAGATAACTAATAAATAAAAAATTAGGGTACTTCAACAAAGGATTATATATTCAATAGGTAGGAGTTTTCGGCAATTCGTCAAACCGAAATGAGCATAATATGACAAACAATGCCTAACTACCTATTTGATCGCCGCACAAAACATTTGTAGTGATCCTTAACTTAACTGTTGCTATTATTTGAAGCGTAATAATAAATAAAAAAATGATCATACATCAACAATGTGTTATCTATACAAAAGTCGCAATTTTCTTAAGGTTCTTCGAGTAGAAATGACTTTAAGAATGTAAAATTAACTAACTACCTATTTGATCGATACATGGATTGACAATGCTTAAAATTTCAAAATAACTAATAAATAAAAAATTAGAATACTACAACAAAGGATTATATATTCAATAGGTAGGAGTTTTCGGCAATTCGTCAAACAGAAATGAGCAAAATATGACAAAAAATGCCTAACTACCTATTTGATCGCCGCGCAAAACATTTGCAGTGATCCTTAACTTGACTCAAGCTATTATTTGAAATGTAATAGTAAATAAAAAAATTATCATACATCAACATAATGTTATCTATACAAAAGTCACAATTTTCATTAGGTTCTTCGAGTAGAAATGACTTTAAGAAGGTCAAATTAACTAACTACCTATTTCATCGATACATGAATTGAAAATGCTTAATATTTCAAGATAACTAATGAATAAAAAATTAGGGTACTTCAACAAAGGTTTATATATTCAATAGGTAGGAGTTTTCGGCAATTCGTCAAACAGAAATGAGCAAAATATGACAAAAAATGCCTAACTACCTATTTGATCGCCGCGCAAAACATTTGCAGTGATCCTTAACATGACTCAAGCTATTATTTGAAATGTAATAGTAAATAAAAAAATTATCATACATCAACATAGTGTTATCTATACAAAAGTCACAACTTTCCTATGGTTCTTCGAGTAGAAATGACTTTAAGAAGGTCAAATTAACTAACTACCTATTTGATCGAAACATGGATTGAAACTGCTTAATATTTCAAGATAACTAATAAATAAAAAATTAGGGTACTTCAACAAAGGATTATATATTCAATAGGTAGGAGTTTTCGGCAATTCGTCAAACCGAAATGAGCATAATATGACAAAAAATGCCTAACTACGTATTTGATCGCCGCGCAAAACATTTGCGGTGATCCTTAACTTGACAAAAATGCCTAAGGTTCGTCGAGTATAAATGACTTTAAGAAGGTCAAATTAACTAACTACCTATTTGATCGATACATGGATTGACAATGCTTAAAATTTCAAGATAACTAATAAATAAAAAATTAGGGTACTTCAACAAAGGATTATATATTCAATAGGTAGGAGTTTTCGGCAATTCGTCAAACCGAAATGAGCATAATATGACAAACAATGCCTAACTACCTATTTCATCGCCGCACAAAACATTTGTAGTGATCCTTAACTTAACTGTTGCTATTATTTGAAGCGTAATAATAAATAAAAAAATGATCATACATCAACAATGTGTTATCTATACAAAAGTCGCAATTTACTTAAGGTTCTTCGAGTAGAAATGACATTAAGAAGGTAAAATTAACTAACTACCTATTTGATCGATACATGGATTGACAATGCTTAAAATTTCAAGATAACTAATAAATAAAAAATTAGAATACTACAACAAAGGATTATATATTCAATAGGTAGGAGTTTTCGGCAATTCGTCAAACAGAAATGAGCAAAATATGACAAAAAATACCTAACTACCTATTTGATCGCCGCGCAAAACATTTGCAGTGATCCTTTACTTGACTCTAGCTATTATTTGAAATGTAATAGTAAATAAAAAAATTATCATACATCAACATAGTGTTATCTACACAAAAGTCGCAATTTTCCTAAGGTTCTTCGAGTAGAAATGACTTTAAGAAGGTCAAATTAACTAAATACCTATTTGATCGATACATGGATTGAAAATGCTTAATATTTCAAGATAACTAATAAATAAAAAATTAGGGTACTTCAACAAAGGATTATATATTCAATAGGTAGGAGTTTTCGGCAATTCGTCAAACAGAAACGAGCAAAATAAGACAAAAAATGCCTAACTACTTATTTGATCGCCGCGCAAAACATTTGCAGTGATCCTTACCTTGACTCTAGCTATTATTTGAAGCGAAATAATTAATAAAAAATTGATCATACATCAACATAGTGTTATCTATACAAAAGTCGCAATTTTCCTAAGGTTCTTCGACTAGAAATGACTTTAAGAAGGTCAAATTAACTAACTCCCTATTTGATCGATACATGGATTGACAATGCTTAATATTTCAAGATAACTAATAAGTAAAAAATTAGGGTACTTCAACAAAGGATTATATATTCAATAGGTAGGAGTTTTCGGCAATTCGTCAAACAGAAATGAGCATAATATGACAAAAAATGCCTAACTACATATTTCATCGCCGCGCAAATCATTTGCAGTGATCCTTAACTTGACTCTAGCTATTATTTGAAGCATAATAATAAATAAAAAAATGATCATACATCAACATAGTGTTATCTATACAAAAGTCGCAATTTTCCTAAGGTTCTTCGAGTAGAAATGACTTTAAGAAGGTCAAATTAACTAACTCCCTATTTGATCGATACATGGATTGACAATGCTTAATATTTCAAGATAACTAATAATTAAAAATTAGGGTACTTCAACAAAGGATTATATATTCAATATATAGGAGTTTTCTGCAATTCGTCAAACGGAAATTAGCATAATATGACAAAAAATGCCTAACTACCTATTTGATCGCCGCGCAAAACATTTGCAGTGATCCTGAACTTGACTCTAGCTATTTTTTGAAACGTAATAATATATAAAAAAAAAATGATCATACATCAACATAGTGTTATCTATACAAAAGTCGCAATTTTCCTAAGGTTCTTCGAGTAGAAATGACTATAAAACGGTCAAATTAACTAACTAGCTATTTGAGCGATACCTGGAATGACAATGTTTAAAATTTCAAGATAACTAATAAATAAAAAATTAGTATACCACAACAAAGGATTATATATTCAATAGGTAGGAGTTTTCGGCAATTCGTCAAACAGAAACGAGCAAAATAAGACAAAAAATGCCTAACTACTTATTTGATCGGCGCGCAAAACATTTGCAGTGATCCTTACCTTGACTCTAGCTATTATTTGAAGCGAAATAATTAATAAAAAATTGATCATACATCAACATAGTGTTATCTATACAAAAGTCGCAATTTTCCTAATGTTCTTCGACTAGAAATGACTTTAAGAAGGTCAAATTAACTAACTCCCCATTTGATCGATACATGGATTGACAATGCTTAATATTTCAAGATAACTAATAAGTAAAAAATTAGGGTACTTCAACAAAGGATTATATATTCAATAGGTAGGAGTTTTCGGCAATTCGTCAAACAGAAATGAGCATAATATGACAAAAAATGCCTAACTACATATTTCATCGCCGCGCAAATCATTTGCAGTGATCCTTAACTTGACTCTAGCTATTATTTGAAGCATAATAATAAATAAAAAAATGATCATACATCAACATAGTGTTATCTATACAAAAGTCGCAATTTTCCTAAGGTTCTTCGAGTAGAAATGACTTTAAGAAGGTCAAATTAACTAACTCCCTATTTGATCGATACATGGATTGACAATGCTTAATATTTCAAGATAACTAATAATTAAAAATTAGGGTACTTCAACAAAGGATTATATATTCAATATGTAGGAGTTTTCTGCAATTCGTCAAACGGAAATTAGCATAATATGACAAAAAATGCCTAACTACCTATGTGATCGCCGCGCAAAACATTTGCAGTGATCCTTAACTTGACTCTAGCTTTTATTTGAAATGTAATAATAAATAAAAAAATGATCATACATCAACATAGTGTTATCTATACAAAAGTCGCAATTTTCCTAAGGTTCTTCGAGTAGAAATGACTTTAAGAAGGTCAAATTAACTAACTACCTATTTTATCGATACATGGATTGACAATGCTTAAAATTTCAATAAAACTAATAAATAAAAAATTAGGGTACTTCAACAAAGGATTATATATTCAATAGGTAGGAGTTTTCGGCAATTCGTCAAACAGAAATTAGCATAATATGACAAACAATGCCTAACTACCTATTTGATCGCCGCGCAAAACATTTGTAGTGATCCTTAACTTAACTGTAGCTATTATTTGAAGCGTAATAATAAATAAAAAAATGATCATACATCAACAATGTGTTATCTATACAAAAGTCGCAATTTTCTTAATGTTCTTCGAGTAGAAATGACTTTAAGAATGTAAAATTAACTAACTACCTATTTGATCGATACATGGATTGACAATGCTGAAAATTTCAAAATAACTAATAAATAAAAAATTAGAATACTACAACAAAGGATTATATATTCAATAGGTATGAGTTTTCGGCAATTCGTCAAACAGAAATGAGCAAAATATGACAAAAAATGCCTAACTACCTATTTGATCGCCGCGCAAAACATTTGCAGTGATCCTTAACTTGACACAAGCTATTATTTGAAATGTAATAGTAAATAAAAAAATTATCATACATCAACATAGTGTTATCTATACAAAAGTCACAATTTTCCTTAGGTTCTTCGAGTAGAAATGACTTTAAGAAGGTCAAATTAACTAACTACCTATTTCATCGATACATGGATTGAAAATGCTTAATATTTCAAGATAACTAATGAATAAAAAATTAGGGTACTTCAACAAAGGATTATATATTCAATAGGTAGGAGTTTTCGGCAATTCGTCAAACAGAAATGAGCAAAAGATGACAAACAAATGCCTAACTTCCTATTTGATCGCCGCGCAAAACATTTGCAGTGATCCTTAACTTCACTCTAGCAATTATTTAAAATGTAATAATAAATAAATAAATGATCATACATCAACATAGTGTTATCTATACAAAAGTCACAATTTTCCTATGGTTCTTGGAGTAGAAATGACTGTAAGAAGGTCAAATTAACTAACTACCTATTTGATCGAAACATGGATTGAAAATGCTTAAAATTTCAAGAAAACTAATAAATAAAAAATTAGGGTACTTCAACAAAGGATTATATATTCAATAGGTAGGAGTTTTCGGCAATTTGTCAAACCGAAATGAGCATAATATGACAAACAATGCCTAACTACCTATTTGATCGCCGCGCAAAACATTTGTAGTGATCATTAACTTAACTGTAGCTATTATTTGAAGCGTAATAATAAATAAAAAAATGATCATACATCAACAATGTGTTATCTATACAAAAGTCACAATTTTCTTAAGGTTCTTCGAGTAGAAATGACTTTAAGAATGTAAAATTAACTAACTACCTATTTGATCGATACATGGATTGACAATGCTTAAAATTTCAAAATAACTAATAAATAAAAAATTAGAATACTACAACAAAGGATTATATATTCAATAGGTAGGAGTTTTCGGCAATTCGTCAAACAGAAATGAGCAAAATATGACAAAAAATGCCGAACTACCTATTTGATCGCCGCGCAAAACATTTGCAGTGATCCTTAACTTGACTCAAGCTATTATTTGAAATGTAATAGTAAATAAAAAAATTATCATACATCAACATAGTGTTATCTATACAAAAGTCACAATTTTCCTTAGGTTCTTCGAGTAGAAATGACTTTAAGAAGGTCAAATTAACTAACTACCTATTTCATCGATACATGAATTGAAAATGCTTAATATTTCAAGATAACTAATGAATAAAAAATTAGGGTACTTCAACAAAGGATTATATATTCAATAGGTAGGAGTTTTCGGCAATTCGTCAAACAGAAATGAGCAAAATATGACAAAAAAATGCCTAACTTCCTATTTGATCGCCGCGCAAAACATTTGCAGTGATCCTTAACTTCACTCTAGCTATTATTTAAAATGTAATAATAAATAAATAAATGATCATACATCAACATAGTGTTATCTATACAAAAGTCACAATTTTCCTATGGTTCTTCGAGTAGAAATGACTTTAAGAAGGTCAAATTAACTAACTACCTATTTGATCGAAACATGGATTGAAAATGCTTAAAATTTCAAGAAAACTAATAAATAAAAAATTAGGGTACTTCAACAAAGGATTATATATTCAATAGGTAGGAGTTTTCGGCAATTCGTCAAACCGAAATGAGCATAATATGACAAAAAATGCCTAACTACCTATTTGATCGCCGCGCAAAACATTTGCGGTGATCCTTAACTTGACAAAAATGCCTAAGGTTCGTCGAGTAGAAATGACTTTAAGAAGGTCAAATTAACTAACTACCTATTTGATCGATACATGGATTGACAATGCTTAAAATTTCAAGATAACTAATAAATAAAAAATTAGGGTACTTCAACAAAGGATTATATATTCAATAGGTAGGAGTTTTCGGCAATTCGTCAAACCGAAATGAGCATAATATGACAAACAATGGCTAACTACCTATTTGATCGCCGCACAAAACATTTGTAGTGATCCTTAACTTAACTGTTGCTATTATTTGAAGCGTAATAATAAATAAAAAAATGATCATACATCAACAATGTGTTATCTATACAAAAGTCGCAATTTTCTTAAGGTTCTTCGAGTAGAAATGACATTAAGAAGGTAAAATTAACTAACTACCTATTTGATCGATACATGGATTGATAATGCTTAAAATTTCAAGATAACTGATAAATAAAAAATTAGAATACTACAACAAAGGATTATATATTCAATAGGTAGGAGTTTTCGGCAATTCGTCAAACAGAAATGAGCAAAATATGACAAAAAATACCTAACTACCTATTTGATCGCCGCGCAAAACATTTGCAGTGATCCTTTACTTGACTCTAGCTATTATTTGAAATGTAATAGTAAATAAAAAAATTATCATACATCAACATAGTGTTATCTACACAAAAGTCGCAATTTTCCTAAGGTTCTTCGAGTAGAAATGACTTTAAGAAGGTCAAATTAACTAACTACCTATTTGATCGATACATGGATTGAAAATGCTTAACATTTCAAGATAACTAATAAATAAAAAATTAGGGTACTTCAACAAAGGATTATATATTCAATAGGTAGGAGTTTTCGGCAATTCGTCAAACAGAAATGAGCATAATATGACAAAAAATGCCTAACTACCTATTTGATCGCCGCGCAAAACAATTGTAGTGATCCTTAACTTAACTTTAGTTATTATTTGAAGCGTAATAATAAATAAAAAAATGATCATACATCAACAATGTGTTATCTATACAAAAGTCTCAATAGGTAGGAGTTTAAGGAGGTAAAATTAACTAACTACCTATTTGATCGATACATGGATTGACAATGCTTAAAATTTCAAGATAACAAATAAATAAAAAATTAGAATACTACAACAAAGGATTATATATTCAATAGGTAGGAGTTTTCGAAAATTCTTCAAACAGAAATGAGCAAAATATGACAAAAAATGCCTAACTACCTATTTGATCGCCGCGCAAAACATTTGCGGTGATCCTTAACTTGACTCTTGCTATTATTTGAAGCGTAATAATAAATAAAAAAATGATCATACATCAACAATGTGTTATCTATACAAAAGTCGCAATTTTCCTATGGTTCTTCGAGTAGAAATGACTTTAAGAAGGTCAAATTAACTAACTACCTATTTGATCGATACATGGATTGACAATGCTTAATATTTCAAGATAACTAATAAATAAAAAATTAGAATACTACAACAAAGGATTATATATTCAATAGGTAGGAGTTTTCGGCAATTCGTCAAATAGAAAAGAGCAAAATATGACAAAAAATGCCTAACTACCTATTTGATCGCCGCGCAAAACATTTGCGGTGATCCTTAACTTGACTCTTGCTATTATTTGAAGCGTAATAATAAATAAAAAAATGATCATACATCAACATAGTGTTATCTATACAAAAGTCACAATTTTCCTAAGGTTCTTCGAGTAGAAATGGCTTTAAGAAGGTAAAATTAACTAACTACCTATTTGATCGATACATGGATTGACAATGCTTAAAATTTCAAGAGAACAAATAAATAAAAAATTAGAATACTACAACAAAGGATTATATATTCAATAGGTAGGAGTTTTCGAAAATTCGTCAAACATAAATGAGCAAAATATGACAAAAAATGCCTAACTACCTATTTGATCGCCGCGCAAAACATTTGCGGTGATCCTTAACTTGACTCTTGCTATTATTTGAAGCGTAATAATAAATAAAAAAATGATCATACATCAACATAGTGTTATCTATACAAAAGTCACAATTTTCCTCAGGTTCTTCGAGTAGAAATGACTTTAAGAAGGTAAAATTATCTAACTACCTATTTGATCGATACATGGATTGACAATGCTTAAAATTTCAAGATAACTAATAAATAAAAAATTAGGGTACTTCAACAGAGGATTATATATTCAATAGGTAGGAGTTTTCGGCAATTCGTCAAACAGAAATTAGCATAATATGACAAAAAATGCCTAACTACCTATTTCATCGCCGCGCAAAACATTTGCAGTGATCCTTAACTTGACTCTAGCTTTTATTTAAAATGTAATAATAAATAAAAAATTGATCATACATCAACATAGTGTTATCTATACAAAAGTCGCAATTTTCCTAAGGTTCTTCGAGTAGAAATGACTTTAAGAAGGTCAAATTAACTAACTCCCTATTTGATCGATACATGGATTGACAATGCTTAATATTTCAAGATAACTAATAAATAAAAAATTAGAATACTACAACAAAGGATTATATATTCAATAGGTAGGAGTTTTCGGCAATTCGTCAAACAGAAAAGAGCAAAATATGACAAAAAATGCCTAACTACCTATTTGATCGCCGCGCAAAACATTTGTGGTGATCCTTAACTTGACTCTAGCTATTATTTGAAATGTAATAATTAATAAAAAATTGATCATACATCAACATAGGGTTATCTATACAAAAGTCGCAATTTTCCTAAGGTTCTTCGAGTAGAAATGACTTTAAGAAGGTCAAATTAACTAACTCCCTATTTGATCGATACTTGGATTGACAATGCTTAATATTTAAAGAGAACTAATAAATAAAAAATTATGGTACTTCAACAAAGGATTATATATTCAATAGGTAGGAGTTTTCGGCAATTCGTCAAACAGAAATTAGCATAATATGACAAAAAATGCCTAACTACCTATTTCATCGCCGCGCAACATATTTGTAGTGATCCTTAACTTAACTTTAGTTATTATTTGAAGCGTAATAATAAATAAAAAAATGATCATACATCAACAATGTGTTATCTATACAAAAGTCACAATTTTCATAAGGTTTTTCGAGTAGAAATGACTTTAAGAAGGTAAAATTAACTAACTACCTATTTGATCGATACATGGATTGACAATGCTTAAAATTTCAAGAGAACAAATAAATAAAAAATTAGAATACTACAACAAAGGATTATATATTCAATAGGTAGGAGTTTTCGAAAATTCGTCAAACATAAATGAGCAAAATATGACAAAAAATGCCTAACTACCTATTTGATCGCCGCGCAAAACATTTGCAGTGATCCTTAACTTGACTCTAGCTATTATTTGAAATGTAATAATAAATAAAAAAATTATCATACATCAACATAGTGTTATCTATACAAAAGTCGCAATTTTCCTAAGGTTCTTCGAGTAGAAATGACTTTAAGAAGGTCAAATTAACTAACTCCCTATTTGATCGATACATGGATTGACAATGCTTAATATTTCAAGATAACTAATAAATAAAAAATTAGAATACTACAACAAAGGATTATATATTCAATAGGTAGGAGTTTTCGGCAATTCGTCAAACAGAAAAGAGCAAAATATGACAAAAAATGCCTAACTACCTATTTGATCGCCGCGCAAAACATTTGCGGTGATCCTTAACTTGACTCTTGCTATTATTTGAAGCGTAATAATAAATAAAAAAATGATCATACATCAACATAGTGTTATCTATACAAAAGTCACAATTTTCCTAAGGTTCTTCGAGTAGAAATGACTTTAAGAAGGTAAAATTAACTAACTACCTATTTGATCGATACAAGGATTGACAATGCTTAAAATTTCAAGAGAACAAATAAATAAAAAATTAGAATACTACAACAAAGGATTATATATTCAATAGGTAGGAGTTTTCGAAAATTCGTCAAACATAAATGAGCAAAATATGACAAAAAATGCCTAACTACCTATTTGATCGCCGCGCAAAACATTTGCGGTGATCCTTAACTTGACTCTTGCTATTATTTGAAGCGTACTAATAAATAAAAAAATGATCATACATCAACATAGTGTTATCTATACAAAAGTCACAATTTTCCTAAGGTTCTTCGAGTAGAAATGACTTTAAGAAGGTAAAATTAACTAACTACCTATTTGATCGATACATGGATTGACAATGCTTAAAATTTCAAGATAACTAATAAATAAAAAATTAGGGTACTTCAACAGAGGATTATATATTCAATAGGTAGGAGTTTTCGGCAATTCGTCAAACAGAAATTAGCATAATATGACAAACAATGCCTAACTACCTATTTGATCGCCGCGCAAAACATTTGTAGTGATCCTTAACTTAACTGTAGCTATTATTTGAAGCGTAATAATAAATAAAAAAATGATCATACATCAACATAGTGTTATCTATACAAAAGTCACAATTTTCCTAAGGTTCTTCGAGTAGAAATGACTTTAAGAAGGTAAAATTAACTAACTACCTATTTTATCGATACATGGATTGAAAATGCTTAATATTTCAAGATAACTAATAAATAAAAAATTAGGGTACTTCAACAAAGGATTATATATTCAATAGGTAGGAGTTTTCGGCAATTCGTCAAACAGAAATTAGCATAATATGACAAACAATGCCTAACTACCTATTTGATCGCCGCGCAAAACATTTGTAGTGATCCTTAACTTAACTGTAGCTATTATTTGAAGCGTAATAATAAATAAAAAAATGATCATACATCAACAATGTGTTATCTATACAAAAGTCGCAATTTTCATAATGTTCTTCGAGTAGAAATGACTTTAAGAATGTAAAATTAACTAACTACCTATTTGATCGATACATGGATTGACAATGCTGAAAATTTCAAAATAACTAATAAATAAAAAATTAGAATACTACAACAAAGGATTATATATTCAATAGGTATGAGTTTTCGGCAATTCGTCAAACAGAAATGAGCAAAATATGACAAAAAATGCCTAACTACCTATTTGATCGCCGCGCAAAACATTTGCAGTGATCCTTAACTTGACACAAGCTATTATTTGAAATGTAATAGTAAATAAAAAAATTATCATACATCAACATAGTGTTATCTATACAAAAGTCACAATTTTCCTTAGGTTCTTCGAGTAGAAATGACTTTAAGAAGGTCAAATTAACTAACTACCTATTTCATCGATACATGGATTGAAAATGCTTAATATTTCAAGATAACTAATGAATAAAAAATTAGGGTACTTCAACAAAGGATTATATATTCAATAGGTAGGAGTTTTCGGCAATTCGTCAAACAGAAATTAGCATAATATGACAAACAATGCCTAACTACCTATTTGATCGCCGCGCAAAACATTTGTAGTGATCCTTAACTTAACTGTAGCTATTATTTGAAGCGTAATAATAAATAAAAAAATGATCATACATCAACAATGTGTTATCTATACAAAAGTCGCAATTTTCTTAATGTTCTTCGAGTTGAAATGACTTTAAGAATGTAAAATTAACTAACTACCTATTTGATCGATACATGGATTGACAATGCTGAAAATTTCAAAATAACTAATAAATAAAAAATTAGAATACTACAACAAAGGATTATATATTCAATAGGTATGAGTTTTCGGCAATTCGTCAAACAGAAATGAGCAAACTATGACAAAAAATGCCTAACTACCTATTTGATCGCCGCGCAAAACATTTGCAGTGATCCTTAACTTGACACAAGCTATTATTTGAAATGTAATAGTAAATAAAAAAATTATCATACATCAACATAGTGTTATCTATACAAAAGTCACAATTTTCCTTAGGTTCTTCGAGTAGAAATGACTTTAAGAAGGTCAAATTAACTAACTACCTATTTCATCGATACATGGATTGAAAATGCTTAATATTTCAAGATAACTAATGAATAAAAAATTAGGGTACTTCAACAAAGGATTATATATTCAATAGGTAAGAGTTTTCGGCAATTCGTCAAACAGAAAAGAGCAAAAGATGACAAAAAAATGCCTAACTTCCTATTTGATCGCCGCGCAAAACATTTGCAGTGATCCTTAACTTCACTCTAGCAATTATTTAAAATGTAATAATAAATAAATAAATGATCATACATCAACATAGTGTTATCTATACAAAAGTCACAATTTTCCTATGGTTCTTGGAGTAGAAATGACTGTAAGAAGGTCAAATTAACTAACTACCTATTTGATCGAAACATGGATTGAAAATGCTTAAAATTTCAAGAAAACTAATAAATAAAAAATTAGGGTACTTCAACAAAGGATTATATATTCAATAGGTAGGAGTTTTCGGCAATTTGTCAAACCGAAATGAGCATAATATGACAAACAATGCCTAACTACCTATTTGATCGCCGCGCAAAACATTTGTAGTGATCATTAACTTAACTGTAGCTATTATTTGAAGCGTAATAATAAATAAAAAAATGATCATACATCAACAATGTGTTATCTATACAAAAGTCACAATTTTCTTAAGGTTCTTCGAGTAGAAATGACTTTAAGAATGTAAAATTAACTAACTACCTATTTGATCGATACATGGATTGACAATGCTTAAAATTTCAAAATAACTAATAAATAAAAAATTAGAATACTACAACAAAGGATTATATATTCAATAGGTAGGAGTTTTCGGCAATTCGTCAAACAGAAATGAGCAAAATATGACAAAAAATGCCGAACTACCTATTTGATCGCCGCGCAAAACATTTGCAGTGATCCTTAACTTGACTCAAGCTATTATTTGAAATGTAATAGTAAATAAAAAAATTATCATACATCAACATAGTGTTATCTATACAAAAGTCACAATTTTCCTTAGGTTCTTCGAGTAGAAATGACTTTAAGAAGGTCAAATTAACTAACTACCTATTTCATCGATACATGAATTGAAAATGCTTAATATTTCAAGATAACTAATGAATAAAAAATTAGGGTACTTCAACAAAGGATTATATATTCAATAGGTAGGAGTTTTCGGCAATTCGTCAAACAGAAATGAGCAAAATATGACAAAAAAATGCCTAACTTCCTATTTGATCGCCGCGCAAAACATTTGCAGTGATCCTTAACTTCACTCTAGCTATTATTTAAAATGTAATAATAAATAAATAAATGATCATACATCAACATAGTGTTATCTATACAAAAGTCACAATTTTCCTATGGTTCTTCGAGTAGAAATGACTTTAAGAAGGTCAAATTAACTAACTACCTATTTGATCGAAACATGGATTGAAAATGCTTAAAATTTCAAGAAAACTAATAAATAAAAAATTAGGGTACTTCAACAAAGGATTATATATTCAATAGGTAGGAGTTTTCGGCAATTCGTCAAACCGAAATGAGCATAATATGACAAAAAATGCCTAACTACCTATTTGATCGCCGCGCAAAACATTTGCGGTGATCCTTAACTTGACAAAAATGCCTAAGGTTCGTCGAGTAGAAATGACTTTAAGAAGGTCAAATTAACTAACTACCTATTTGATCGATACATGGATTGACAATGCTTAAAATTTCAAGATAACTAATAAATAAAAAATTAGGGTACTTCAACAGAGGATTATATATTCAATAGGTAGGAGTTTTCGGCAATTCGTCAAACCGAAATGAGCATAATATGACAAACAATGCCTAACTACCTATTTCATCGCCGCGCAAAACATTTGTAGTGATCCTTAACTTGACTCTAGCTTTTATTTAAAATGTAATAATAAATAAAAAATTGATCATACATCAACATAGTGTTATCTATACAAAAGTCGCATTTTTCCTAAGGTTCTTCGAGTAGAAATGACTTTAAGAAGGTCAAATTAACTAACTCCCTATTTGATCGATACATGGATTGACAATGCTTAATATTTCAAGATAACTAATAAATAAAAAATTAGAATACTACAACAAAGGATTATATATTCAATAGGTAGGAGTTTTCGGCAATTCGTCAAACAGAAAAGAGCAAAATATGACAAAAAATGCCTAACTACCTATTTGATCGCCGCGCAAAACATTTGTGGTGATCCTTAACTTGACTCTAGCTATTATTTGAAATGTAATAATTAATAAAAAATTGATCATACATCAACATAGGGTTATCTATACAAAAGTCGCAATTTTCCTAAGGTTCTTCGAGTAGAAATGAATTTAAGAAGGTCAAATTAACTAACTCCCTATTTGATCGATACAGGGATTGACAATGCTTAATATTTAAAGAGAACTAATAAATAAAAAATTATGGTACTTCAACAAAGGATTATATATTCAATAGGTAGGAGTTTTCGGCAATTCGTCAAACAGAAATTAGCATAATATGACAAAAAATGCCTAACTACCTATTTCATCGCCGCGCAACATATTTGTAGTGATCCTTAACTTAACTTTAGTTATTATTTGAAGCGTAATAATAAATAAAAAAATGATCATACATCAACAATGTGTTATCTATACAAAAGTCACAATTTTCATAAGGTTTTTCGAGTAGAAATGACTTTAAGAAGGTAAAATTAACTAACTACCTATTTGATCGATACATGGATTGACAATGCTTAAAATTTCAAGAGAACAAATAAATAAAAAATTAGAATACTACAACAAAGGATTATATATTCAATAGGTAGGAGTTTTCGAAAATTCGTCAAACATAAATGAGCAAAATATGACAAAAAATGCCTAACTACCTATTTGATCGCCGCGCAAAACATTTGCAGTGATCCTTAACTTGACTCTAGCTATTATTTGAAATGTAATAATAAATAAAAAAATTATCATACATCAACATAGTGTTATCTATACAAAAGTCGCAATTTTCCTAAGGTTCTTCGAGTAGAAATGACTTTAAGAAGGTCAAATTAACTAACTCCCTATTTGATCGATACATGGATTGACAATGCTTAATATTTCAAGATAACTAATAAATAAGAAATTAGAATACTACAACAAAGGATTATATATTCAATAGGTAGGAGTTTTCGGCAATTCGTCAAAAAGAAAAGAGCAAAATATGACAAAAAATGCCTAACTACCTATTTGATCGCCGCGCAAAACATTTGCGGTGATCCTTAACTTGACTCTTGCTATTATTTGAAGCGTAATAATAAATAAAAAAATGATCATACATCAACATAGTGTTATCTATACAAAAGTCACAATTTTCCTAAGGTTCTTCGAGTAGAAATGACTTTAAGAAGGTAAAATTAACTAACTACCTATTTGATCGATACAAGGATTGACAATGCTTAAAATTTCAAGAGAACAAATAAATAAAAAATTAGAATACTACAACAAAGGATTATATATTCAATAGGTAGGAGTTTTCGAAAATTCGTCAAACATAAATGAGCAAAATATGACAAAAAATGCCTAACTACCTATTTGATCGCCGCGCAAAACATTTGCGGTGATCCTTAACTTGACTCTTGCTATTATTTGAAGCGTAATAATAAATAAAAAAATGATCATACATCAACATAGTGTTATCTATACAAAAGTCACAATTTTCCTAAGGTTCTTCGAGTAGAAATGACTTTAAGAAGGTAAAATTAACTAACTACCTATTTGATCGATACATGGATTGACAATGCTTAAAATTTCAAGATAACTAATAAATAAAAAATTAGGGTACTTCAACAGAGGATTATATATTCAATAGGTAGGAGTTTTCGGCAATTCGTCAAACAGAAATTAGCATAATATGACAAAAAATGCCTAACTACCTATTTCATCGCCGCGCAAAACATTTGCAGTGATCCTTAACTTGACTCTAGCTTTTATTTAAAATGTAATAATAAATAAAAAATTGATCATACATCAACATAGTGTTATCTATACAAAAGTCGCAATTTTCCTATGGTTCTTGGAGTAGAAATGACTTTAAGAAGGTCAAATTAACTAACTCCCTATTTGATCGATACATGGATTGACAATGCTTAATATTTCAAGATAACTAATAAATAAAAAATTAGAATACTACAACAAAGGATTATATATTCAATAGGTAGGAGTTTTCGGCAATTCGTCAAACAGAAAAGAGCAAAATATGACAAAAAATGCCTAACTACCTATTTGATCGCCGCGCAAAACATTTGCGGTGATCCTTAACTTGACTCTTGCTATTATTTGAAGCGTAATAATAAATAAAAAAATGATCATACATCAACATAGTGTTATCTATACAAAAGTCACAATTTTCCTAAGGTTCTTCGAGTAGAAATGACTTTAAGAAGGTAAAATTAACTAACTACCTATTTGATCGATACATGGATTGACAATGCTTAAAATTTCAAGAGAACAAATAAATAAAAAATTAGAATACTACAACAAAGGATTATATATTCAATAGGTAGGAGTTTTCGAAAATTCGTCAAACATAAATGAGCAAAATATGACAAAAAATGCCTAACTACCTATTTGATCGCCGCGCAAAACATTTGCGGTGATCCTTAACTTGACTCTTGCTATTATTTGAAGCGTAATAATAAATAAAAAAATGATCATACATCAACATAGTGTTATCTATACAAAAGTCACAATTTTCCTAAGGTTCTTCGAGTAGAAATGACTTTAAGAAGGTAAAATTAACTAACTACCTATTTGATCGATACATGGATTGACAATGCTTAAAATTTCAAGATAACTAATAAATAAAAAATTAGGGTACTTCAAGAGAGGATTATATATTCAATAGGTAGGAGTTTTCGGCAATTCGTCAAACAGAAATTAGCATAATATGACAAAAAATGCCTAACTACCTATTTCATCGCCGCGCAAAACATTTGCAGTGATCCTTAACTTGACTCTAGCTTTTATTTAAAATGTAATAATAAATAAAAAATTGATCATACATCAACATAGTGTTATCTATACAAAAGTCGCAATTTTCCTAAGGTTCTTCGAGTAGAAATGACTTTAAGAAGGTCAAATTAACTAACTCCCTATTTGATCGATACATGGATTGACAATGCTTAATATTTCAAGATAACTAATAAATAAAAAATTAGAATACTACAACAAAGGATTATATATTCAATAGGTAGGAGTTTTCGGCAATTCGTCAAACAGAAAAGAGCAAAATATGACAAAAAATGCCTAACTACCTATTTGATCGCCGCGCAAAACATTTGTGGTGATCCTTAACTTGACTCTAGCTATTATTTGAAATGTAATAATTAATAAAAAATTGATCATACATCAACAAAGGGTTATCTATACAAAAGTCGCAATTTTCCTAAGGTTCTTCGAGTAGAAATGACTTTAAGAAGGTCAAATTAACTAACTACCTATTTGATCGATACATGGATTGACAATGCTTAAGTTTTAAAGATAACTAATAAATAAAAAATTAGGGTACTTCAACAAAGGATTATATATTCCATAGGTAGGAGTTTTCGGCAATTCGTCAAACAGAAATTAGCATAATATGACAAAAAATGCCTAACTACCTATTTGATCGCCGCGCAACATATTTGTAGTGATCCTTAACTTGACTTTAGTTATTATTTGAAGCGTAATAATAAATAAAAAAATGATCATACATCAACAATGTGTTATCTATACAAAAGTCACAATTTTCATAAGGTTTTTCGAGTAGAAATGACTTTAAGAAGGTAAAATTAACTAACTACCTATTTGATCGATACATGGATTGACAATGCTTAAAATTTCAAGAGAAAAAATAAATAAAAAATTAGAATACTACAACAAAGGATTATATATTCAATAGGTAGGAGTTTTCGAAAATTCGTCAAACATAAATTAGCAAAATATGACAAAAAATGCCTAACTACCTATTTGATCGCCGCGCAAAACATTTGCAGTGATCCTTAACTTGACTCTAGCTATTATTAGAAATGTAATAATAAATAAAAAAATTATCATACATCAACATAGTGTTATCTATACAAAAGTCGCAATTTTCCTAAGGTTCTTCGAGTAGAAATGACTTTAAGAAGGTCAAATTAACTAACTACCTATTTGATCGATACATGGATTGACAATGCTTAAAATTTCAAGATAACAAATAAATAAAAAATTAGAATACTACAACAAAGGATTATATATTCAATAGGTAGGAGTTTTCGAAAATTCGTCAAACATAAATGAGCAAAATATGACAAAAAATGCCTAACTACCTATTTGATCGCCGCGCAAAACATTTGCGGTGATCCTTAACTTGACTCTTGCTATTATTTGAAGCGTAATAATAAATAAAAAAATGATCATACATCAACATAGTGTTATCTATACAAAAGTCACAATTTTCCTAAGGTTCTTCGAGTAGAAATGACTTTAAGAAGGTAAAATTAACTAACTACCTATTTGATCGATACATGGATTGACAATGCTTAAAATTTCAAGAGAACAAATAAATAAAAAATTAGAATACTACAACAAAGGATTATATATTCAATAGGTAGGAGTTTTCGAAAATTCGTCAAACATAAATGAGCAAAATATGACAAAAAATGCCTAACTACCTATTTGATCGCCGCGCAAAACATTTGCGGTGATCCTTAACTTGACTCTTGCTATTATTTGAAGCGTAATAATAAATAAAAAAATGATCATACATCAACATAGTGTTATCTTTACAAAAGTCACAATTTTCCTAAGGTTCTTCGAGTAGAAATGACTTTAAGAAGGTAAAATTAACTAACTACCTATTTGATCGATACATGGATTGACAATGCTTAAAATTTCAAGATAACTAATAAATAAAAAATTAGGGTACTTCAACAGAGGATTATATATTCAATAGGTAGGAGTTTTCGGCAATTCGTCAAACAGAAATTAGCATAATATGATAAAAAATGCCTAACTACCTATTTCATCGCCGCGCAAAACATTTGCAGTGATCCTTAACTTGACTCTAGCTTTTATTTAAATTGTAATAATAAATAAAAAATTGATCATACATCAACATAGTGTTATCTATACAAAAGTCGCAATTTTCCTAAGGTTCTTCGAGTAGAAATGACTTTAAGAAGGTAAAATTAACTAACTACCTATTTGATCGATACATGGATTGACAATGCTTAAAATTTCAAGAGAACAAATAAACAAAAAATTAGAATACTACAACAAAGGATTATATATTCAATAGGTAGGAGTTTTCGAAAATTCGTCAAACATAAATGAACAAAATATGACAAAAAATGCTTAACTACCTATTTGATCGCCGCGCAAAACATTTGCAGTGATCCTTAACTTGACTCTAGCTATTATTTGAAGCGTAATAATAAATAAAAAAATGATCATACATCAACATAGTGTTATCTTTACAAAAGTCACAATTTTCCTAAGGTTCTTCGAGTAGAAATGACTTTAAGAAGGTAAAATTAACTAACTACCTATTTGATCGATACATGGATTGACAATGCTTAAAATTTCAAGATAACTAATAAATAAAAAATTAGGGTACTTCAACAGAGGATTATATATTCAATAGGTAGGAGTTTTCGGCAATTCGTCAAACAGAAATTAGCATAATATGATAAAAAATGCCTAACTACCTATGTGATCGCCGCGCAAAACATTTGCAGTGATCCTTAACTTGACTCTAGCTATTATTTGAAATGTAATAATCAATAAAAAAATTATCATACATCAACATAGTGTTATCTATACAAAAGTCGCAATTTTCCTAAGGTTCTTCGAGTAGAAATGACTTTAAAAAGGTCAAATTAACTAACTACCTATTTGATCGATACATGGATTGAAAATGGTTAATATTTCAAGATAACTAATAAATAAAAAATTAGGGTACTTCAACAAAGGATTATATTTTCAATAGGTAGGAGTTTTCGGCAATTCGTCAAAAAGAAATGAGCAAAATATGACAAAAAATGCCTAACTGCCTATTTGATCGCCGCGCAAAACATTTTGCAGTGATCCTTAACTTGACTCTAGCTTTTATTTGAAATGTAATAATAAATAAAAAAATTATCATACATCAACATAGTGTTATCTATACAAAAGTCGCAATTTTCCTAAGGTTCTTCGAGTAGAAATGACTTTAAGAAGGTAAAATTAACTAACTACCTATTTGATCAATACATGGATTCACAATGCTTAAATTTCAAGATAACTAATAATTAAAAAATTAGGGTACTTCAACAAAGGAGTATATATTCAATACGTAGGAGTTTTCGGCAATTCGTCATACAGAAATGACCATAATATGACAAAAAATGCCTAAATACCTATGTGATCGCCGCGCAAAACATTTGCAGTGATCCTTAACTTGACTCTAGCTATTATTTGAAATGTAATAATCAATAAAAAAATTATCATACATCAACATAGTGTTATCTATACAAAAGTCGCAATTTTCCTAAGGTTCTTCGAGTAGAAATGACTTTAAAAAGGTAAAATTAACTAACTACCTATTTGATCGATACATGGATTGAAAATGCTTAATATTTCAAGATAACTAATAAATAAAAAATTAGGGTACTTCAACAAAGGATTATATTTTCAATAGGTAGGAGTTTTCGGCAATTCGTCAAAAAGAAATGAGCAAAATATGACAAAAAATGCCTAACTGCCTATTTGATCGCCGCGCAAAACATTTGCAGTGATCCTTAACTTGACTCTAGCTATTATTTGAAATGTAATAATAAATAAAAAAATTATCATACATCAACATAGTGTTATCTATACAAAAGTCGCAATTTTCCTAAGGTTCTTCGAGTAGAAATGACTTTAAGAAGATCAAATTAACTAACTACCTATTTGATCGAAACATGGATTGAAAATGCTTAATATTTCAAGATAACTAATAAATAAAAAATTAGGGTACTTCAACAAAGGATTATATATTCAATAGGTAGGAGTTTTCGGCAATTCGTCAAACAGAAATTAGCAAAATAAGACAAAAAATGCCTAACTGCCTATTTGATCCCCGCGCAAAACATTTGCAGTGATCCTTAACTTGACTCTAGCTTTTATTTGAAATGTAATAATAAATAAAAAATTGATCATACATCAACATAGTGTTATCTATACAAAAGTCGCAATTTTCCTAAGGTTCTTCGAGTAGAAATGACTTTAAGAAGGTCAAATTAACTAACTACCTATTTGATCGATACATGGATTGACAATGCTTAAAATTTCAAGATAACTAATAAATAAAAAATTAGAATACTACAACAAAGGATTATATATTCAATAGGTAGGAGTTTTCGGCAATTCGTCAAACAGAAAAGAGCAAAATATGACAAAAAATGCCTAACTACCTATTTGATCGCCGCGCAAAACATTTGCAGTGATCCTTAACTTGACTCTAGCTATTATTTGAAATGTAATAATAAATAAAAAAATTATCATACATCAACATAGTGTTATCTATACAAAAGTCGCAATTTTCCTAAGGTTCTTCGAGTAGAAATGACTTTAAGAAGGTCAAATTAACTAACTACCTATTTGATCGATACATGGATTGAAAATTCTTAATATTTCAAGATAACTAATAAATAAAAAATTAGGGTACTTCAACAAAGGATTATATATTAAATAGGTTGGAGTTTTCGGCAATTCGTCAAACAGAAATGAGCAAAATATGACAGAAAATGCCTAACTGCCTATTTGATCGCCGCGCAAAACATTTGCAGTGATCCTTAACTTGACTCTAGCTTTTATTTGAAATGTAATAATAAATAAAAAATTGATCATACATCAACATAGTGTTATCTATACAAAAGTCGCAATTTTCCTAAGGTTCTTCGAGTAGAAATGACTTTAAGAAGGTCAAATTAACTAACTACCTATTTGATCGATACATGGATTGACAATGCTTAAAATTTCAAGATAACTAATAAATAAAAAATTAGAATACTACAACAAAGGATTATATATTCAATAGGTAGGAGTTTTCGGCAATTCGTCAAACAGAAAAGAGCAAAATATGACAAAAAATGCCTAACTACCTATTTGATCGCCGCGCAAAACATTTGCAGTGATCCTTAACTTGACTCTAGCTATTATTTGAAATGTAATAATAAATAAAAAAATTATCATACATCAACATAGTGTTATCTATACAAAAGTCGCAATTTTCCTAAGGTTCTTCGAGTAGAAATGACTTTAAGAAGGTCAAATTAACTAACTACCTATTTGATCGATACATGGATTGAAAATTCTTAATATTTCAAGATAACTAATAAATAAAAAATTAGGGTACTTCAACAAAGGATTATATATTAAATAGGTTGGAGTTTTCGGCAATTCGTCAAACAGAAATGAGCAAAATATGACAGAAAATGCCTAACTGCCTATTTGATCGCCGCGCAAAACATTTGCAGTGATCCTTAACTTGACTCTAGCTTTTATTTGAAATGTAATAATAAATAAAAAATTGATCATACATCAACATAGTGTTATCTATACAAAAGTCGCAATTTTCCTAAGGTTCTTCGAGTAGAAATGACTTTAAGAAGGTCAAATTAACTAACTACCTATTTGATCGATACATGGATTGACAATGCTTAAAATTTCAAGATAACTAATAAATAAAAAATTAGGGTACTTCAACAAAGGATTATATATTCAATAGGTAGGAGTTTTCGGCAATTCGTCAAACAGAAATGAGCATAATATGACAAAAAATGCCTAACTGCCTATTTGATCGCCGCGCAAAACATTTGCAGTGATCCTTAACTTGACTCTAGCTATTATTTGAAATGTAATAATAAATAAAAAAATTATCATACATCAACATAGTGTTATCTATACAAAAGTCGCAATTTTCCTAAGGTTTTTCGAGTAGAAATGACTTTAAAAAGGTAAAATTAACTAACTACCTATTTGATCGCCGCGCAAAACATTTGTAGTGATCCTTAACTTAACTTTAGTTATTATTTGAAGCGTAATAATAAATAAAAAAATGATCATACATCAACAATGTGTTATCTATACAAAAGTCACAATTCTCCGAAGGTTTTTCGAGTAGAAATGACTTTAAAAAGGTAAAATTAACTAACTACCTATTTGATCGATACATGGATTGACAATGTTTAAATTTTCAATATAACAAATAAATAAAAAATTAGAATACTACAACAAGGGATTATATATTCAATAGGTAGGAGTTTTCGAAAATTCTTCAAACAGAAATGAGCAAAATATGACAAAAAATGCCTAACTACCTATTTGATCGCCGCGCAAAACATTTGCAGTGATCCTTAACTTGACTCTAGTTATTATTTGAAGCGTAATAATAAATAAAAAAATGATCATACATCAACAATGTGTTATCTATACAAAAGTCGCAATTTTCCTAAGGTTCTTCAAGTAGAAATGACTTTAAGAAGGTCAAATTAACTAACTACCTATTTGATCGATACATGGATTGACAATGCTTAAAATTTCAAGATAACTAATAAATAAAAAATTAGAATACTACAACAAAGGATTATATATTCAATAGGTAGGAGTTTTCGGCAATTCGTCAAACAGAAAAGAGCAAAATATGACAAAAAATGCCTAACTACCTATTTGATCGCCGCGCAAAACATTTGTAGTGATCCTTAACTTGACACTAGCTATTATTTGAAATGTAATAATTAATAAAAAATTGATCATACATCAACATAGTGTTATCTATACAAAAGTCGCAATTTTCCTAAGGTTCTTCGAGTAGAAATGACTTTAAGAAGGTCAAATTAACTAACTCCCTATTTGATCGATACATGGATTGACAATGCTTAATATTTCAAGATAACTAACAAATAATAAATTAGGGTACTTCAACAAAGGATTATATATTCAATAGGTAGGAGTTTTCGGCAATTCGTCAAACAGAAATTAGCATAATATGACAAAAAATGCCTAACTACCTATTTCATCGCCGCGCAAAACATTTGCAGTAATCCTTAACTTCACTCTAGCTATTATTTGAAGCGTAATAATAAATAAAAAAATGATCATACATCAACATAGTGTTATCTATACAAAAGTCACAATTTTCATAAGGTTTTTCGAGTAGAAATGACTTTAAGAAGGTAAAATTAACTAACTACCTATTTGATCGATACATGGATTGACAATGCTTAAAATTTCAAGAGAACAAATAAATAAAAAATTAGAATACTACAACAAAGGATTATATATTCAATAGGTAGGAGTTTTCGAAAATTCGTCAAACATAAATGAGCAAAATATGACAAAAAATGCCTAACTACCTATTTGATCGCCGCGCAAAACATTTGCAGTGATCCTTAACTTGACTCTAGCTATTATTTGAAATGTAATAATAAATAAAAAAATTATCATACATCAACATAGTGTTATCTATACAAAAGTCGCAATTTTCCTAAGGTTTTTCGAGTAGAAATGACTTTAAGAAGGTCAAATTAACTAACTACCTATTTGATCGATACATGGATTGACAATGCTTAAAATTTCAAGATAACTAATAAATAAAAAATTAGGGTACTTCAACAAAGGATTATATATTCAATAGGTAGGAGTTTTCGGCAATTCGTCAAACAGAAATGAGCATAATATGACAAAAAATGCCTAACTACATATTTGATCGCCGCGCAAAACATTTGTAGTGATCCTTAACTTAACTTTAGTTATTATTTGAAGCGTAATAATAAATAAAAAAATGATCATACATCAACAATGTGTTATCTATACAAAAGTCACAATTCTCCGAAGGTTTTTCGAGTAGAAATGACTTTAAGAAGGTAAAATTAACTAACTACCTATTTGATCGATACATGGATTGACAATGCTTAAAATTTCAATATAACAAATAAATAAAAAATTAGAATACTACAACAAGGGATTATATATTCAATAGGTAGGAGTTTTCGAAAATTCTTCAAACAGAAATGAGCAAAATCTGACAAAAAATGCCTAACTACCTATTTGATCGCCGCGCAAAACATTTGCAGTGATCCTTAACTTGACTCTAGCTATTATTTGAAGCGTAATAATAAATAAAAAAATGATCATACATCAACAATGTGTTATCTATACAAAAGTCGCAATTTTCCTAAGGTTTTTCGAGTAGAAATGACTTTAAGAAGGTAAAATTAACTAACTACCTATTTGATCGATACATGGATTGACAATGCTTAAAATTTCAAGATAACTAATAAATAAAAAATTAGAATACTACAACAAAGGATTAGATATTCAATAGGTAGGAGTTTTCGAAAATTCGTCAAACATAAATGAGCAAAATATGACAAAAAATGCCTAACTACCTATTTGATCGCCGCGAAAAACATTTGCAGTGATCCTTAACTTGACTCTAGCTATTATTTGAAATGTAATAATAAATAAAAAAATTATCATACATCAACATAGTGTTATCTATACAAAAGTCGCAATTTTCCTAAGGTTTTTCGAGTAGAAATGACTTTAAGAAGGTCAAATTAACTAACTACCTATTTGATCGATACATGGATTGACAATGCTTAAAATTTCAAGATAACTAATAAATAAAAAATTAGGGTACTTCAACAAAGGATTATATATTCAATAGGTAGGAGTTTTCGGCAATTCGTCAAACAGAAATGAGCATAATATCACAAAAAATGCCTAACTACATATTTGATCGCCGCGCAAAACATTTGTAGTGATCCTTAACTTAACTTTAGTTATTATTTGAAGCGTAATAATAAATAAAAAAATGATCATACATCAACAATGTGTTATCTATACAAAAGTCACAATTCTCCGAAGGTTTTTCGAGTAGAAATGACTTTAAGAAGGTAAAATTAACTAACTACCTATTTGATCGATACATGGATTGACAATGCTTAAAATTTCAATATAACAAATAAATAAAAAATTATAATACTACAACAAGGGATTATATATTCAATAGGTAGGAGTTTTCGAAAATTCTTCAAACAGAAATGAGCAAAATCTGACAAAAAATGCCTAACTACCTATATGATCGCCGCGCAAAACATTTGCAGTGATCCTTAACTTGACTCTAGCTATTATTTGAAGCGTAATAATAAATAAAAAAATGATCATACATCAACAATGTGTTATCTATACAAAAGTCGCAATTTTCCTAAGGTTTTTCGAGTAGAAATGACTTTAAGAAGGTCAAATTAACTAACTACTTATTTGATGGATACATGGATTGACAATGCTTAAAATTTCAAGATAACTAATAAATAAAAAATTAGAATACTACAACAAAGGATTATATATTCAATAGGTAGGAGTTTTCGGCAATGCGTCATACAGAAAAGAGCAAAATATGACAAAAAATGCCTAACTACCTATTTGATCGCCGCGCAAAACATTTGTAGTGATCCTTAACTTGACACTAGCTATTATTTGAAATGTAATAATTAATAAAAAATTGATCATACATCAACATAGTGTTATCTATACAAAAGTCGCAATTTTCCTAAGGTTCTTCGAGTAGAAATGACTTTAAGAAGGTCAAATTAACTAACTCCCTATTTGATCGATACATGGATTAACAATGCTTAATATTTCAAGATAACTAACAAATAATAAATTAGGGTACTTCAACAAAGGATTATATATTCAATAGGTAGGAGTTTTCGGCAATTCGTCAAACAGAAATTAGCATAATATGACAAAAAATGCCTAACTACCTATTTCATCGCCGCGCAAAACATTTGCAGTAATCCTTAACTTCACTCTAGCTATTATTTGAAGCGTAATAATAAATAAAAAAATGATCATACATCAACATAGTGTTATCTATACAAAAGTCACAATTTTCATAAGGTTTTTCGAGTAGAAATGACTTTAAGAAGGTAAAATTAACTAACTACCTATTTGATCGATACATGGATTGACAATGCTTAAAATTTCAAGAGAACAAATAAATAAAAAATTAGAATACTACAACAAAGGATTATATATTCAATAGGTAGGAGTTTTCGAAAATTCGTCAAACATAAATGAGCAAAATATGACAAAAAATGCCTAACTACCTATTTGATCGCCGCGCAAAACATTTGCAGTGATCCTTAACTTGACTCTAGCTATTATTTGAAATGTAATAATAAATAAAAAAATTATCATACATCAACATAGTGTTATCTATACAAAAGTCGCAATTTTCCTAAGGTTTTTCGAGTAGAAATGACTTTAAGAAGGTCAAATTAACTAACTACCTATTTGATCGATACATGGATTGACAATGCTTAAAATTTCAAGATAACTAATAAATAAAAAATTAGGGTACTTCAACAAAGGATTATATATTCAATAGGTAGGAGTTTTCGGCAATTCGTCAAACAGAAATGAGCATAATATGACAAAAAATGCCTAACTACATATTTGATCGCCGCGCAAAACATTTGTAGTGATCCTTAACTTAACTTTAGTTATTATTTGAAGCGTAATAATAAATAAAAAAATGATCATACATCAACAATGTGTTATCTATACAAAAGTCACAATTCTCCGAAGGTTTTTCGAGTAGAAATGACTTTAAGAAGGTAAAATTAACTAACTACCTATTTGATCGATACATGGATTGACAATGCTTAAAATTTCAATATAACAAATAAATAAAAAATTAGAATACTACAACAAGGGATTATATATTCAATAGGTAGGAGTTTTCGAAAATTCTTCAAACAGAAATGAGCAAAATCTGACAAAAATTGCCTAACTACCTATTTGATCGCCGCGCAAAACATTTGCAGTGATCCTTAACTTGACTCTAGCTATTATTTGAAGCGTAATAATAAATAAAAAAATGATCATACATCAACAATGTGTTATCTATACAAAAGTCGCAATTTTCCTAAGGTTTTTCGAGTAGAAATGACTTTAAGAAGGTAAAATTAACTAACTACCTATTTGATCGATACATGGATTGACAATGCTTAAAATTTCAAGATAACTAATAAATAAAAAATTAGAATACTACAACAAAGGATTAGATATTCAATAGGTAGGAGTTTTCGAAAATTCGTCAAACATAAATGAGCAAAATATGACAAAAAATGCCTAACTACCTATTTGATCGCCGCGCAAAACATTTGCAGTGATCCTTAACTTGACTCTAGCTATTATTTGAAATGTAATAATAAATAAAAAAATTATCATACATCAACATAGTGTTATCTATACAAAAGTCGCAATTTTCCTAAGGTTTTTCGAGTAGAAATGACTTTAAGAAGGTCAAATTAACTAACTACCTATTTGATCGATACATGGATTGACAATGCTTAAAATTTCAAGATAACTAATAAATAAAAAATTAGGGTACTTCAACAAAGGATTATATATTCAATAGGTAGGAGTTTTCGGCAATTCGTCAAACAGAAATGAGCATAATATCACAAAAAATGCCTAACTACATATTTGATCGCCGCGCAAAACATTTGTAGTGATCCTTAACTTAACTTTAGTTATTATTTGAAGCGTAATAATAAATAAAAAAATGATCATACATCAACAATGTGTTATCTATACAAAAGTCACAATTCTCCGAAGGTTTTTCGAGTAGAAATGACTTTAAGAAGGTAAAATTAACTAACTACCTATTTGATCGATACATGGATTGACAATGCTTAAAATTTCAATATAACAAATAAATAAAAAATTATAATACTACAACAAGGGATTATATATTCAATAGGTAGGAGTTTTCGAAAATTCTTCAAACAGAAATGAGCAAAATCTGACAAAAAATGCCTAACTACCTATATGATCGCCGCGCAAAACATTTGCAGTGATCCTTAACTTGACTCTAGCTATTATTTGAAGCGTAATAATAAATAAAAAAATGATCATACATCAACAATGTGTTATCTATACAAAAGTCGCAATTTTCCTAAGGTTTTTCGAGTAGAAATGACTTTAAGAAGGTAAAATTAACTAACTACCTATTTGATCGATACATGGATTGACAATGCTTAAAATTTCAAGATAACTAATAAATAAAAAATTAGAATACTACAACAAAGGATTAGATATTCAATAGGTAGGAGTTTTCGAAAATTCGTCAAACATAAATGAGCAAAATATGACAAAAAATGCCTAACTACCTATTTGATCGCCGCGCAAAACATTTGCAGTGATCCTTAACTTGACTCTAGCTATTATTTGAAATGTAATAATAAATAAAAAAATTATCATACATCAACATAGTGTTATCTATACAAAAGTCGCAATTTTCCTAAGGTTTTTCGAGTAGAAATGACTTTAAGAAGGTCAAATTAACTAACTACCTATTTGATCGATACATGGATTGACAATGCTTAAAATTTCAAGATAACTAATAAATAAAAAATTAGGGTACTTCAACAAAGGATTATATATTCAATAGGTAGGAGTTTTCGGCAATTCGTCAAACAGAAATGAGCATAATATCACAAAAAATGCCTAACTACATATTTGATCGCCGCGCAAAACATTTGTAGTGATCCTTAACTTAACTTTAGTTATTATTTGAAGCGTAATAATAAATAAAAAAATGATCATACATCAACAATGTGTTATCTATACAAAAGTCACAATTCTCCGAAGGTTTTTCGAGTAGAAATGACTTTAAGAAGGTAAAATTAACTAACTACCTATTTGATCGATACATGGATTGACAATGCTTAAAATTTCAATATAACAAATAAATAAAAAATTATAATACTACAACAAGGGATTATATATTCAATAGGTAGGAGTTTTCGAAAATTCTTCAAACAGAAATGAGCAAAATCTGACAAAAAATGCCTAACTACCTATATGATCGCCGCGCAAAACATTTGCAGTGATCCTTAACTTGACTCTAGCTATTATTTGAAGCGTAATAATAAATAAAAAAATGATCATACATCAACAATGTGTTATCTATACAAAAGTCGCAATTTTCCTAAGGTTTTTCGAGTAGAAATGACTTTAAGAAGGTCAAATTAACTAACTACTTATTTGATGGATACATGGATTGACAATGCTTAAAATTTCAAGATAACTAATAAATAAAAAATTAGAATACTACAACAAAGGATTATATATTCAATAGGTAGGAGTTTTCGGCAATGCGTCATACAGAAAAGAGCAAAATATGACAAAAAATGCCTAACTACCTATTTGATCGCCGCGCAAAACATTTGTAGTGATCCTTAACTTGACACTAGCTATTATTTGAAATGTAATGATTAATAAAAAATTGATCATACATCAACATAGTGTTATCTATACAAAAGTCGCAATTTTCCTAAGGTTCTTCGAGTAGAAATGACTTTAAGAAGGTCAAATTAACTAACTCCCTATTTGATCGATACATGGATTAACAATGCTTAATATTTCAAGATAACTAACAAATAATAAATTAGGGTACTTCAACAAAGGATTATATATTCAATAGGTAGGAGTTTTCGGCAATTCGTCAAACAGAAATTAGCATAATATGACAAAAAATGCCTAACTACCTATTTCATCGCCGCGCAAAACATTTGCAGTAATCCTTAACTTCACTCTAGCTATTATTTGAAGCGTAATAATAAATAAAAAAATGATCATACATCAACATAGTGTTATCTATACAAAAGTCACAATTTTCATAAGGTTTTTCGAGTAGAAATGACTTTAAGAAGGTAAAATTAACTAACTACCTATTTGATCGATACATGGATTGACAATGCTTAAAATTTCAAGAGAACAAATAAATAAAAAATTAGAATACTACAACAAAGGATTATATATTCAATAGGTAGGAGTTTTCGAAAATTCGTCAAACATAAATGAGCAAAATATGACAAAAAATGCCTAACTACCTATTTGATCGCCGCGCAAAACATTTGCAGTGATCCTTAACTTGACTCTAGCTATTATTTGAAATGTAATAATAAATAAAAAAATTATCATACATCAACATAGTGTTATCTATACAAAAGTCGCAATTTTCCTAAGGTTTTTCGAGTAGAAATGACTTTAAGAAGGTCAAATTAACTAACTACCTATTTGATCGATACATGGATTGACAATGCTTAAAATTTCAAGATAACTAATAAATAAAAAATTAGGGTACTTCAACAAAGGATTATATATTCAATAGGTAGGAGTTTTCGGCAATTCGTCAAACAGAAATGAGCATAATATGACAAAAAATGCCTAACTACATATTTGATCGCCGCGCAAAACATTTGTAGTGATCCTTAACTTAACTTTAGTTATTATTTGAAGCGTAATAATAAATAAAAAAATGATCATACATCAACAATGTGTTATCTATACAAAAGTCACAATTCTCCGAAGGTTTTTCGAGTAGAAATGACTTTAAGAAGGTAAAATTAACTAACTACCTATTTGATCGATACATGGATTGACAATGCTTAAAATTTCAATATAACAAATAAATAAAAAATTAGAATACTACAACAAGGGATTATATATTCAATAGGTAGGAGTTTTCGAAAATTCTTCAAACAGAAATGAGCAAAATCTGACAAAAAATGCCTAACTACCTATTTGATCGCCGCGCAAAACATTTGCAGTGATCCTTAACTTGACTCTAGCTATTATTTGAAGCGTAATAATAAATAAAAAAATGATCATACATCAACAATGTGTTATCTATACAAAAGTCGCAATTTTCCTAAGGTTTTTCGAGTAGAAATGACTTTAAGAAGGTAAAATTAACTAACTACCTATTTGATCGATACATGGATTGACAATGCTTAAAATTTCAAGATAACTAATAAATAAAAAATTAGAATACTACAACAAAGGATTAGATATTCAATAGGTAGGAGTTTTCGAAAATTCGTCAAACATAAATGAGCAAAATATGACAAAAAATGCCTAACTACCTATTTGATCGCCGCGCAAAACATTTGCAGTGATCCTTAACTTGACTCTAGCTATTATTTGAAATGTAATAATAAATAAAAAAATTATCATACATCAACATAGTGTTATCTATACAAAAGTCGCAATTTTCCTAAGGTTTTTCGAGTAGAAATGACTTTAAGAAGGTCAAATTAACTAACTACCTATTTGATCGATACATGGATTGACAATGCTTAAAATTTCAAGATAACTAATAAATAAAAAATTAGGGTACTTCAACAAAGGATTATATATTCAATAGGTAGGAGTTTTCGGCAATTCGTCAAACAGAAATGAGCATAATATCACAAAAAATGCCTAACTACATATTTGATCGTCGCGCAAAACATTTGTAGTGATCCTTAACTTAACTTTAGTTATTATTTGAAGCGTAATAATAAATAAAAAAATGATCATACATCAACAATGTGTTATCTATACAAAAGTCACAATTCTCCGAAGGTTTTTCGAGTAGAAATGACTTTAAGAAGGTAAAATTAACTAACTACCTATTTGATCGATACATGGATTGACAATGCTTAAAATTTCAATATAACAAATAAATAAAAAATTATAATACTACAACAAGGGATTATATATTCAATAGGTAGGAGTTTTCGAAAATTCTTCAAACAGAAATGAGCAAAATCTGACAAAAAATGCCTAACTACCTATATGATCGCCGCGCAAAACATTTGCAGTGATCCTTAACTTGACTCTAGCTATTATTTGAAGCGTAATAATAAATAAAAAAATGATCATACATCAACAATGTGTTATCTATACAAAAGTCGCAATTTTCCTAAGGTTTTTCGAGTAGAAATGACTTTAAGAAGGTCAAATTAACTAACTACTTATTTGATGGATACATGGATTGACAATGCTTAAAATTTCAAGATAACTAATAAATAAAAAATTAGAATACTACAACAAAGGATTATATATTCAATAGGTAGGAGTTTTCGGCAATGCGTCATACAGAAAAGAGCAAAATATGACAAAAAATGCCTAACTACCTATTTGATCGCCGCGCAAAACATTTGTAGTGATCCTTAACTTGACACTAGCTATTATTTGAAATGTAATGATTAATAAAAAATTGATCATACATCAACATAGTGTTATCTATACAAAAGTCGCAATTTTCCTAAGGTTCTTCGAGTAGAAATGACTTTAAGAAGGTCAAATTAACTAACTCCCTATTTGATCGATACATGGATTGACAATGCTTAATATTTCAAGATAACTAATAAATAAAAAATTAGGGTACTTCAACAAAGGATTATATATTCAATAGGTAGGAGTTTTCGGCAATTCGTCAAACAGAAATTAGCAAAATATGACAAAAAATGCCTAACTACCTATTTCATCGCCGCGCAAAACATTTGCAGTGATCCTTAACTTGACTCTAGCTATTATTTGAAGCGTAATAATAAATAAAAAAATGATCATACATCAACAATGTGTTATCTATACAAAAGTCACAATTTTCATAAGGTTTTTCAAGTAGAAATGACTTTAAGAAGGTAAAATTAACTAACCACCTATTTGATCGATACATGGATTGACAATGCTTAAAATTTCAAGAGAACAAATAAATAAAAAATTAGAATACTACAACAAAGGATTATATATTCAATAGGTAGGAGTTTTCGAAAATTCGTCAAACATAAATGAGCAAAATATGACAAAAAATGCCTAACTACCTATTTGATCGCCGTGCAAAACATTTGCAGTGATCCTTAACTTGACTCTAGCTATTATTTGAAATGTAATAATAAATAAAAAAATTATCATACATCAACATAGTGTTATCTATACAAAAGTCGCAATTTTCCTAAGGTTTTTCGAGTAGAAATGACTTTAAGAAGGTAAAATTAACTAACTACCTATTTGATCGATACATGGATTGACAATGCTTAATATTTCAAGATAACTAATAAATAAAAAATTAGAATACTACAACAAAGGATTATATATTCAATAGGTTGGAGTTTTCGGCAATTCGTCAAACAGAAAAGAGCAAAATATGACAAAAAATGCCTAACTACCTATTTGATCGCCGCGCAAAACATTTGCGGTGATCCTTAACTTGACTCTTGCTATTATTTGAAGCGTAATAATAAATAAAAAAATGATCATACATCAACATAGTGTTATCTATACAAAAGTCACAATTTTCCTAAGGTTCTTCGAGTAGAAATGACTTTAAGAAGGTAAAATTAACTAACTACCTATTTGATCGATACATGGATTGACAATGCTTAAAATTTCAAGAGAACAAATAAATAAAAAATTAGAATACTACAACAAAGGATTATATATTCAATAGGTAGGAGTTTTCGAAAATTCGTCAAACATAAATGAGCAAAATATGACAAAAAATGCCTAACTACCTATTTGATCGCCGCGCAAAACATTTGCGGTGATCCTTAACTTGACTCTTGCTATTATTTGAAGCGTAATAATAAATAAAAAAATGATCATACATCAACATAGTGTTATCTATACAAAAGTCACAATTTTCCTAAGGTTCTTCGAGTAGAAATGACTTTTAGAAGGTAAAATTAACTAACTACCTATTTGATCGATACATGGATTGACAATGCTTAAAATTTCAAGATAACTAATAAATAAAAAATTAGGGTACTTCAACAGAGGATTATATATTCAATAGGTAGGAGTTTTCGGCAATTCGTCAAACAGAAATTAGCATAATATGACAAAAAATGCCTAACTACCTATTTCATCGCCGCGCAAAACATTTGCAGTGATCCTTAACTTGACTCTAGCTTTTATTTGAAATGTAATAATAAATAAAAAATTGATCATACATCAACATAGTGTTATCTATACAAAAGTCGCAATTTTCCTAAGGTTCTTCGAGTAGTAATGACTTTAAGAAGGTAAAATTAACTAACTACCTATTTGATTGATACATGGATTGACAATGCTTAAAATTTCAAGATAACTAATAAATAAAAAATTAGAATACTACAACAAAGGATTATATATTCAATAGGTTGGAGTTTTCGGCAATTCGTCAAACAGAAAAGAGCAAAATATGACAAAAAATGCCTAACTACCTATTTGATCGCCGCGCAAAACATTTGCGGTGATCCTTAACTTGACTCTTGCTATTATTTGAAGCGTAATAATAAATAAAAAAATGATCATACATCAACATAGTGTTATCTATACAAAAGTCACAATTTTCCTAAGGTTCTTCGAGTAGAAATGACTTTAAGAAGGTAAAATTAACTAACTACCTATTTGATCGATACATGGATTGACAATGCTTAAAATTTCAAGAGAACAAATAAATAAAAAATTAGAATACTACAACAAAGGATTATATATTCAATAGGTAGGAGTTTTCGAAAATTCGTCAAACATAAATGAGCAAAATATGACAAAAAATGCCTAACTACCTATGTGATCGCCGCGCAAAACATTTGCAGTGATCCTTAACTTGACTCTAGCTATTATTTGAAATGTAATAATCAATAAAAAAATTATCATACATCAACATAGTGTTATCTATATAAAAGTCGCAATTTTCCTAAGGTTCTTCGAGTAGAAATGACTTTAAAAAGGTCAAATTAACTAACTACCTATTTGATCGATACATGGATTGAAAATGCTTAATATTTCAAGATAACTAATAAATAAAAAATTAGGGTACTTCAACAAAGGATTATATTTTCAATAGGTAGGAGTTTTCGGCAATTCGTCAAAAAGAAATGAGCAAAATATGACAAAAAATGCCTAACTGCCTATTTGATCGCCGCGCAAAACATTTTGCAGTGATCCTTAACTTGTCTCTAGCTTTTATTTGAAATGTAATAATAAATAAAAAAATTATCATACATCAACATAGTGTTATCTATACAAAAGTCGCAATTTTCCAAAGGTTCTTCGAGTAGAAATGACTTTAAGAAGGTAAAATTAACTAACTACCTATTTGATCAATACATGGATTCACAATGCTTAAATTTCAAGATAACTAATAATTAAAAAATTAGGGTACTTCAACAAAGGAGTATATATTCAATACGTAGGAGTTTTCGGCAATTCGTCATACAGAAATGACCATAATATGACAAAAAATGCCTAACTACCTATGTGATCGCCGCGCAAAACATTTGCAGTGATCCTTAACTTGACTCTAGCTATTATTTGAAATGTAATAATAAAAAAAAAATTATCATACATCAACATAGTGTTATCTATACAAAAGTCACAATTTTCCTAAGGTTCTTCGAGTAGAAATGACTTTAAAAAGGTCAAATTAACTAGCTACCTATTTGATCGATACATGGATTGAAAATGCTTAATATTTCAAGATAACTAATAAATAAAAAATTAGGGTACTTCAACAACGGATTATATTTTCAATAGGTAGGAGTTTTCGGCAATTCGTCAAAAAGAAATGAGCAAAATATGACAAAAAATGCCTAACTGCCTATTTGATCGCCGCGCAAAACATTTGCAGTGATCCTTAACTTGACTCTAGCTTTTATTTGAAATGTAATAATAAATAAAAAATTGATCATACATCAACATAGTGTTATCTATACAAAAGTCGCAATTTTCCTAAGGTTCTTCGAGTAGAAATGACTTTAAGAAGGTCAAATTAACTAACTACCTATTTGATCGATACATGGATTGACAATGCTTAAAATTTCAAGATAACTAATAAATAAAAAATTAGAATACTACAACAAAGGATTATATATTCAATAGGTAGGAGTTTTCGGCAATTCGTCAAACAGAAAAGAGCAAAATATGACAAAAAATGCCTAAGTACCTATTTGATCGCCGCGCAAAACATTTGCAGTGATCCTTAACTTGACTCTAGCTATTATTTGAAATGTAATAATAAATAAAAAAATTATCATACATCAACATAGTGTTATCTATACAAAGGTCGCAATTTTCCTAAAGTTCTTCGAGTAGAAATGACTTTAAGAAGGTCAAATTAACTAACTACCTATTTGATCGATACATGGATTGAAAATGCTTAATATTTCAAGATAACTAATAAATAAAAAATTAGGGTACTTCAACAAAGGATTATATATTCAATAGGTAGGAGTTTTCGGCAATTCGTCAAACAGAAATGAGCAAAATATGACAAAAAATGCCTAACTGCCTATTTGATCGCCGCGCAAAACATTTGCAGTGATCCTTAACTTGACTCTAGCTTTTATTTGAAATGTAATAATAAATAAAAAATTGATCATACATCAACATAGTGTTATATATACAAAAGTCGCAATTTTCCTAAGGTTCTTCGAGTAGAAATGACTTTAAGAAGGTCAAATTAACTAACTACCTATTTGATCGATACATGGATTGACAATGCTTAAAATTTCAAGATAACTAATAAATAAAAAATTAGGGTACTTCAACAAATGATTATATATTCAATAGGTAGGAGTTTTCGGCAATTCGTCAAACAGAAATTAGCATAATATGACAAAAAATGCCTAACTACCTATTTCATCGCCGCGCAAAACATTTGTAGTGATCCTTAACTTAACTTTAGTTATTATTTGAAGCGTAATAATAAATAAAAAAATGATCATACATCAACAATGTGTTATCTATACAAAAGTCACAATTCTCCGAAGGTTTTTCGAGTAGAAATGACTTTAAGAAGGTAAAATTAACTAACTACCTATTTGATCGATACATGGATTGACAATGCTTAAAATTTCAATATATCAAATAAATAAAAAATTAGAATACTACAACAAGGGATTATATATTCAATAGGTAGGAGTTTTCGAAAATTCTTCAAACAGAAATGAGCAAAATATGACAAAAAATGCCTAACTACCTATTTGATCGCCGCGCAAAACATTTGCAGTGATCCTTAACTTGACTCTAGCTATTATTTGAAGCGTAATAATAAATAAAAAAATGATCATACATCAACAATGTGTTATCTATACAAAAGTCGCAATTTTCCTAAGGTTCTTCGAGTAGAAATGACTTTAAGAAGGTCAAATTAACTAACTACCTATTTGATCGATACATGGATTGACAATGCTTAATATTTCAAGATAACTAATAAATAAAAAATTAGGGTACTTCCACAAAGGATTATATATTCAATAGGTAGGAGTTTTCGGCAATTCGTCAAACAGAAAAGAGCAAAATATGACAAAAAATGCCTAACTACCTATTTGATCGCCGCGCAAAACATTTGTAGTGATCCTTAACTTGACACTAGCTATTATTTGAAATGTAATAATTAATAAAAAATTGATCATACATCAACATAGTGTTATCTATACAAAAGTCGCAATTTTCCTAAGGTTCTTCAAGTAGAAATGACTTTAAGAAGGTCAAATTAATTAACTCCCTATTTGATCGATACATGGATTGACAATGCTTAATATTTCAAGATAACTAATAAATAAAAAATTAGGGTACTTCAACAAATGATTATATATTCAATAGGTAGGAGTTTTCGGCAATTCGTCAAACAGAAATTAGCATAATATGACAAAAAATGCCTAACTACCTATTTCATCGCCGCGCAAAACATTTGCAGTGATCCTTAACTTGACTCTAGCTATTATTTGAAGCGTAATAATAAATAAAAAAATGATCATACATCAACATAGTGTTATCTATACAAAAGTCACAATTTTCCTAAGGTTCTTCGAGTAGAAATGACTTTAAGAAGGTAAAATTAACTAACTACCTATTTGATCGATACATGGATTGATAATGCTTAAAATTTCAAGATAACTAATAAATAAAAAATTAGGGTACTTCAACAGAGGATTGTATATTCAATAGGTAGGAGTTTTCGGCAATTCGTCAAACAGAAATGAGCATTATATGACAAAAAATGCCTAACTACCTATGTGATCGCCGCGCAAAACTTTTGCAGTGATCCTTATCTTCACTCTAGCTATTATTTTAAATGTAATAATAAATAAATAAATGATCATACATCAACATAGTGTTATCTATACAAAAGTCACAATTTTCCTAAGGTTCTTCGAGTAGATATGAATTTAAGAAGGTCAAATTAACTAACAACCTATTTGATCGATACATGGATTGAAAATGCTTAATATTTCAAGATAACTAATAAATAAAAAATTAGGGTACTTCAACAAATGATTATATATTCAATAGGTAGGAGTTTTCGGCAATTCGTCAAACCGAAATGAGCATAATATGACAAAAAATGCCTAACTACCTATTTGATCGCCGCGCAAAACATTTGTAGTGATCCTTAACTTAACTTTAGTTATTATTTGAAGCGTAATAATAAATAAAAAAATGATCATACATCAACAATGTGTTATCTATACAAAAGTCACAATTCTCCAAAAGTTTTTCGAGTAGAAATGACTTTAAGAAGGTAAAATTAACCAACTACCTATTTGATCGATACATGGATTGACAATGCTTAAAATTTCAAGATAACAAATAAATAAAAAATTAGAATACTACAACAAAGGATTATATATTCAATAGGTAGGAGTTTTCGAAAATTCTTCAAACAGAAATGAGCAAAATATGACAAAAAATGCCTAACTACCTATTTGATCGCCGCGCAAAACATTTGCAGTGATCCTTAACTTGACTCTAGCTATTATTTGAAGCGTAATAATAAATAAAAAAATGATCATACATCAACAATGTGTTATCTATACAAAAGTCGCAATTTTCCTAAGGTTCTTCGAGTAGAAATGATTTTAAGATGGTCAAATTAACTAACTACCTATTTGATCGATACATAGATTGACAATGCTTAAAATTTCAAGATAACTAATAAATAAAAAATTAGAATACTACAACAAAGGATTATATATTCAATAGGTAGGAGTTTTCGGCAATTCGTCAAACAGAAAAGAACAAAATATGACAAAAAATGCCTAACTACCTATTTGATCGCCGCGCAAAACATTTGTAGTGATCCTTAACTTGACTCTAGCTATTATTTGAAATGTAATAATTAATAAAAAATTGATCATACATCAACATAGTGTTATCTATACAAAAGTCGCAATTTTCCTAAGGTTCTTCGAGTAGAAATGACTTTAAGAATGTCAAATTAACTAACTCCCTATTTGATCGATACATGGATTGACAATGCTTAATATTTCAAGATAACTAATAAATAAAAAATTAGGGTACTTCAACAAAGGATTATATATTCAATAGGTAGGAGTTTTCGGCAATTCGTCAAACAGAAATTAGCATAATATGACAAAAAATGCCTAACTACCTATTTCATCGCCGCGCAAAACATTTGCAGTGATCCTTAACTTGACTCTAGCTATTATTTGAAGCGTAATAATAAATAAAAAAATGATCAAACATCAACATAGTGTTATCTATACAAAAATCACAATTTTCCTAAGGTTCTTCGAGTAGAAATGACTTTAAGAAGGTAAAATTAACTAACTACCTATTTGATCGATACATGGATTGAAAATGCTTAAAATTTCAAGATAACTAATAAATAAAAAATTAGGGTACTTCAACAGAGGATTATATATTCAATAGGTAGGAGTTTTCGGCAATTCGTCAAACAGAAATGAGCATTATATGACAAAAAATGCCTAACTACCTATGTGATCGCCGCACAAAACTTTTGCAGTGATCCTTAACTTCACTCTAGCTATTATTTAAAATGTAATAATAAATAAATAAATGATCATACATCAACATAGTGTTATCTATACAAAAGTCCCAATTTTCCTAAGGTTCTTCGAGTAGAAATGAATTTAAGAAGGTCAAATTAACTAACAACCTATTTGATCGATACATGGATTGAAAATGCTTAATATTTCAAGATAACTAATAAATAAAAAATTAGGGTACTTCAACAAAGGATTATATATTCAATAGGTAGGAGTTTTCGGCAATTCGTCAAACCGAAATGAGCATAATATGACAAACAATGCCTAACTACCTATTTGATCGCCGCGCAAATTATTTGTAGTGATCCTTAACTTAACTTTAGTTATTATTTGAAGCGTAATAATAAATAAAAAAATGATCATACATCAACAATGTGTTATCTATACAAAAGTCACAATTTTCCTAAGGTTTTTCGAGTAGAAATGACTTTAAGAAGGTAAAATTAACTAACAACCTATTTGATCGATACATGGATTGACAATGCTTAAAATTTCAAGATAACTAATAAATAAAAAATTAGAATACTACAACAAAGGATTATATATTCAATAGGTAGGAGTTTTCGGCAATTCGTCAAACAGAAAAGAGCAAAATATGACAAAAAATGCCTAACTACCTATTTGATCGCCACGCAAAACATTTGTAGTGATCCTTAACTTGACTCTAGCTATTATTTGAAATGTAATAATTAATAAAAAAATTGATCATACATCAACATAGTGTTATCTATACAAAAGTCGCAATTTTCCTAAGGTTCTTCGAGTAGAAATGACTTTAAGAAGGTCAAATTAACTAACTCCCTATTTGATCGATACATGGATTGACAATGCATAATATTTCAAGATAACTAATAAATAAAAAATTAGGGTACTTCAACAAAGGATTATATATTCAATAGGTAGGAGTTTTCGGCAATTCGTCAAACAGAAATTAGCATAATATGACAAAAAATGCCTAACTACCTATTTCATCGCCGCGCAAAACATTTACAGTGATCCTTAACTTGACTCTAGCTATTATTTGAAGCGTAATAATAAATAAAAAAATGATCATACATCAACATAGTGTTATCTATACAAAAGTCACAATTTTCCTAAGGTTCTTCGAGTAGAAATGACTTTAAGAAGGTAAAATTAACTAACTACCTATTTGATCGATACATGGATTGACAATGCTTAAAATTTCAAGATAACTAATAAATAAAAAATTAGGGTACTTCAACAGAGGATTATATATTCAATAGGTAGGAGTTTTCGGCAATTCGTCAAACAGAAATGAGCATTATATGACAAAAAATGCCTAACTACCTATGTGATCGCCGCGCAAAACTTTTACAGTGATCCTTATCTTCACTCTAGCTATTATTTAAAATGTAATAATAAATAAATAAATGATCATACATCAACATTGTGTTATCTATACAAAAGTCACAATTTTCCTAAGGTTCTTCGAGTAGATATGAATTTAAGAAGGTCAAATTAACTAACAACCTATTTGATCGATACATGGATTGAAAATGCTTAATATTTCAAGATAACTAATAAATAAAAAATTAGGGTACTTCAACAAAGGATTATATATTCAATAGGTAGGAGTTTTCGGCAATTCGTCAAACCGAAATGAGTATAATATGACAAAAAATGCCTAACTACCTATTTGATCGCCGCGCAAAACATTTGTAGTGATCCTTAACTTAACTTTAGTTATTATTTGAAGCGTAATAATAAATAAAAAAATGATCATACATCAACAATGTGTTATCTATACAAAAGTCACAATTCTCCTAAGGTTTTTCGAGTAGAAATGACTTTAAGAAGGTAAAATTAACTAACTACCTATTTGATCGATACATGGATTGACAATGTTTAAAATTTCAAGATAACAAATAAATAAAAAATTAGAATACTACAACGAAGGATTATATATTCAATAGGTAGGAGTTTTCGAAAATTCTTCAATCAGAAATGAGCAAAATATGACAAAAAATGCCTAACTACCTATTTGATCGCCGCGCAAAACATTTGCAGTGATCCTTAACTTGACTCTAGCTATTATTTGAAGCGTAATAATAAATAAAAAAATGATCATACATCAACAATGTGTTATCTATACAAAAGTCGCAATTTTCCTAAGGTTCTTCGAGTAGAAATGATTTTAAGAATGTCAAATTAACTAACTACCTATTTGATCGATACATAGATTGACAATGCTTAAAATTTCAAGATAACTAATAAATAAAAAATTAGAATACTACAACAAAGGATTATATATTCAATAGGTAGGAGTTTTCGGCAATTCGTCAAACAGAAAAGAACAAAATATGACAAAAAATGCCTAACTACCTATTTGATCGCCGCGCAAAACATTTGTAGTGATCCTGAACTTGACTCTAGCTATTATTTGAAATGTAATAATTAATAAAAAATTTATCATACATCAACATAGTGTTATCTATACAAAAGTCGCAATTTTCCTAAGGTTCTTCGAGTAGAAATGACTTTAAGAATGTCAAATTAACTAACTCCCTATTTGATCGATACATGGATTGACAATGCTTAATATTTCAAGATAACTAATAAATAAAAAATTAGGGTACTTCAACAAAGGATTATATATTCAATAGGTAGGAGTTTTCGGCAATTCGTCAAACAGAAATTAGCATAATATGACAAAAAATGCCTAACTACCTATTTCATCGCCGCGCAAAACATTTGCAGTGATCCTTAACTTGACTCTAGCTATTATTTGAAGCGTAATAATAAATAAAAAAAATGATCAAACATCAACATAGTGTTATCTATACAAAAATCACAATTTTCCTAAGGTTCTTCGAGTAGAAATGACTTTAAGAAGGTAAAATTAACTAACTACCTATTTGATCGATACATGGATTGAAAATGCTTAATATTTTAAGATAACTAATAAATACAAAATTAGGGTACTTCAACCAAGGATTATATATTCAATAGGTAGGAGTTTTCGGCAATTCGTCAAACCGAAATGAGCATAATATGACAAAAAATGCCTAACTACCTATTTGATCGCCGCGCAAAACATTTGTAGTGATCCTTAACTTAACTTTAGTTATTATTTGAAGCGTAATAATAAATAAAAAAATGATCATACATCAACAATGTGTTATCTATACAAAAGTCACAATTTTCCTAAGGTTTTTCGAGTAGAAATGACTTTAAGAAGGTAAAATTAACTAACAACCTATTTGATCGATACATGGATTGACAATGCTTAAAATTTCAAGATAACTAATAAATAAAAGATTAGAATACTACAACAAAGGATTATATATTCAATAGGTAGGAGTTTTCGGCAATTCGTCAAACAGAAAAGAGCAAAATATGACAAAAAATGCTTAACTACCTATTTGATCGCCGCGCAAAACATTTGTAGTGATCCTTAACTTGACTCTAGCTATTATTTGAAATGTAATAATTAATAAAAAAATTGATCATACATCAACATAGTGTTATCTATACAAAAGTCGCAATTTTCCTAAGGTTCTTCGAGTAGAAATGACTTTAAGAAGGTCAAATTAACTAACTCCCTATTTGATCGATACATGGATTGACAATGCATAATATTTCAAGATAACTAATAAATAAAAAATTAGGGTACTTCAACAAAGGATTATATATTCAATAGGTAGGAGTTTTCGGCAATTCGTCAAACAGAAATTAGCATAATATGACAAAAAATGCCTAACTACCTATTTCATCGCCGCGCAAAACATTTACAGTGATCATTAACTTGACTCTAGCTATTATTTGAAGCGTAATAATAAATAAAAAAATGATCATACATCAACATAGTGTTATCTATACCAAAGTCACAATTTTCCTAAGGTTCTTCGAGTAGAAATGACTTTAAGAAGGTAAAATTAACTAACTACCTATTTGATCGATACATAGATTGACAATGCTTAAAATTTCAAGATAACTAATAAATAAAAAATTAGGGTACTTCAACAGAGGATTATATATTCAATAGGTAGGAGTTTTCGGCAATTCGTCAAACAGAAATGAGCATTATATGACAAAAAATGCCTAACTACCTATGTGATCGCCGCGCAAAACTTTTGCAGTGATCCTTATCTTCACTCTAGCTATTATTTAAAATGTAATAATAAATAAATAAATGATCATACATCAACATAGTGTTATCTATACAAAAGTCACAATTTTCCTAAGGTTCTTCGAGTAGATATGAATTTAAGAAGGTCAAATTAACTAACAACCTATTTGATCGATACATGGATTGAAAATGATTAATATTTCAAGATAACTAATAAATAAAAAATTAGGGTACTTCAACAAAGGATTATATATTCAATAGGTAGGAGTTTTCGGCAATTCGTCAAACCGAAATGAGCATAATATGACAAAAAATGCCTAACTACCTATTTGATCGCCGCGCAAAACATTTGTAGTGATCCTTAACTTAACTTTAGTTATTATTTGAAGCGTAATAATAAATAAAAAAATGATCATACATCAACAATGTGTTATCTATAAAAAAGTCACAATTTTCCTAAGGTTTTTCGAGTAGAAATGACTTTAAGAAGGTAAAATTAACTATCTACCTATTTGATCGATACATGGATTGACAATGCTTAAAATTTCAAGATAACAAATAAATAAAAAATTAGAATACTACAACAAAGGATTATATATTCAATAGGTAGGAGTTTTCTAAAATTCGTCAAACAGAAAAGAGCAAAATATGACAAAAAATGCCTAACTACCTATTTGATCGCCGCGCAAAACATTTGCAGTGATCCTTAACTTGACTCTAGCTATTATTTGAAAGGTAATAGTAAATAAAAAAATTATCATACATCAACATAGTGTTATCTATACAAAAGTCGCAATTTTCCTAAGGTTCTTCGAGTAGAAATGACTTTAAGAAGGTCAAATTAACTAACTACCTATTTGATCGATACATGGATTGAAAATGCTTTATATTTTAAGATAACTAATAAATAAAAAATTAGGGTACTTCAACAAAGGCTTATATATTCAATAGGTAGGAGTTTTCGGCAATTCGTCATACAGAAATGAGCAAAATATGACAAAAAATGCCTAACTACCTATATGATCGCCGCGCAAAACATTTGCAGTGATCCTTAACTTGACTCTAGCTATTATTTAAAATGTAATAATAAATAAAAAAATTATCATACATCAACATAGTGTTATCTATACAAAAGTCGCAATTTTCCGAAGGTTCTTCGAGTAGAAATGACTTTAAGAAGGTCAAATTAACTAACTACCTATTTGATCGATACATGGATTGAAAATGCTTAATATTTCAAGATAACTAATAAATAAAAAATTAGGGTACTTCAACAGAGGATTATATATTCAATAGGTAGGAGTTTTCGGCAATTCGTCAAACAGAAATGAGCAAAATATGACAAACAATGCCTAACTGCCTATTTGATCGCCGCGCAAAACATTTGCAGTGATCCTTAACTTGACTCTAGCTTTTATTTAAAATGTAATAATAAATAAAAAAATGATCATACATCAACATAGTGTTATCTATACAAAAGTCACAATTTTCCTAAGGTTCTTCGAGTAGAAATAACTTTAAGAAGGTCAAATTAACTAACTACATATTTGATCGATACATGCATTGACAATGTTTAAAATTTCAAGATAACTAATAAATAAAAAATTAGGGTACTTCAACAAAGGATTATATATTCGATAGGTAGGAGTTTTCGGCAATTCGTCAAACCGAAATTAGCATAATATGACAAAAAATGCCTAACTACCTATTTGATCGCCGCGCAAAACATTTGTAGTGATCCTTAACTTAACTTTAGTTATTATTTGAAGCGTAATAATAAATAAAAAAAATGATCATACATCAACAATGTGTTATCTATATAAAAGTCGCAATTTTCCTAAGGTTCTTCGAGTAGAAATGACTTTAAGAAGGTAAAATTAAATAACTACCTATTTGATCGATACATGGATTGACAATGCTTTAAATTTCAAGATAACTAATAATTAAAAAATTAGGGTACTTCAACAAAGGATTATATATTCGATAGGTAGGAGTTTTCGGCAATTCGTCAAACCGAAATGAGCATAATATGACAAACAATGCCTAACTACCTATTTGATCGCCGCACAAAATATTTGTAGTGATCCTTAACTTAACTGTTGCTATTATTTGAAGCGTAATAATAAATAAAAAAATGATCATACATCAACAATGTGTTATCTATACAAAAGTCGCAATTTTCCTAAGGTTCTTCGAGTAGAAATGACTTTAAGAAGGTAAAATTAACTAACTACCTATTTGATCGATTCATGGATTGACAATGCTTAAAATTTCAATATAACTAATAAATAAAAAATTAGAATACTACAACAAAGGATTATATATTCAGTAGGTAGGAGTTTTCGGCAATTCGTCAAACAGAAATGAGCAAAATATGACAAAAAATGCCTAACTACATATTTGATCGCCGCGCAAAACATTTGCAGTGATCCTTAACTTGACTCTAGCTATTATTTGAAATGTAATAGGTAATAAAAAAATTATCATACATCAACATAGTGTTATCTATACAAAAGTCACAATTTTCTTAAGGTTCTTCGAGTAGAAATGACTTTAAGGAGGTCAAATTAACTAACTACCTATTTGATCGACACATTGATTGAAAATGCTTAATATTTCAAGATAACTAATAAATAAAAAATTAGGGTACTTCAACAAAGGATTATATATTCAATAGGTAGGAGTTTTCGACAATTCGTCAAACAGAAATGAGCAAAATATGACAAAAAATGCCTAACTACCTATTTGATCGCCGCGCAAAACATTTGCAGTGATCCTTAACTTCACTCTAGCTATTTTTTAAAATGTAATAATAAATAAATAAATGATCATACATCAACATAGTGTTATCTATACAAAAGTCACAATTTTCCTAAGGTTCTTCGAGTAGAAATGACTTTAAGAAGGTCAAATTAACTAACTACCTATTTGATCTATACATGGATTGAAAATGCTTAATATTTCAAGATAACTAATAAATAAAAAATTAGGGTACTTCAACAAGGGATTATATATTCAATAGGTAGGAGTTTTCGAAAATTCGTCAAACAGAAATGAGCAAAATATGACAAAAAAATGCCTAACTACCTATTTGATCGCCGCGCAAAACATTTGCAGTGACTCTTAACTTGACTCTAGCTATTATTTGAAAATTAATAATAAATAAAAAAATTATCATACATCAACATAGTGTTATCTATACAAAAGTCGCAATTTTCCTAACGTTCTTCGAGTAGAAATGACTTTAAGAAGGTAAAATTAACTAACTACCTATTTGATCGATACATGGATTCACAATGCTTAAATTTCAAGATAACTAATAATTAAAAAATTAGGGTACTTCAACAAAGGAGTATATATTCAATACGTAGGAGTTTTCGGCAATTCGTCATACAGAAATGAGCATAATATGACAAAAAATGCCTAACTACCTATGTGATCGCCGCGCAAAACATTTGCAGTGATCCTTAACTTGACTCTAGCTATTATTTGAAATGTAATAATAAATAAAAAAATTATCATACATCAACATAGTATTATCTATACAAAAGTCGCAATTTTCCTAAGGTTCTTCGAGTAGAAATGACTTTAAGAAGGTCAAATTAACTAACTACCTATTTGATCGATACATGGATTGAAAATGCTTAATATTTCAAGATAACTAATAAATAAAAAATTAGGGTACTTCAACAAAGGATTATATATTCAATAGGTAGGAGTTTTCGGCAATTCGTCAAACAGAAATGAGCAAAATATGACAAAAAATGCCTAACTACCTATTTGATCGCCGCGCAAAACATTTGCAGTGATCCTTAACTTGACTCTAGCTTTTATTTGAAATGTAATAATAAATAAAAAAATGATCATACATCAACATAGTGTTATCTATACAAAAGTCGCAATTTTCCTAAGGTTCTTCGAGTAGAAATGACTTTAAGAAGGTCAAATTAACTAACTACCTATTTGATCGATACATGGATTGACAATGCTTAAAATTTCAAGATAACTAATAAATAAAAAATTAGGGTACTTCAACAAAGGATTATATATTCAATAGGTAGAAGTTTTCGGCAATTCGTCAAACCGAAATGAGCATAATATGACAAACAATGCCTAACTACCTATTTGATCGCCGCACAAAACATTTGTAGTGATCCTTAACTTAACTGTTCCTATTATTTGAAGGGTAATAATAAATAAAAAAAATGATCATACATCAACAATGTGTTATCTATACAAAAGTCGCAATTTTCCTAAGGTTCTTCGAGTAGAAATGACTTTAAGAAGGTAAAATTAACTAACTACCTATTTGATCGATACATGGATTGACAATGCTTAAAATTTCAAGATAACTAATAAATAAAAAATTAGAATACTACAACAAAGGATTATATATTCAATAGGTAGGAGTTTTCGGCAATTCGTCAAACAGAAATGAGCAAAATATGACAAAAAATGCCTAACTACCTATTCGATCGCCGCGCAAAACATTTGCAGTGATCCTTAACTTGACTCTAGCTATTATTTGAAATGTAATAGTAAATAAAAAAATTAACATACATCAACATAGTGTTATCTATACAAAAGTCACAATTTTCCTAAGGTTCTTCGAGTAGAAATGACTTTAAGAAGGTCAAATTAAATACTACCTATTTGATCGATACATGGATTGAAAATGCTTAATATTTCAAGATAACTAATAAATAAAAAATTAGCGTACTTCAACAAAGGATTATATATTCAATAGGTAGGAGTTTTCGGCAATTCGTCAAACAGAAATGAGCAAAATATGACAAAAAATGCCTAAATACCTATTTCATCGCCGCGCAAAACATTTGCAGTGATCCTTAACTTCACTCTAGCTATTATTTAAAATGTAATAATAAATAAATAAATGATCATACATCAACATAGTGTTATCTATACAAAAGTCACAATTTTCCTAAGGTTCTTCGAGTAAAAATGACTTTAAGAAAGTAAAATTAACTAACTACCTATTTGATCGATACATGGATTGACAATGCTTAAAATTTCAAGATAACAAATAAATAAAAAATTAGAATACTACAACAACGGTTTATATATTCAATAGGTAGGAGTTTTCGAAAATTCGTCAAATAGAAATGAGCAAAATATGACAAAAAATGCCTAACTACCTATTTGATCGCCGCACAAAACATTTGCAGTGACTCTTAACTTGACTCTAGCTATTATTTGAAAAGTAATAATAAATAAAAAAATTATCATACATCAACATAGTGTTATCTATACAAAAGTCGCAATTTTCCTAAGGTTCTTCGAGTAGAAATGACTTTAAGAAGGTAAAATTAACTAACTACCTATTTGATCGATACATGGATTCACAATGCTTAAATTTCAAGATAACTAATAATTAAAAAATTAGGGTACTTCAACAAAGGAGTATATATTCAATACGTAGGAGTTTTCGGCAATTTGTCATACAGAAATGAGCATAATATGACAAAAAATGACTAACTACCTATGTGATCGCCGCGCAAAACATTTGCAGTGATCCTTAACTTGACTCTAGCTATTATTTGAAATGTAATAATAAATAAAAAAAATTATCATACATCAACATAGTATTATCTATACAAAAGTCGCAATTTTCCTAAGGTTCTTCGAGTAGAAATGACTTTAAGAAGGTCAAATTAACTAACTACCTATTTGATCGATACATGGATTGAAAATGCTTAATATTTCAAGATAACTAATAAATAAAAAGTTAGGGTACTTCAACAAAGGATTATATATTCAATAGGTAGGAGTTTTCGGCAATTCGTCAAACAGAAATGAGCAAAATAAGACAAAAAATGCCTAACTACCTATTTGATCCCCGCGCAAAACATTTGCAGTGATCCTTAACTTGACTCTAGCTTTTATTTGAAATGTAATAATAAATAAAAAAATGATCATACATCAACATAGTGTTATCTATACAAAAGTCGCAATTTTCCTAAGGTTCTCCGAGTAGAAATGACTGTAAGAAGGTCAAATTAACTAACTACCTATTTGATCGATACATGGATTGACAATGCTTAAAATTTCAAGATAACTAATAATTAAAAAATTAGGGTACTTCAACAAAGGAGTATATATTCAATACGTAGGAGTTTTCGGCAATTCGTCATACAGAAATGAGCATAATATGACAAAAAATGCCTAACTACCTATGTGATCGCCGCGCAAAACATTTGCAGTGATCCTTAACTTGACTCTAGCTATTATTTGAAATGTAATAATAAATAAAAAAATTATCATACATCAACATAGTATTATCTATACAAAAGTCGCAATTTTCCTATGGTTCTTCGAGTAGAAATGACTTTAAGAAGGTCAAATTAACTAACTACCTATTTGATCGATACATGGATTGAAAATGCTTAATATTTCAAGATAACTAATAAATAAAAAATTAGGGTACTTCAACAAAGGATTATATATTCAATAGGTAGGAGTTTTCGGCAATTCGTCAAACAGAAATGAGCAAAATATGACAAAAAATGCCTAACTACCTATTTGATCGCCGCGCAAAACATTTGCAGTGATCCTTAACTTGACTCTAGCTTTTATTTGAAATGTAATAATAAATAAAAAAATGATCATACATCAACATAGTGTTATCTATACAAAAGTCACAATTTTCCTAAGGTTCTTCGAGTAGAAATGACTTTAAGAAGGTCAAATTAACTAACTACCTATTTGATCGATACATGGATTGACAATGCTTAAAATTTCAAGATAACTAATAAATAAAAAATTAGGGTACTTCAACAAAGGATTATATATTCAATAGGTAGAAGTTTTCGGCAATTCGTCAAACCGAAATGAGCATAATATGACAAACAATGCCTAACTACCTATTTGATCGCCGCACAAAACATTTGTAGTGATCCTTAACTTAACTGTTCCTATTATTTGAAGGGTAATAATAAATAAAAAAAATGATCATACATCAACAATGTGTTATCTATACAAAAGTCGCAATTTTCCTAAGGTTCTTCGAGTAGAAATGACTTTAAGAAGGTAAAATTACCTAACTACCTATTTGATCGATACATGGATTGACAATGCTTAAAATTTCAAGATAACTAATAAATAAAAAATTAGAATACTACAACAAAGGATTATATATTCAATAGGTAGGAGTTTTCGGCAATTCGTCAAACAGAAATGTGCAAAATATGACAAAAAATGCCTAACTACCTATTCGATCGCCGCGCAAAACATTTGCAGTGATCCTTAACTTGACTCTAGCTATTATTTGAAATGTAATAGTAAATAAAAAAATTAACATACATCAACATAGTGTTATCTATACAAAAGTCACAATTTTCCTAAGGTTCTTCGAGTAGAAATGACTTTAAGAAGGTCAAATTAACTAACTACCTATTTGATCGATACATGGATTGAAAATGCTTAATATTTCAAGATAACTAATAAATAAAAAATTTGCGTACTTCAACAAAGGATTATATATTCAATAGGTAGGAGTTTTCGGCAATTCGTCAAACAGAAATGAGCAAAATATGACAAAAAATGCCTAACTACCTATTTCATCGCCGCGCAAAACATTTGCAGTGATCCTTAACTTCACTCTAGCTATTATTTAAAATGTAATAATAAATAAATAAATGATCATACATCAACATAGTGTTATCTATACAAAAGTCACAATTCTCCTAAGGTTCTTCGAGTAGAAATGACTTTAAGAAGGTCAAATTAACTAACTACCTATTTGATCGATACATGGATTGAAAATGCTTAATATCTCAAGATAACTAATAAATAAAAAATTAGGGTACTTCAACAAGGGATTATATATTCAATAGGTAGGACTTTTCGGCAATTCGTCAAACCGAAATGAGCATAATATGACAAAAAATGGCTAACTATCTATTTGATCGCCGCGCAAAACATTTGTAGTGATCCTTAACTTAACTTTAGTTATTATTTGAAGCGTAATAATAAATAAAAAAATGATCATACATCAACAATGTGTTATCTATACAAAAGTCACAATTTTCCTAAGGTTTTTCGAGTAGAAATGACTTTAAGAAAGTAAAATTAACTAACTACCTATTTGATCGATACATGGATTGACAATGCTTAAAATTTCAAGATAACAAATAAATAAAAAATTAGAATACTACAACAACGGATTATATATTCAATAGGTAGGAGTTTTCGAAAATTCGTCAAATAGAAATGAGCAAAATATGACAAAAAATGCCTAACTACCTATTTGATCGCCGCACAAAACATTTGCAGTGACTCTTAACTTGACTCTAGCTATTATTTGAAAAGTAATAATAAATAAAAAAATGATCATACATCAACATAGTGTTATCTATACAAAAGTCGCAATTTTCCTAAGGTTCTTCGAGTAGAAATGACTTTAAGAAGGTAAAATTAACTAACTACCTATTTGATCGATACATGGATTCACAATGCTTAAATTTCAAGATAACTAATAATTAAAAAATTAGGGTACTTCAACAAAGGAGTATATATTCAATACGTAGGAGTTTTCGGCAATTCGTCATACAGAAATGAGCATAATATGAAAAAAATGCCTAACTACCGATGTGATCGCCGCGCAAAACATTTGCAGTGATCCTTAACTTGACTCTAGCTATTATTTGAAATGTAATAATAAATAAAAAAATTATCATACATCAACATAGTGTTATCTATACAAAGGTCGCAATTTTCCTAAGGTTCTTCGAGTAGAAATGACTTTAAGAAGGTCAAATTAACTAACTACCTATTTGATCGATACATGGATTGAAAATGCTTAATATTTCAAGATAACTAATAATTAAAAAATTAGGGTACTTCAACAAAGGATTATATATTCAATAGGTAGGAGTTTTCGGCAATTCGTCAAACAGAAATGAGAAAAATATGACAAAAAATGCCTAACTGCCTATTTGATCGCCGCGCAAAACATTTGCAGTGATCCTTAACTTGACTCTAGCTTATATTTGAAATGTAATAATAAATAAAAAAATGATCATACATCAACATAGTGTTATCTATACAAAAGTCGCAATTTTCCTAAGGTTCTTCGAGTAGAAATGACTTTAAGAAGGTAAAATTAACTAACTACCTATTTGATCAATACATGGATTCACAATGCTTAAATTTCAAGATAACTAATAATTAAAAAATTAGGGTACTTCAACAAAGGAGTATATATTCAATACGTAGGAGTTTTCGGCAATTCGTCATACAGAAATGAGCATAATATGACAAAAAATGCCTAACTACCTATGTGATCGCCGCGCAAAACATTTGCAGTGATCCTTAACTTGACTCTAGCTATTATTTGAAATGTAATAATAACTAAAAAAATTATCATACATCAACATAGTGTTATCTATACAAAAGTCGCAATTTTCCTAAGGTTCTTCGAGTAGAAATGACTTTAAGAAGGTCAAATTAACTAAGTACTTATTTGATCGATACATTGATTGACAATGCTTAAAATTTCAAGATAACTAATAAATAAAAAATTAGGGTACTTCAACAAAGGATTATATATTCAATAGGTAGGAGTTTTCGGCAATTCGTCAAACCGAAATGAGCATAATATGACAAACAATGCCTAACTACCTATTTGATCGCCGCACAAAACATTTGTATTGATCCTTAACTTAACTGTTGCTATTATTTGAAGCGTAAAAATAAATAAAAAAATGATCATACATCAACAATGTGTTATCTATACAAAAGTCGCAATTTATCTAAGGTTCTTCGAGTAGAAATGACTTTAAGAAGGTAAAATTAACTAACTACCTATTTGATCGATACATGGATTGACAATGCTTAAAATTTCAAGATAACAAATAAATAAAAAATTAGAATACTACAACAACGGATTATATATTCAATAGGTAGGAGTTTTCGAAAATTCGTCAAATAGAAATGAGCAAAATATGACAAAAAATGCCTAACTACCTATTTGATCGCCGCACAAAACATTTGCAGTGACTCTTAACTTGACTCTAGCTATTATTTGAAAAGTAATAATAAATAAAAAAATGATCATACATCAACATAGTGTTATCTATACAAAAGTCGCAATTTTCCTAAGGTTCTTCGAGTAGAAATGACTTTAAGAAGGTAAAATTAACTAACTACCTATTTGATCGATACATGGATTCACAATGCTTAAATTTCAAGATAACTAATAATTAAAAAATTAGGGTCTTCAACAAAGGAGTATATATTCAATACGTAGGAGTTTTCGGCAATTCGTCATACAGAAATGAGCATAATATGACAAAAAATGCCTAACTACCTATGTGATCGCCGCGCAAAACATTTGCAGTGATCCTTAACTTGACTCTAGCTATTATTTGAAATGTAATAATAAATAAAAAAATTATCATACATCAACATAGTGTTATCTATACAAAAGTCACAATTCTCCTAAGGTTCTTCGAGTAGAAATGACTTTAAGAAGGTCAAATTAACTAACTACCTATTTGATCGATACATGGATTGAAAATGCTTAATATCTCAAGATAACTAATAAATAAAAAATTAGGGTACTTCAACAAGGGATTATATATTCAATAGGTAGGACTTTTCGGCAATTCGTCAAACCGAAATGAGCATAATATGACAAAAAATGGCTAACTATCTATTTGATCGCCGCGCAAAACATTTGTAGTGATCCTTAACTTAACTTTAGTTATTATTTGAAGCGTAATAATAAATAAAAAAATGATCATACATCAACAATGTGTTATCTATACAAAAGTCACAATTTTCCTAAGGTTTTTCGAGTAGAAATGACTTTAAGAAAGTAAAATTAACTAACTACCTATTTGATCGATACATGGATTGACAATGCTTAAAATTTCAAGATAACAAATAAATAAAAAATTAGAATACTACAACAACGGATTATATATTCAATAGGTAGGAGTTTTCGAAAATTCGTCAAATAGAAATGAGCAAAATATGACAAAAAATGCCTAACTACCTATTTGATCGCCGCACAAAACATTTGCAGTGACTCTTAACTTGACTCTAGCTATTATTTGAAAAGTAATAATAAATAAAAAAATGATCATACATCAACATAGTGTTATCTATACAAAAGTCGCAATTTTCCTAAGGTTCTTCGAGTAGAAATGACTTTAAGAAGGTAAAATTAACTAACTACCTATTTGATCGATACATGGATTCACAATGCTTAAATTTCAAGATAACTAATAATTAAAAAATTAGGGTACTTCAACAAAGGAGTATATATTCAATACGTAGGAGTTTTCGGCAATTCGTCATACAGAAATGAGCATAATATGAAAAAAATGCCTAACTACCGATGTGATCGCCGCGCAAAACATTTGCAGTGATCCTTAACTTGACTCTAGCTATTATTTGAAATGTAATAATAAATAAAAAAATTATCATACATCAACATAGTGTTATCTATACAAAGGTCGCAATTTTCCTAAGGTTCTTCGAGTAGAAATGACTTTAAGAAGGTCAAATTAACTAACTACCTATTTGATCGATACATGGATTGAAAATGCTTAATATTTCAAGATAACTAATAATTAAAAAATTAGGGTACTTCAACAAAGGATTATATATTCAATAGGTAGGAGTTTTCGGCAATTCGTCAAACAGAAATGAGAAAAATATGACAAAAAATGCCTAACTGCCTATTTGATCGCCGCGCAAAACATTTGCAGTGATCCTTAACTTGACTCTAGCTTATATTTGAAATGTAATAATAAATAAAAAAATGATCATACATCAACATAGTGTTATCTATACAAAAGTCGCAATTTTCCTAAGGTTCTTCGAGTAGAAATGACTTTAAGAAGGTAAAATTAACTAACTACCTATTTGATCAATACATGGATTCACAATGCTTAAATTTCAAGATAACTAATAATTAAAAAATTAGGGTACTTCAACAAAGGAGTATATATTCAATACGTAGGAGTTTTCGGCAATTCGTCATACAGAAATGAGCATAATATGACAAAAAATGCCTAACTACCTATGTGATCGCCGCGCAAAACATTTGCAGTGATCCTTAACTTGACTCTAGCTATTATTTGAAATGTAATAATAACTAAAAAAATTATCATACATCAACATAGTGTTATCTATACAAAAGTCGCAATTTTCCTAAGGTTCTTCGAGTAGAAATGACTTTAAGAAGGTCAAATTAACTAAGTACTTATTTGATCGATACATTGATTGACAATGCTTAAAATTTCAAGATAACTAATAAATAAAAAATTAGGGTACTTCAACAAAGGATTATATATTCAATAGGTAGGAGTTTTCGGCAATTCGTCAAACCGAAATGAGCATAATATGACAAACAATGCCTAACTACCTATTTGATCGCCGCACAAAACATTTGTATTGATCCTTAACTTAACTGTTGCTATTATTTGAAGCGTAAAAATAAATAAAAAAATGATCATACATCAACAATGTGTTATCTATACAAAAGTCGCAATTTATCTAAGGTTCTTCGAGTAGAAATGACTTTAAGAAGGTAAAATTAACTAACTACCTATTTGATCGATACATGGATTGACAATGCTTAAAATTTCAAGATAACAAATAAATAAAAAATTAGAATACTACAACAACGGATTATATATTCAATAGGTAGGAGTTTTCGAAAATTCGTCAAATAGAAATGAGCAAAATATGACAAAAAATGCCTAACTACCTATTTGATCGCCGCACAAAACATTTGCAGTGACTCTTAACTTGACTCTAGCTATTATTTGAAAAGTAATAATAAATAAAAAAATGATCATACATCAACATAGTGTTATCTATACAAAAGTCGCAATTTTCCTAAGGTTCTTCGAGTAGAAATGACTTTAAGAAGGTAAAATTAACTAACTACCTATTTGATCGATACATGGATTCACAATGCTTAAATTTCAAGATAACTAATAATTAAAAAATTAGGGTCTTCAACAAAGGAGTATATATTCAATACGTATGAGTTTTCGGCAATTCGTCATACAGAAATGAGCATAATATGACAAAAAATGCCTAACTACCTATGTGATCGCCGCGCAAAACATTTGCAGTGATCCTTAACTTGACTCTAGCTATTATTTGAAATGTAATAATAAATAAAAAAATTATCATACATCAACATAGTGTTATCTATACAAAAGTCGCAATTTTCCTAAGGTTCTTCGAGTAGAAATGACTTTAAGAAGGTCAAATTAACTAACTACCTATTTGATCGATACATGGATTGAAAATGCTTAATATTTCAAGATAACTAATAATTAAAAAATTAGGGTACTTCAACAAAGGATTATATATTCAATAGGTAGGAGTTTTCGGCAATTCGTCAAACAGAAATGAGAAAAATATGACAAAAAATGCCTAACTGCATATTTGATCGCCGCGCAAAACATTTGCAGTGATCCTTAACTTGACTCTAGCTTATATTTGAAATGTAATAATAAATAAAAAAATGATCATACATCAACATAGTGTTATCTATACAAAAGTCGCAATTTTCCTAAGGTTCTTCGAGTAGAAATGACTTTAAGAAGGTAAAATTAACTAACTACCTATTTGATCAATACATGGATTCACAATGCTTAAATTTCAAGATAACTAATAATTAAAAAATTAGGGTACTTCAACAAAGGAGTATATATTCAATACGTAGGAGTTTTCGGCAATTCGTCAAACAGAAATGAGAAAAATATGACAAAAAATGCCTAACTACCTATGTGATCGCCGCGCAAAACATTTGCAGTGATCCTTAACTTGACTCTAGCTATTATTTGAAATGTAATAATAACTAAAAAAATTATCATACATCAACATAGTGTTATCTATACAAAAGTCGCAATTTTCCTAAGGTTCTTCGAGTAGAAATGACTTTAAGAAGGTCAAATTAACTAACTACTTATTTGATCGATACATTGATTGACAATGCTTAAAATTTCAAGATAACTAATAAATAAAAAATTAGGGTACTTCAACAAAGGATTATATATTCAATAGGTAGGAGTTTTCGGCAATTCGTCAAACCGAAATGAGCATAATATGACAAACAATGCCTAACTACCTATTTGATCGCCGCACAAAACATTTGTATTGATCCTTAACTTAACTGTTGCTATTATTTGAAGCGTAAAAATAAATAAAAAAATGATCATACATCAACATTGTGTTATCTATACAAAAGTCGCAATTTACCTAAGGTTCTTCGAGTAGAAATGACTTTAAGAAGGTAAAATTAACTAACTACCTATTTGATCGATACATGGATTCACAATGCTTAAATTTCAAGATAACTAATAATTAAAAAATTAGGGTACTTCAACAAAGGAGTATATATTCAATACGTAGGAGTTTTCGGCAATTCGTCATACAGAAATTAGCATAATATGACAAAAAATGCCTAACTACCTATGTGATCGCCGCGCAAAACATTTGCAGTGATCCTTAACTTGACTCTAGCTATTATTTGAAATGTAATAATAAATAAAAAAATTATCATACTTCCACATAGTGTTATCTATACAAAAGTCGCAATTTTCCTAAGGTTCTTCGAGTAGAAATGACTTTAAGAAGGTCAAATTAACTAACTACCTATTTGATCGATACATGGATTGAAAATGCTTAATATTTCAAGATAACTAATAAATAAAAAATTAGGGTACTTCAACAAAGGATTATATATTCAATAGGTAGGAGTTTTCGGCAATTCGTCAAACAGAAATGAGAAAAATATGACAAAAAATGCCTAACTACCTATTTGATCGCCGCGCAAAACATTTGCAGTGATCCTTAACTTGACTCTAGCATATATTTGAAATGTAATAATAAATAAAAAAATGATCATACATCAACATAGTGTTATCTATACCAAAGTCGCAATTTTCCTAAGGTTCTTCGAGTAGAAATGACTTTAAGAAGGTAAAATTAACTAACTACCTATTTGATCAATACATGGATTCACAATGCTTAAATTTCAAGATAACTAATAATTAAAAAATTAGGGTACTTCAACAAAGGAGTATATATTCAATACGTAGGAGTTTTCGGCAATTCGTCATACAGAAATGAGCATAATATGACAAAAAATGCCTAACTACCTATGTGATCGCCGCGCAAAACATTTGCAGTGATCCTTAACTTGACTCTAGCTATTATTTGAAATGTAATAATAAATAAAAAAATTATCATACATCAACATAGTGTTATCTATACAAAAGTCGCAATTTTCCTAAGGTTCTTCGAGTAGAAATGACTTTAAGAAGGTCAAATTAACTAACTACCTATTTGATCGATACATGGATTGACAATGCTTAAAATTTCAAGATAACTAATAGATAAAAAATTAGAATACTACAACAAAGGATTATATATTCAATAGGTAGGAGTTTTCGGCAATTCGTCAAACAGAAATGAGCAAAATATGACAAAAAATGCCTAACTACCTATTTGATCGCCGCGCAAAACATTTGCAGTGATCCTTAACTTGACTCTAGCTATTATTTGAAATGTAATAGTAAATAAAAAAATTATCATACATCAACATAGTGTTATATATACAAAAGTCGCAATTTTCTTAAGGTTCTTCGAGTAGAAATGACTTTAGGAAGGTCAAATTAACTAACTACCTATTTGATCGATACATGGATTGAATATGCTTAATATTTCAAGATAACTAATAAATAAAAAATTAGCGTACTTCAACAAAGGATGATATATTCAATAGGTAGGAGTTTTCAGCAATTCGTCAAACAGAAATGAGCAAAATATGACAAAAAATGCCTAACTACCTATTTGATCGCCGCGCAAAACATTTGCAGTGATCCTTAACTTCACACTAGCTATTATTTAAAATGTAATAATAAATAAATAAATGATCATACATCAACATAGTGTTATTTATACAAAAGTCACAATTTTCCTAAGGTTCTTCGAGTAGAAATGACTTTAAGAAAGTAAAATTAACTAACTACCTATTTGATCGATACATGGATTGAAAATGCTTAATATTTCAAGATAACTAATAAATAAAAAATTAGGGTACTTCAACAAAGGATTATATATTCAATAGGTAGGACATTTCGGCAATTCATCAAACCGAAATGAGCATAATATGACAAAAAATGCCTAACTACCTATTTGATCGCCGCGCAAAACATTTGTAGTGATCCTTAACTTAACTTTAGTTATTATTTGAAGCGTAATAATAAATAAAAAAATGATCATACATCAACAATGTATTATCTATACAAAAGTCACAATTTTCCTAAGGTTTTTCGAGTAGAAATGACTTTAAGAAAGTAAAATTAACTAACTACCTATTTGATCGATACATGGATTGACAATGCTTAAAATTTCAAGATAACAAATAAATAAAAAATTAGAATACTACAACAACGGATTATATATTCAATAGGTAGGAGTTTTCGAAAATTCGTCAAACAGAAATGAGCAAAATATGACAAAAAATGCCTAACTACCTATTTGATCGCCGCGCAAAACATTTGCAGTGACTCTTAACTTGACTCTAGCTATTATTTGAAAAGTAATAATAAATAAAAAATTATCATACATCAACATAGTGTTATCTATACAAAAGTCGCAATTTTCCTAAGGTTCTTCGAGTAGAAATGACTTTAAGAAGGTAAAATTAACTAACTACCTATTTGATCGATACATGGATTGACAATGCTTAAATTTCAAGATAACTATTAATTAAAAAATTAGGGTACTTCAACAAAGGAGTATATATTCAATACGTAGGAGTTTTCGGCAATTCGTCATACAGAAATGAGCATAATATGACAAAAAATGCCTAACTACCTATGTGATCGCCGCGCAAAACATTTGCAGTGATCCTTAACTTGACTCTAGCTATTATTTGAAATGTAATAATAAATAAAAAAATTATCATACATCAACATAGTATTATCTATACAAAAGTCGCAATTTTCCTAAGGTTCTTCGAGTAGAAATGACTTTAAGAAGGTCAAATTATCTAACTACCTATTTGATCGATACATGGATTGAAAATGCTTAATATTTCAAGATAACTAATAAATAAAAAATTAGGGTACTTCAACAAAGGATTATATATTCAATAGGTAGGAGTTTTCGGCAATTCGTCAAACAGAAATGAGCAAAATATGACAAAAAATTCCTAACTACCTATTTGATCGCCGCGCAAAACATTTGCAGTGATCCTTAACTTGACTCTAGCTTTTATTTGAAATGTAATAATAAATAAAAAAATGATCATACATCAACATAGTGTTATCTATACAAAAGTCGCAATTTTCCTAAGGTTCTTCGAGTAGAAATGACTTTAAGAAGGTCAAATTAACTAACTACCTATTTGATCGATACATGGATTGACAATGCTTAAAATGTCAAGATAACAAATAAATAAAAAATTAGGGTACTTCAACAAAGGATTATATATTCAATAGGTAGAAGTTTTCGGCAATTCATCAAACCGAAATGAGCATAATATGACAAACAATGCCTAACTACCTATTTGATCGCCGCACAAAACATTTGTAGTGATCCTTAACTTAACTGTTGCTATTATTTGAAGGGTAATAATAAATAAAAAAATGATCATACATCAACAATGTGTTATCTATACAAAAGTCGCAATTTTCCTAAGGTTCTTCGAGTAGAAATGACTTTAAGAAGGTAAAATTAACTAACTACATATTTGATCGATACATGGATTGACAATGCTTAAAATTTCAAGATAACTAATAAATAAAAAATTAGAATACTACAACAAAGGATTATATATTCAATAGGTAGGAGTTTTCGGCAATTCGTCAAACCGAAATGAGCATAATATGACAAACAATGCCTAACTACCTATTTGATCGCCGCGCAAAACATTTGCAGTGATCCTTAACTTGACTCTAGCTATTATTTGAAAGGTAATAGTAAATAAAAAAATTATCATACATCAACGTAGTGTTATCTATACAAAAGTCACAATTTTCCTAAGGTTCTTCGAGTAGAAATGACTTTATGAAGGTCAAATTAACTAACTACCTATTTGATCGATACATGGATTGAAAATGCTTAATATTTCAATATAACTAATAAATAAAAAATTAGGGTACTTCAACAAAGGATTATATATTCAATAGGTAGGAGTTTTCGCCAACTCGTCAAACAGAAATGAGTAAAATATGACAAAAAATGCCTAACTTCCTATTTGATCGCCGCGCAAAACATTTGCAGTGATCCTTAGCTTCACTCTAGCTATTATTTAAAATGTAATAATAAATAAATAAATGATCATACATCAACATAGTGTTTTCTATACAAAAGTCACAATTTTCCTAAGGTTCTTCGAGTAGAAATGACTTTAAGAAGGTCAAATTAACTAACTACCTATTTGATCGATACATGGATTGAAAATGCTTAATATTTCAAGATAACTAATAAATAAAAAATTAGGGTACTTCAACAAAGGATTATATATTCAATAGGTAGGAGTTTTCGGCAATTCGTCAAACAGAAATGAGCAAAATATGACAAAAAATGCCTAACTACCTATTTGATTGCCGCGCAAAACATTTGCAGTGATCCTTAACTTGACTCTAGCTTTTATTTGAAATGTAATAATAAATAAAAAAATTATCATACATCAACATAGTGTTATCTATACAAAAGTCGCAATTTTCCTAAGGTTCTTCGAGTAGAAATGACTTTAAGAAGGTCAAATTAACTAACTACCTATTTGATCGATACATGGATTGACAATGCTTAAAATGTCAAGATAACTAATAAATAAAAAATTAGGGTACTTCAACAAAGGATTATATATTCAATAGGTAGAAGTTTTCGGCAATTCGTCAAACCGAAATGAGCATAATATGACAAACAATGCCTAACTACCTATTTGATCGCCGCACAAAACATTTGTAGTGATCCTTAACTTAACTGTTGCTATTATTTGAAGGGTAATAATAAATAAAAAAATGATCATACATCAACAATGTGTTATCTATACAAAAGTCGCAATTTTCCTAAGGTTCTTCGAGTAGAAATGACTTTAAGAAGGTAAAATTAACTAACTACATATTTGATCGATACATGGATTGACAATGCTTAAAATTTCAAGATAACTGATAAATAAAAAATTAGAATACTACAACAAAGGATTATATATTCAATAGGTAGGAGTTTTCGGCAATTCGTCAAACAGAAATGAGCAAAATATGACAAAAAATGCCTAACTACCTATTTGATCGCCGCGCAAAACATTTGCAGTGATCCTTAACTTGACTCTAGCTATTATTTGAAAGGTAATAGTAAATAAAAAAATTATCATACATCAACATAGTGTTATCTATACAAAAGTCACAATTTTCCTAAGGTTCTTCGAGTAGAAATGACTTTAAGAAGGTCAAATTAACTAACTACCTATTTGATCGATACATGGATTGAAAATGCTTAATATTTCAAGATAACTAATAAATAAAAAATTAGGGTACTTCAACAAAGGCTTATATATTCAATAGGTAGGAGTTTTCGGCAATTCGTCAAACAGAAATGAGCAAAATATGACAAAAAGTGCCTAACTACCTATTTGATCGCCGCGCAAAACATTTGCAGTGATCCTTAACTTGACTCTAGCTATTATTTGAAAGGTAATTGTAAATAAAAAAATTATCATACATCAACATAGTGTTATCTATACAAAAGTCACAATTTTCCTAAGGTTCTTCGAGTAGAAAAGACTTTAAGAAGGTCAAATTAACTAACTACCTATTTGATCGATACATGGATTGAAAATGCTTAATATTTCAAGATAACTAATAAATAAAAAATTAGGGTACTTCAACAAAGGATTATATATTCAATAGGTAGAAGTTTTCGGCAATTCGTCAAACAGAAATGAGCAAAATATGACAAAAAATGCCTAACTACCTATTTGATTGCCGCGCAAAACATTTGCAGTGATCCTTAACTTGACTCTAGCTTTTATTTGAAATGTAATAATAAATAAAAAAATTATCATACATCAACATAGTGTTATCTATACAAAAGTCGCAATTTTCCTAAGGTTCTTCGAGTAGAAATGACTTTAAGAAGGTAAAATTAACTAACTACCTATTTGATCGATACATGGATTGACAATGCTCAAAATTTCAAGATAACTAATAAATAAAAAATTAGGGTACTTCAACAAAGGATTATATATTCAATAGGTAGGAGTTTTCGGCAATTCGTCAAACCGAAATGAGCATAATATGACAAACAATGCCTAACTACCTAGTTGATCGCCGCCCAAAACATTTGTTGTGATCCTTAACTTAACTGTTTCTATTATTTGAAGCGTAATAATAAATAAAAAAATGATCATACATCAACAATGTGTTATCTATACAAAAGTCGCAATTTTCTTAAGGTTTTTCGAGTAGAAATGACTTTAAGAAGGTAAAATTAACTAACTACCTATTTGATCGATACAAGGATTGACAATGCTTAAAATTTCAAGATAACTAATAAATAAAAAATTAGAATACTACAACAAAGGATTATATATTCAATAGGTAGGAGTTTTCGGCAATTCGTCAAACCGAAATGAGCAAAATATGACAAAAAATGCCTAACTACCTATTTGATCGCCGCGCAAAACATTTGCAGTGATCCTTAACTTGACCCTAGCTATTATTTGAAATGTAATAGTAAATAAAAAAATTATCATACATCAACATAGTGTTATCTATACAAAAGTCACAATTTTCCTAAGGTTCTTCGAGTAGAAATGACTTTATGAAGGTCAAATTAACTAACTACCTATTTGATCGATACATGGATTGAAAATGCTTAATATTTCAAGATAACTAATAAATAAAAAATTAGGGTACTTCAACAAAAGATTATATATTCAATAGGTAGGAGTTTTCGCCAATTCGTCAAACAGAAATGATCAAAATATGACAAAAAATGCCTAACTTCCTATTTGATCGCCACGCAAAACATTTGCAGTGATCCTTAACTTCACTCTAGCTTTTATTTAAAATGTAATAATAAATAAATAAATGATCATACATCAACATAGTGTTATCTATACAAAAGTCACAATTTTCCTAAGGTTCTTCGAGTAGAAATGACTTTAAGAAGGTCAAATTAACTAACTACCTATTTGATCGATACATGGATTGAAAATGCTTAATATTTCAAGATAACTAATAAATAAAAAATTAGGGTACTTCAACAAAGGATTATATATTCAATAGGTAGGAGTTTTCGGCAATTCGTCAAACAGAAATGAGCAAAATATGACAAAAAATGCCTAACTACCTATTTCATCGCCGCGCAAAACATTTGCAGTGATCCTTAATTTGACTCTAGCTTTTATTTGAAATGTAATAATAAATAAAAAAATGATCATACATCAACATAATGTTATCTATACAAAAGTCACAATTTTCCTAAGGTTCTTCGAGTAGAAATGACTTTAAGAAGGTCAAATTAACTAACTACCTATTGGATCGATACATGGATTGACAATGCTTAAAATGTCAAGATAACTAATAAATAAAAAATTAGGGTACTTCAACAAAGGATTATATATTCAATAGGTAGAAGTTTTCGGCAATTCGTCAAACCGAAATGAGCATAATATGACAAACAATGCCTAACTACCTATTTGATCGCCGCACAAAACATTTGTAGTGATCCTTAACTTAACTGTTGCTATTATTTGAAGGGTAATAATAAATAAAAAATGATCATACATCAACAATGTGTTATCTATACAAAAGTCGCAATTTTCGTAAGGTTCTTCGAGTAGAAATGACTTTAAGAAGGTAAAATTAACTAACTACCTATTGGATCGATACATGGATTGACAATGCTTAAAATGTCAAGATAACTAATAAATAAAAAATTAGGGTATTTCAACAAAGGATTATATATTCAATAGGTAGGAGTTTTCGGCAATTCGTCAAACAGAAATGAGCAAAATATGACAAAAAATGCCTAACTACCTATTTGATCGCCGCGCAAAACATTTGCAGTGATCCTTAACTTGACTCTAGCTTTTATTTGAAATGTAATAATAAAAAAAAAATGATCATACATCAACATAGTGTTATCTATACAAAAGTCACAATTTTCCTAAGGTTCTTCGAGTAGAAATGACTTTAAGAAGGTCAAATTAACTAACTACCTATTTGATCGATACATGGATTGAAAATGCTTAATATTTCAAGATAACTAATAAATAAAAAATTAGGGTACTTCAACAAAGGATTATATATTCAATAGGAAGGAGTTTTCGGCAATTCGTCAAACAGAAATGAGCAAAATATGACAAAAAATGCCTAACTACCTATTTGATCGCCGCGCAAAACATTTACAGTGATCCTTAACTTGACTCTAGCTTTTATTTGAAATGTAATAATAAATAAAAAAATGATCATACATCAACATAATGTTATCTATACAAAAGTCACAATTTTCCTAAGGTTCTTCGAGTAGAAATGACTTTAAGAAGGTCAAATTAACTAACTACCTATTTGATCGATACATGGATTGAAAATGCTTAATATTTCAAGATAACTAATAAATAAAAAATTAGGGTACTTCAACAAAGGATTATATATTCAATAGGTAGGAGTTTTCGGCAATTCGTCAAACAGAAATGAGCAAAATATGACAAAAAATGCCTAACTACCTATTTGATCGCCGCACAAAACATTTGCAGTGATCCTTAACTTGACTCTAGCTTTTATTTGAAATGTAATAATAAATAAAAAAATGATCATACATCAACATAGTGTTATCTATACAAAAGTCACAATTTTCCTAAGGTTCTTCGAGTAGAAATGACTTTAAGAAGGTCAAATTAACTAACTACCTATTGGATCGATACATGGATTGACAATGCTTAAAATGTCAAGATAACTAATAAATAAAAAATTAGGGTACCTCGACAAAGGATTATATATTCAATAGGTAGGAGTTTTCGGCAATTCGTCAAACCGAAATGAGCATAATATGACAAACAATGCCTAACTACCTATTTGATCGCCGCACAAAACATTTGTAGTGATCCTTAACTTAACTGTTGCTATTATTTGAAGGGTAATAATAAATAAAAAAATGATTATACATCAACAATGTGTTATCTATACAAAAGTCGCAATTTTCCTAAGGTTCTTCGAGTAGAAATGACTTTAAGAAGGTAAAATTAACTAACTACCTATTGGATCGATACATGGATTGACAATGCTTAAAATGTCAAGATAACTAATAAATAAAAAATTAGGGTATTTCAACAAAGGATTATATATTCAATAGGTAGGAGTTTTCGGCAATTCGTCAAACAGAAATGAGCAAAATATGACAAAAAATGCCTAACTACCTATTTGATCGCCGCGCAAAACATTTGCAGTGATCCTTAACTTGACTCTAGCTTTTATTTGAAATGTAATAATAAAAAAAAAATGATCATACATCAACATAGTGTTATCTATACAAAAGTCACAATTTTCCTAAGGTTCTTCGAGTAGAAATGACTTTAAGAAGGTCAAATTAACTAACTACCTATTTGATCGATACATGGATTGAAAATGCTTAATATTTCAAGATAACTAATAAATAAAAAATTAGGGTACTTCAACAAAGGATTATATATTCAATAGGAAGGAGTTTTCGGCAATTCGTCAAACAGAAATGAGCAAAATATGACAAAAAATGCCTAACTACCTATTTGATCGCCGCGCAAAACATTTACAGTGATCCTTAACTTGACTCTAGCTTTTATTTGAAATGTAATAATAAATAAAAAAATGATCATACATCAACATAATGTTATCTATACAAAAGTCACAATTTTCCTAAGGTTCTTCGAGTAGAAATGACTTTAAGAAGGTCAAATTAACTAACTACCTATTTGATCGATACATGGATTGAAAATGCTTAATATTTCAAGATAACTAATAAATAAAAAATTAGGGTACTTCAACAAAGGATTATATATTCAATAGGTAGGAGTTTTCGGCAATTCGTCAAACAGAAATGAGCAAAATATGACAAAAAATGCCTAACTACCTATTTGATCGCCGCACAAAACATTTGCAGTGATCCTTAACTTGACTCTAGCTTTTATTTGAAATGTAATAATAAATAAAAAAATGATCATACATCAACATAGTGTTATCTATACAAAAGTCACAATTTTCCTAAGGTTCTTCGAGTAGAAATGACTTTAAGAAGGTCAAATTAACTAACTACCTATTGGATCGATACATGGATTGACAATGCTTAAAATGTCAAGATAACTAATAAATAAAAAATTAGGGTACCTCGACAAAGGATTATATATTCAATAGGTAGGAGTTTTCGGCAATTCGTCAAACCGAAATGAGCATAATATGACAAACAATGCCTAACTACCTATTTGATCGCCGCACAAAACATTTGTAGTGATCCTTAACTTAACTGTTGCTATTATTTGAAGGGTAATAATAAATAAAAAAATGATTATACATCAACAATGTGTTATCTATACAAAAGTCGCAATTTTCCTAAGGTTCTTCGAGTAGAAATGACTTTAAGAAGGTAAAATTAACTAACTACCTATTGGATCGATACATGGATTGACAATGCTTAAAATGTCAAGATAACTAATAAATAAAAAATTAGGGTACTTCAACAAAGGATTATATATTCAATAGGTAGGAGTTTTCGGCAATTCGTCAAACAGAAATGAGCAAAATATGACAAAAAATGCCTAACTACCTATTTGATCGCCGCGCAAAACATTTGCAGTGATCCTTAACTTGACTCTAGCTTTTATTTGAAATGTAATAATAAATAAAAAAATGATCATACATCAACATAGTGTTATCTATACAAAAGTTACAATTTTCCTAAGGTTCTTCGAGTAGAAATGACTTTAAGAAGGTCAAATTAACTAACTACCTATTGGATCGATACATGGATTGACAATGCTTAAAATGTCAAGATAACTAATAAATAAAAAATTAGGGTACTTCAACAAAGGATTATATATTCAATAGGTAGAAGTTTTCGGCAATTCGTCAAACCGAAATGAGCATAATATGACAAACAATGCCTAACTACCTATTTGATCGCCGCACAAAACATTTGTAGTGATCCTTAACTTAACTGTTGCTATTATTTGAAGGGTAATAATAAATAAAAAAATGATCATACATCAACAATGTGTTATCTATACAAAAGTCGCAATTTTCCTAAGGTTCTTTGAGTAGAAATGACTTTAAGAAGGTAAAATTAACTAACTACATATTTGATCGATACATGGATTGACAATGCTTAAAATTTCAAGATAACTAATAAATAAAAAATTAGAATACTACAACAAAGGATTATATATTCATTAGGTAGGAGTTTTCGGCAATTCGTCAAACAGAAATGAGCAAAATATGACAAAAAATGCCTAACTACCTATTTGATCGCCGCGCATAACATTTGCAGTGATCCTTAACTTGACTCTAGCTATTATTTGAAAGGTAATAGTAAATAAAAAAATTATCATACATCAACATAGTGTTATCTATACAAAAGTCACAATTTTCCTAAGGTTCTTCGAGTAGAAATGACTTTAAGAAGGTCAAATTAACTAACTACCTATTTGATCGATACATGGATTGAAAATGCTTAATATTTCAAGATAACTAATAAATAAAAAATTAGGGTACTTCAACAAAGGATTACATATTCAATAGGTAGGAGTTTTCGGCAATTCGTCAAACAGAAATGAGCAAAATATGACAAAAAATGCCTAACTTCCTATTTGATCGCCGTGCAAAACATTTGCAGTGATCCTTAACTTCACTCTAGCTATTATTTAAAATGTAATAATAAATAAATAAATGATCATACATCAACATAGTGTTATCTATACAAAAGTCACAATTTTCCTATGGTTCTTCGAGTAGAAATGACTTTAAGAAGGTCAAATTAACTAACTACCTATTTGATCGATACATGGATTGACAATGCTCAAAATTTCAAGATAACTAATAAATAAAAAATTAGGGTACTTCAACAAAGGATTATATATTCAATAGGTAGGAGTTTTCGGCAATTCGTCAAACCGAAATGAGCATAATATGACAAACAATGCCTAACTACCTATTTGATCGCCCCCCAAAACATTTGTTGTGATCCTTAACTTAACTGTTGCTATTATTTGAAGCGTAATAATAAATAAAAAAATGATCATACATCAACAATGTGTTATCTATACAAAAGTCGCAATTTTCTTAAGGTTTTTCGAGTAGAAATGACTTTAAGAAGGTAAAATTAACTAACTACCAATTTGATCGATACATGGATTGACAATGCTTAAAATTTCAAGATAACTAATAAATAAAAAATTAGAATACTACAACAAAGGATTATATATTCAATAGGTAGGAGTTTTCGGCAATTCGTCAAACAGAAATGAGCAAAATATGACAAAAAATGCCTAACTACCTATTTGATCGCCGCGCAAAACATTTGCAGTGATCCTTAACTTGACTCTAGCTATTATTTGAAATGTAATAGTAAATAAAAAAATTATCATACATCAACATAGTGTTATCTATACAAAAGTCGCAATTTTCTTAAGGTTCTTCGAGTAGAAATAACTTTAAGAAGGTCAAATTAACTAACTACCTATTTGATCGATACGTGGATTGAAAATGCTTAATATTTCAAGATAACTAATAAATAAAAAATTAGGGTACTTCAACAAAAGATTATATATTCAATAGGTAAGAGTTTTCGGCAATTCGTCAAACAGAAATGAGCATAATATGACAAAAAATGCCTAACTACCTATTTGATCGCCGCGCAAAACATTTGTAGTGATCCTTAACCTAACTTTAGTTATTATTTGAAGCGTAATAATAAATAAAAAATGATCATACATCAACAATGTGTTATCTTTACAAAAGTCACAATTTTCCTATGGTTTTTCGAGTAGAAATGACTTTAAGAAGGTAAAATTAACTAACTACCTATTTGATCGATACATGGATTGACAATGCTTAAAATTTCAAGATAACAAATAAATAAAAAATTAGAATACTACAACAAAGGATTATATATTCAATAGGTAGGAGTTTTCGAAAATTCGTCAAACAGAAATGAGCAAAATATGACAAAAAATGCCTAACTACCTATTTGATCGCCGCGCAAAACATTCGCAGTGATCCTTAACTTGACTCTAGCTATTATTTGAAATGTAATAATAAATAAAAAAATTATCATACATCAACATAGTGTTATCTATACAAAAGTCGCAATTTTCCTAAGGTTCTTCGAGTAGAAATGACTTTAAGAAGGTAAAATTAACTAATTACCTATTTGATCGATACATGGATTGACAATGCTTAAATTTCAAGATAACTAATAAATAAAAAATTAGGGTACTTCAACAAAGGATTATATATTCAATACGTAGGAGTTTTCGGCAATTCGTCATACAGAAATGAGCATAATATGACAAAAAATGCCTAACTACCTATGTGATCGCCGCGCAAAACTTTTGCAGTGATCCTTAACTTCACTCTAGCTATTATTTAAAATGTAATAATAAATAAATAAATGATCATACATCAACATAGTGTTACCTATACAAAAGTCACAATTTCCCTAAGGTTCTTCGAGTAGAAATTACTTTAAGAAGGTCAAATTAACTAACTACCTATTTGATCGATACATGGATTGAAAATGCTTAATATTTCAAGATAACTAATAAATATAAAATTAGGGTACTTCAACAAAGGATTATATATTCAATAGGTAGGAATTTTCGGCAATTCGTCAAACCGAAATGAGCATAATATGACAAAAAATGCCTAACTACCTATTTGATCGCCGCGCAAAACATTTGTAGTGATCCTTAACTTAACTTTAGTTATTATTTGAAGCGTAATAATAAATAAAAAAATGATCATACATCAACAATGTGTTATCTATACAAAAGTCACAATTTTCCTAAGGTTTTTCGAGTAGAAATGACTTTAAGAAGGTAAAATTAACTCACTACCTATTTGATCGATACATGGATTGACAATGCTTAAAATTTCAAGATAATAAATAAATAAAAAATTAGAATACTACAACAAAGGATTATATATTCAATAGGTAGGAGTTTTCGAAAATTCGTCAAACAGAAATGAGCAAAATATGACAAAAAATGCCTAACTACCTATTTGATCGCCGCGCAAAACATTTGCAGTGATCCTTAACTTGACTCTAGCTATTATTTGAAATGTAATAATAAATAAAAAAATTATCATACATCAACATAGTGTTATCTATACAAAAGTCGCAATTTTCCTAAGGTTCTTCGAGTAGAAATGACTTTAAGACGGTAAAATTAACTAACTACCTATTTGATCGATACCTGGATTGACAATGCTTAAATTTCAAGATAACTAATAATTAAAAAATTTGGGTACTTCAACAAAGGAGTATATATTCAATACGTAGGAGTTTTCGACAATTCGTCATACAGAAATGAGCATAATATGACAAAAAATGCCTAACTTCTTATTTGATCGCCGCGCAAAACATTTGCAGTGATCCTTAACTTCACTCTAGCTATTATTTAAAATGTAATAATAAATAAATAAATGATCATACATCAACATAGTGTTATCTATACAAAAGTCACAATTTTCCTATGGTTCTTCGAGTAGAAATGACTTTAAGAAGGTCAAATTAACTAACTACCTATTTGATCGATACATGGATTGACAATGCTCAAAATTTCCAGATAACTAATAAATAAAAAATTAGGGTACTTCAACAAAGGATTATATATTCAATAGGAAGGAGTTTTCGGCAATTCGTCAAACCGAAATGAGCATAATATGACAAACAATGCCTAACTACCTATTTGATCGCCCCCCAAAACATTTGTTGTGATCCTTAACTTAACTGTTGCTATTATTTGAAGCGTAATAATAAATAAAAAAATGATCATACATCAACAATGTGTTATCTATACAAAAGTCGCAATTTTCTTAAGGTTTTTCGAGTAGAAATGACTTTAAGAAGGTAAAATTAACTAACTACCTATTTGATCGATACATGGATTGACAATGCTTAAAATTTCAAGATAACTAATAAATAAAAAATTAGAATACTACAACAAAGGATTATATATTCAATAGGTAGGAGTTTTCGGCAATTCGTCAAACAGAAATGAGCAAAATATGACAAAAAATGCCTAACTACCTATTTGATCGCCGCGCAAAACATTTGCAGTGATCCTTAACTTGACTCTAGCTATTATTTGAAATGTAATAGTAAATAAAAAAATTATCATACATCAACATAGTGTTATCTATACAAAAGTCGCAATTTTCTTAAGGTTCTTCGAGTAGAAATAACTTTAAGAAGGTCAAATTAACTAACTACCTATTTGATCGATACGTGGATTGAAAATGCTTAATATTTCAAGATAACTAATAAATAAAAAATTAGGGTACTTCAACAAAAGATTATATATTCAATAGGTAAGAGTTTTCGGCAATTCGTCAAACAGAAATGAGCATAATATGACAAAAAATGCCTAACTACCTATTTGATCGCCGCGCAAAACATTTGTAGTGATCCTTATCTTAACTGTAGCTATTATTTGAAGCGTAATAATAAATAAAAAAATGATCATACATCAACAATGTGTTATCTATACAAAAGTCGCAATTTTCCTAAGGTTCTTCGAGTAGAAATGACTTTAAGAAGGTAAAATTAACTAACTACCTATTTGATCGATACATGGATTGACAATGCTTAAAATTTCAAGATAACTAATAAATAAAAAATTAGGGTACTTCAACAAAGGATTATATATTCAATCGTTAGGAGTTTTCGGCAATTCGTCAAACAGAAATTAGCATAATATGACAAAAAATGCCTAACTACCTATTTCATCGCCGCGCAAAACATTTGCAGTGATCCTTAACTTGACTCTAGCTATTATTTGAAGCGTAATAATAAATAAAAAAATGATCATACATCAACATAGTGTTATCTATACAAAAGTCGCAATTTTCCTAAGGTTCTTCGAGTAGAAATGACTTTAAGAAGGTAAAATTAACTAACTACCTATTTGATCGATACATGGATTGACAATGCTTAAAATTTCAAGATAACTAATAAATAAAAAATTAGGGTACTTCAACAAAGGATTATATATTCAATAGGTAGGAGTTTTCGGCAATTCGTCAAACAGAAACGAGCATAATATGACAAAAAATGCCTAACTACTTATTTGATCGCCGCGCAAAACATTTGCAGTGATCCTTACCTTGACTCTAGCTATTATTTGAAGCGTAATAATTAATAAAAAATTGATCATACATCAACATAGTGTTATCTATACAAAAGTCGCAATTTTCCTAAGGTTCTTCGAGTAGAAATGACTTTAAGAATGTCAAATTAACTAACTCCCTATTTGATCGATACATGGATTGACAATGCTTAATATTTCAAGATAACTAATAAATAAAAAATTAGGGTACTTCAACAAAGGATTATATATTCAATCGGTAGGAGTTTTCGGCAATTCGTCAAACAGAAATTAGCATAATATGACAAAAAATGCCTAACTACCTATTTCATCGCCGCGCAAAACATTTGCAGTGATCCTTAACTTGACTCTAGCTATTATTTGAACCGTAATAATAAATAAAAAAATGATCATACATCAACATAGTGTTATCTTTACAAAAGTCGCAATTTTCCTAAGGTTCTTCGAGTAGAAATGACTTTAAGAAGGTAAAATTAACTAACTACCTATTTGATCGATACGTGGATTGACAATGCTTAAAATTTCAAGATAACTAATAAATAAAAAATTAGGGTACTTCAACAAAGGATTATATATTCAATAGGTAGGAGTTTTCGGCAATTCGTCAAACAGAAACGAGCATAATATGACAAAAAATGCCTAACTACTTATTTGATCGCCGCGCAAAACATTTGCAGTGATCCTTACCTTGACTCTAGCTATTATTTGAAGCGTAATAATTAATAAAAAATTGATCATACATCAACATAGTGTTATCTATACAAAAGTCGCAATTTTCCTAAGGTTCTTCGAGTAGAAATGACTTTAAGAAGGTAAAATTAACTAACTACCTATTTGATCGATACATGGATTGACAATGCTTAAAATTACAAGATAACTAATAAATAAAAAATTAGAATACTACAACATAGGATTATATATTCAATAGGAAGGAGTTTTCGGCAATTCGTCAAACAGAAAAGAGCATAATATGACCAAAAATGCCTAAATACCTATGTGATCGCCGCGCAAAACATTTGTAGTGATCCTTAACTTGACTCTAGCTATTATTTGAAGCGTAATAATAAATAAAAAAATGATCATACATCAACATAGTGTTATCTATACAAAAGTCGCAATTTTCCTAAGGTTCTTCGAGTAGAAATGACTTTAAGAAGGTAAAATTAACTAACTACCTATTTGATCGATACATGGATTGACAATGCTTAAAATTTCAAGATAACTAATAAATAAAAAATTAGGGTACTTCAACAAAGGATTATATATTCAATAGGTAGGAGTTTTCGGCAATTCGTCAAACAGAAACGAGCATAATATGACAAAAAATGCCTAACTACTTATTTGATCGCCGCGCAAAACATTTGCAGTGATCCTTACCTTGACTCTAGCTATTATTTGAAGCGTAATAATTAATAAAAAATTGATCATACATCAACATAGTGTTATCTATACAAAAGTCGCAATTTTCCTAAGGTTCTTCGAGTAGAAATGACTTTAACAATGTCAAATTAACTAACTCCCTATTTGATCGATACATGGATTGACAATGCTTAATATTTCAAGATAACTAATAAATAAAAAATTAGGGTACTTCAACAAAGGATTATATATTCAATCGGTAGGAGTTTTCGGCAATTCGTCAAACAGAAATTAGCATAATATGACAAAAAATGCCTAACTACCTATTTGATCGCCGCGCAAAACATTTGCAGTGATCCTTAACTTGACTCTAGCTATTATTTGAAACGTAATAATATATAAAAAAAAATGATCACACATCAACATAGTGTTATCTATACAAAAGTCACAATTTTCCTAAGGTTTTTCGAGTAGAAATGACTTTAAGACGGTCAAATTAACTAACTAGCTATTTGATCGATACCTGGAATGACAATGCTTAAAATTTCAAGATAACAAATAAATAAAAAATTAGTATACTACAACAAAGGATTATATATCCAATAGGTAGGAGTTTTCGGCAATTCGTCAAACAGAAACGAGCAAAATATGACAAAAAATGCCTAACTACTTATTTGATCGCCGCGCAAAACATTTGCAGTGATCCTTACCTTGACTCTAGCTATTATTTGAAGCGTAATAATTAATAAAAAATTGATCATACATCAACATAGTGTTATCTATACAAAAGTCGCAATTTTCCTAAGGTTCTTCGAGTAGAAATGACTTTAAGAAGGTCAAATTAACTAACTCCCTATTTGATCGATACATGGATTGACAATGCTTAATATTTAAATATAACTAATAAATAAAAAATTAGGGTACTTCAACAAAGGACTATATATTCAATAGGTAGGAGTTTACGGCAATTCGTCAAACAGAAATTAGCATAATATGACAAAAAATGCCTAACTACCTATTTCATCGCCGCGCAAAACATTTGCAGTGATCCTTAACTTGACTCTAGCTATTATTTGAAGCGTAATAATAAATAAAAAAATGATCATACATCAACATAGTGTTATCTATACAAAAGTCACAATTTTCCTAAGGTTCTTCGAGTTGAAATAACTTTAAGAAGGTAAAATTAACTAACTACCTATTTGATCGATACATGGATTGACAATGCTTAAAATTTCAAGATAACAAATAAATAAAAAATTAGGGTACTTCAAAAGAGGATTATATATTCAATAGGTAGGAGTTTTCGGCAATTCGTCAAACAGAAATGAGCATTATATGACAAAAAATGCCTAACTACCTATGTGATCGCCGCGCAAAACTTTTGCAGTGATCCTTAACTTGACTCTAGCTATTATTTAAAATGTAATAATATATAAATAAATGATCATACATCAACATAGTGTTATCTATACAAAAGTCGCAATTTTCCTAAGGTTCTTCGAGTTGAAATAACTTTAAGAAGGTAAAATTAACTAACTACCTATTTGATCGATACATGGATTGACAATGCTTAAAATTTCAAGATAACAAATAAATAAAAAATTAGGGTACTTCAACAGAGGATTATATATTCAATAGGTAGGAGTTTTCGGCAATTCGTCAAACAGAAATGAGCATTATATGACAAAAAATGCCTAACTACCTATGTGATCGCCGCGCAAAACTTTTGCAGTGATCCTTAACTTGACTCTAGCTATTATTTAAAATGTAATAATATATAAATAAATGATCATACATCAACCTAGTGTTATCTATACAAAAGTCGCAATTTTCCTAAGGTTCTTCGAGTTGAAATAACTTTAAGAAGGTAAAATTAACTAACTACCTATTTGATCGATACATGGATTGACAATGCTTAAAATTTCAAGATAACAAATAAATAAAAAATTAGGGTACTTCAACAGAGGATTATATATTCAATAGGTAGGAGTTTTCGGCAATTCGTCAAACAGAAATGAGCATTATATGACAAAAAATGCCTAACTACCTATGTGATCGCCGCGCAAAACTTTTGCAGTGATCCTTAACTTGACTCTAGCTATTATTTAAAATGTAATAATATATAAATAAATGATCATACATCAACATAGTGTTATCTATACAAAAGTCACAATTTTCCTAAGGTTCTTCGAGTAGAAATGACTTTAAGAAGGTCAAACTAACTAACTACCTATTTGATCGATACATGGATTGAAAATGCTTAATATTTCAAGATAACTAATAAATAAAAAATTAGGATACTTCAACAAAGGATTATATATTCAATAGGTAGGAGTTTTCGGCAATTCGTCAAACCGAAATGAACATAATATGACAAAAAATGCCTAACTACCTATTTGATCGCCGCGCAAAACATTTGCAGTGATCCTTAACTTGACTCTAGCTATTATTTGAAGCGTAATAATAAATAAAAAAATGATCATACATCAACATAGTGTTATCTATACAAAAGTCACAATTTTCCTAAGGTTCTTCGAGTTGAAATAACTTTAAGAAGGTAAAATTAACTAACTACCTATTTGATCGATACATGGATTGACAATGCTTAAAATTTCAAGATAACAAATAAATAAAAAATTAGGGTACTTCAAAAGAGGATTATATATTCAATAGGTAGGAGTTTTCGGCAATTCGTCAAACAGAAATGAGCATTATATGACAAAAAATGCCTAACTACCTATGTGATCGCCGCGCAAAACTTTTGCAGTGATCCTTAACTTGACTCTAGCTATTATTTAAAATGTAATAATATATAAATAAATGATCATACATCAACATAGTGTTATCTATACAAAAGTCGCAATTTTCCTAAAGTTCTTCGAGTTGAAATAACTTTAAGAAGGTAAAATTAACTAACTACCTATTTGATCGATACATGGATTGACAATGCTTAAAATTTCAAGATAACAAATAAATAAAAAATTAGGGTACTTCAAAAGAGGATTATATATTCAATAGGTAGGAGTTTTCGGCAATTCGTCAAACAGAAATGAGCATTATATGACAAAAAATGCCTAACTACCTATGTGATCGCCGCGCAAAACTTTTGCAGTGATCCTTAACTTGACTCTAGCTATTATTTAAAATGTAATAATATATAAATAAATGATCATACATCAACCTAGTGTTATCTATACAAAAGTCGCAATTTTCCTAAGGTTCTTCGAGTTGAAATAACTTTAAGAAGGTAAAATTAACTAACTACCTATTTGATCGATACATGGATTGACAATGCTTAAAATTTCAAGATAACAAATAAATAAAAAATTAGGGTACTTCAACAGAGGATTATATATTCAATAGGTAGGAGTTTTCGGCAATTCGTCAAACAGAAATGAGCATTATATGACAAAAAATACCTAACTACCTATGTGATCGCCGCGCAAAACTTTTGTAGTGATCCTTAACTTAACTTTAGCTATTATTTGAAGCGTAATAATAAATAAAAAAAATGATCATACATCAACAATGTGTTATCTATACAAAAGTCGCAATTTTCCTAAGGTTCTTCGAGTTGAAATAACTTTAAGAAGGTAAAATTAACTATCTACCTATTTGATCGATACATGGATTGACAATGCTTAAAATTTCAAGATAACAAATAAATAAAAAATTAGAATACTACAACAAAGGATTATATATTCAATAGGTAGGAGTTTTCGGAAATTCGTCAAACAGAAATGAGCAAAATATGACAAAAAATGCCTAACTACCTATTTGATCGCCGCGCAAAACATTTGCAGTGATCCTTAACTTGACTCTAGCTATTATTTGAAGCGTAATAATTAATAAAAAATTGATCATACATCAACATAGTGTTATCTATACAAAAGTCGCAATTTTCCTAAGGTTCTTCGAGTAGAAATGACTTTAAGAAGGTAAAATTAACTAACTACCTGTTTGATCGATACATGGATTGAAAATGCTTAAAATTTCAAGATAACTAATAAATAAAAAATTAGAATACTACAACAAAGGATTATATATTCAATAGGTAGGAGTTTTCGGCAATTCGTCAAACAGAAATGAGCATAATATGACAAAAATATGCCTAACTACCAATTTGATCGCCGCGTAAAACATTTGCAGTGATCCTTAACTTGACTCTAGCTATTATTTGAAGCGTAATAATAAATAAAAAAATGATCATACATCAACAATGTGTTATCTATACAAAAGTCGCAATTTTCATAAGGTTTTTCGAGTAGAAATGACTTTAAGAAGGTAAAATTAACTAACTACCTATTTGATCAATACATGGATTGAAAATGCTTAAAATTACAAGATAACTAATAAATAAAAAATTAGAATACTACAACATAGGATTATATATTCAATAGGAAGGAGTTTTCGGCAATTCGTCAAACAGAAAAGAGCATAATATGACCAAAAATGCCTAAATACCTATGTGATCGCCGCGCAAAACATTTGTAGTGATCCATAACTTTACTTTAGCTATTATTTGAAGCGTAATAATAAATAAAAAAATGTTCATACATCAACAATGTGTTATCTATACAAAAGTCGCAATTTTCCTAAGGTTCTTCGAGTAGAAATGACTTTAAGAAGGTAAAATTAACTAACTACCTATTTGATCGATACATGGATTGACAATGCTTAAATTTCAAGATAACTAATAAATAAAAAATTATAATACTACAACAAAGGATTATATATTCAATAGGTAGGAGTTTTCGGCAATTTGTCAAACAGAAACGAGCAAAATATGACAAAAAATGCCTAACTACTTATTTGATCGCCGCGCAAAACATTTGCAGTGATCCTTACCTTGACTCTAGCTATTATTTGAAGCGTAATAATTAATAAAAAATTGATCATACATCAACATAGTGTTATCTATACAAAAGTCGCAATTTTCCTAAGGTTCTTCGAGTAGAAATGACTTTAAGAATGTCAAATTAACTAACTCCCTATTTGATCGATATATGGATTGAAAATGCTTAATATTTCAAGATAACTAATAAATAAAAAATTAGGGTACTTCAACAAAGGATTATATATTCAATCGGTAGGAGTTTTCGGCAATTGGACAAACAGAAATTAGCATAATATGACAAAAAATGCCTAACTACCTATTTCATTGCCGCGCAAAACATTTGCAGTGATCCTTAACTTGACTCTAGCTATTATTTGAAGCGTAATAATAAATAAAAAAATGATCATACATCAACATAGTGTTATCTATACAAAAGTCGCAATTTTCCTAAGGTTCTTCGAGTAGAAATGACTTTAAGAATGTCAAATTAACTAACTCCCTATTTGATCGATACATGGATTGACAATGCTTAATATTTCAAGATAACTAATAAATAAAAAATTAGGGTACTTCAACAAAGGATTATATATTCAATAGGTAGGAGTTTTCGGCAATTGGTCAAACAGAAATTAGCATAATATGACAAAAAATGCCTAAATACCTATGTGATCGCCGCGCAAAACATTTGGAGTGATCCTTAACTTTACTGTAGCTAATATTTGAAGTGTAATAATAAATAAAAAAATGATCATACATCAACAATGTGTTATCTATTCAAAAGTCGCAATTTTCATAAGGTTTTTCGAGTAGAAATGACTTTAAGAAGGTAAAATTAACTAACTACCTATTTGATCAATACATGGATTGAAAATGCTTAAAATTACAAGATAACTAATAAATAAAAAATTAGAATACTACAACAAAGGATTATATATTCAATAGGAAGGAGTTTTCGGCAATTCGTCAAACATAAAAGAGCATAATATGACAAAAAATGCCTAAATACATATGTGATCGCCGCGCAAAACATTTGTAGTGATCCTTAACTTTACTTTAGCTATTATTTGAAGCGTAATAATAAATAAAAAAATGTTCATACATCAACAATGTGTTATCTATACAAAAGTCGCAATTTTCCTAAGGTTCTTCGAGTAGAAATGACTTTAAGAAGGTAAAATTAACTAACTACCTATTTGATCGATACATGGATTGACAATGCTTAAAATTTCGAGATAACTAATAAATAAAAAATTAGAATGCTACAACAAAGGATTATATATTCAATAGTTAGGAGTTTTCGGCAATTTGTCAAACAGAAACGAGCAAAATATGACAAAAAATGCCTAACTACGTATTTGATCGCCGTGCAAAACATTTGCAGTGATCCTTAACTTGACTCTAGCTATTATTTGAGGCGTAATAATAATTAAAAAAATGATCATACATCAACATAGTATTATCTATACAAAAGTCGCAATTTTCCTAAGGTTCTTCGAGTAGAAATGACTTTAAGAAGGTAAAATTAACTAACTACCTATTTGATCGATACATGGATTGACAATGCTTAAAATTTCAAGATAACTAATAAATAAAAAATTAGAATACTACAACAAAGGATTATATATTCAATAGGTAGGAGTTTTCGGCAATTTGTCAAACAGAAACGAGCAAAATATGACAAAAAATGCTCAACTACTTATTTGATCGCCGCGCAAAACATTTGCAGTGATCCTTACCTTGACTCTAGCTATTATTTGAAGTGTAATAATTAATAAAAAATTGATCATACATCAACATAGTGTTATCTATACAAAAGTCGCAATTTTCCTAAGGTTCTTCGAGTAGAAATGACTTTAAGAATGTCAAATTAACTAACTACCTATTTGATCGATACATGGATTGACAATGCTTAAAATTTCAAGATAACAAATAAATAAAAAATTAGAATACTACAACAAAGGATTATATATTCAATAGGTAGGAGTTTTCGGAAATTCGTCATACAGAAATGAGTAAAATATGACAAAAAATGCCTAACTACCTATTTGATCGCCGCGCAAAACGTTTGCAGTGATCCTTAACTTGACCCTAGCAATTATTTGAAGCGTAATAATTAATAAAAAATTGATCATACATCAACATAGTGTTATCTATACAAAAGTCGCAATTTTCCTAAGGTTCTTCGAGTAGAAATGACTTTAAGAAGGTAAAATTAACTAACTACCTATTTGATCGATACATGGATTGAAAATGCTTAAAATTTCAAGATAACTAATAAATAAAAAATTAGAATACTACAACAAACGATTATATATTCAATAGGTAGGAGTTTTCGGAAATTCGTCAAACATAAAAGAGCATAATATGACAAAAAATGCCTAAATACATATGTGATCGCCGCGCAAAACATTTGTAGTGATCCTTAACTTTACTTTAGCTATTATTTGAAGCGTAATAATAAATAAAAAAATGTTCATACATCAACAATGTGTTATCTATACAAAAGTCGCAATTTTCCTAAGGTTCTTCGAGTAGAAATGACTTTAAGAAGGTAAAATTAACTAACTACCTATTTGATCGATACATGGATTGACAATGCTTAAAATTTCGAGATAACTAATAAATAAAAAATTAGAATGCTACAACAAAGGATTATATATTCAATAGTTAGGAGTTTTCGGCAATTTGTCAAACAGAAACGAGCAAAATATGACAAAAAATGCCTAACTACTTATTTGATCGCCGTGCAAAACATTTGCAGTGATCCTTAACTTGACTCTAGCTATTATTTGAGGCGTAATAATAATTAAAAAAATGATCATACATCAACATAGTATTATCTATACAAAAGTCGCAATTTTCCTAAGGTTCTTCGAGTAGAAATGACTTTAAGAAGGTAAAATTAACTAACTACCTATTTGATCGATACATGGATTGACAATGCTTAAAATTTCAAGATAACTAATAAATAAAAAATTAGAATACTACAACAAAGGATTATATATTCAATAGGTAGGAGTTTTCGGCAATTTGTCAAACAGAAACGAGCAAAATATGACAAAAAATGCTCAACTACTTATTTGATCGCCGCGCAAAACATTTGCAGTGATCCTTACCTTGACTCTAGCTATTATTTGAAGTGTAATAATTAATAAAAAATTGATCATACATCAACATAGTGTTATCTATACAAAAGTCGCAATTTTCCTAAGGTTCTTCGAGTAGAAATGACTTTAAGAATGTCAAATTAACTAACTCCCTATTTGATCGATACATGGATTGACAATGCTTAAAATTTCAAGATAACAAATAAATAAAAAATTAGAATACTACAACAAAGGATTATATATTCAATAGGTAGGAGTTTTCGGAAATTCGTCATACAGAAATGAGTAAAATATGACAAAAAACGTTTGATCGCCGCGCAAAACGTTTGCAGTGATCCTTAACTTGACCCTAGCAATTATTTGAAGCGTAATAATTAATAAAAAATTGATCATACATCAACATAGTGTTATCTATACAAAAGTCGCAATTTTCCTAAGGTTCTTCGAGTAGAAATGACTTTAAGAAGGTAAAATTAACTAACTACCTATTTGATCGATACATGGATTGAAAATGCTTAAAATTTCAAGATAACTAATAAAAAAAATTAGAATACTACAACAAACGATTATATATTCAATAGGTAGGAGTTTTCGGAAATTCGTCAAACAGAAATGAGCATAATAAGACAAAAAATGCCTAACTACCTATTTGATCGCCGCGTAAAACATTTGCAGTGATCCTTAACTTGACTCTAGCTATTATTTGAAGCGTAATAACAAATAAAAAAATGATCATACATCAACAATGTGTTATCTATACAAAAGTCGCAATTTTCCTAAGGTTTTTCGAGTAGAAATGACTTTAAGAAGGTAAAATTAACTAACTACCTATTTGATCAATACATGGATTGAAAATGCTTAAAATTGCAAGATAACTAATAAATAAAAAATTAGAATACTACAACAAAGGATTATATATTCAATAGGAAGGAGTTTTCGGCAATTCGTCAAACAGAAATGAGCATAATATGACAAAAAATGCCTAAATAACTATGTGATCGCCACGCAAAACATTTGTAGTGATCCTTAACTTTACTTTAGCTATTATTTGATGAGTAATAATAAATAAAAAAATGATCATACATCAACAATGTGTTATCTATACAAAAGTCGCAATTTTCCTAAGGTTCTTCGAGTAGAAATGACTTTAAGAAGGTAAAATTAACTAACTACCTATTTGATCGATACATGGATTGACAATGCTTAAAATTTCGAGATAACTAATAAATAAAAAATTAGAATGCTACAACAAAGGATTATATATTCAATAGTTAGGAGTTTTCGGCAATTTGTCAAACAGAAACGAGCAAAATATGACAAAAAATGCCTAACTACTTATTTGATCGCCGCGCAAAACATTTGCAGTGATCCTTACCTTGACTCCAGCTATTATTTGAAGTGTAATAATTAATAAAAAATTGATCATACATCAACATAGTATTATCTATACAAAAGTCGCAATTTTCCTAAGGTTCTTCGAGTAGAAATGACTTTAAGAATGTCAAATTAACTAACTCCCTATTTGATCGATACATGGATTGACAATGCTTAATATTTCAAGATAACTAATAAATAAAAAATTAGGGTACTTCAACAAAGGATTATATATTCAATCGGTAGGAGTTTTCGGCAATTCGTCAAACAGAAATTAGCATAATATGACAAAAAATGCCTAACTACCTATTTCATCGCCGCGCAAAACATTTGCAGTGATCCTTAACTTGACTCTAGCTATTATTTGAAGCGTAATAATAAATAAAAAAATGATCATACATCAACATAGTGTTATCTATACAAAAGTCGCAATTTTCCTAAGGTTCTTCGAGTAGAAATGACTTTAAGAAGGTAAAATTAACTAACTACATATTTGATCGATACATGGATTGACAATGCTTAAAATTTCAAGATAACTAATAAATAAAAAATTAGGGTACTTCAACAAAGGATTATATATTCAATAGGAAGGAGTTTTCGGCAATTCGTCAAACAGAAAAGAGCATAATATGACAAAAAATGCATAAATACATATGTGATCTCCGCGCAAAACATTTGTAGTCATCCTTAACTTTACTTTAGCTATTATTTGAAGCGTAATAATAAATAAAAAAATGTTCATACATCAACAATGTGTTATCTATACAAAAGTCGCAATTTTCCTAAGGTTCTTCGAGTAGAAATGACTTTAAGAAGGTAAAATTAACTAACAACCTATTTGATCGATACATGGATTGACAATGCTTAAAATTTCAAGATAACTAATAAATAAAAAATTAGGGTACTTCAACAAAGGATTATATATTCAATAGGTAGGAGTTTTCGGCAATTCGTCAAACAGAAACGAGCATAATATGACAAAAAATGCCTAACTACTTATTTGATCGCCGCGCAAAACATTTCCAGTGATCCTTACCTTGACTCTAGCTATTATTTGAAGTGTAATAATTAATAAAAAATTGATCATACATCAACAAAGTATTATCTATACAAAAGTCGCAATTTTCCTAAGGTTCTTCGAGTAGAAATGACTTTAAGAATATCAAATTAACTAACTCCCTATTTGATCGATACATGGATTGACAATGCTTAATATTTCAAGATAACTAATAAATAAAAAATTAGGGTACTTCAACAAAGGATTATATATTCAATCGGTAGGAGTTTTCGGCAATTCGTCAAACAGAAATTAGCATAATATGACAAAAAATGCCTAACTACCTATTTCATCGCCGCGCAAAACATTTGCAGTGATCCTTAACTTGACACTAGCTATTATTTGAAGCGTAATAATAAATAAAAAAAATGATCATACATCAACATAGTGTTATCTATACAAAAGTCGCAATTTTCCTAAGGTTCTTCGAGTAGAAATGACTTTAAGAAGGTAAAATTAACTAACTACCTATTTGATCGATACATGGATTGACAATGCTTAAGATTTCAAGATAACTAATAAATAAAAAATTAGGGTACTTCAACAAAGGATTATATATTCAATAGGTAGGAGTTTTCGGCAATTCGTCAAACAGAAACGAGCATAATATGACAAAAAATGCCTAACTACTTATTTGATCGCCGCGCAAAACATTTGCAGTGATCCTTACCTTGACTCTAGCTATTATTTGAAGCGTAATAATTAATAAAAAATTGATCATACATCAACATAGTGTTATCTATACAAAAGTCGCAATTTTCCTAAGGTTCTTCGAGTAGAAATGACTTTAAGAATGTCAAATTAACTAACTCCCTATTTGATCGATACATGGATTGACAATGCTTAAAATTTCAAGATAACAAATAAATAAAAAATTAGAATACTACAATAAAGGATTATATATTCAATAGGTAGGAGTTTTCGGAAATTCGTCAAACAGAAATGAGCAAAATATGACAAAAAATGCCTAACTACCTATTTGATCGCCGCGCAAAACGTTTGCAGTGATCCTTAACTTGACCCTAGCAATTATTTGAAGCGTAATAATTATTAAAAAATTGATCACACATCAACAATGTGTTATCTATACAAAAGTCGCAATTTTCCTAAGGTTCTTCGAGTAGAAATGACTTTAAGAAGGTAAAATTAACTAACTACCTATTTGATCGATACATGGATTGAAAATGCTTCAAATTTCAAGATAACTAATAAATAAAAAATTAGAATACTACAACAAAGGATTGTATATTCAATAGGTAGGAGTCTTCGGCAATTCGTCAAACAGAAACGAGCAAAATATGACAAAAAATGCCTAACTACTTATTTGATCGCCGCGCAAAACATTTGCAGTGATCCTTACCTTGACTCTAGCTATTATTTGAAGTGTAATAATTAATAAAAAATTGATCATACATCAACATAGTATTATCTATACAAAAGTCGCAATTTTCCTAAGGTTCTTCGAGTAGAAATGACTTTAAGAATGTCAAATTAACTAACTCCCTATTTGATCGATACATGGATTGACAATGCTTAATATTTCAAGATAACTAATAAATAAAAAATTAGGGTACTTCAACAAAGGATTATATATTCAATAGGTAGTAGTTTTCGGCAATTCGTCAAACAGAAACGAGCATAATATGACAAAAAATGCCTAACTACTTATTTGATCGCCGCGCAAAACATTTGCAGTGATCCTTACCTTGACTCTAGCTATTATTTGAATTGTAATAATTAATAAAAAATTGATCATACATCAACATAGTGTTATCTATACAAAAGTCGCAATTTTCCTAAGGTTCTTCGAGTAGAAATGACTTTAAGAATGTCAAATTAACTAACTCCCTATTTGATCGATACATGGATTGACAATGCTTAATATTTCAAGATAACTAATAAATAAAAAATTAGGATACTTCAACAAAGGATTATATATTCAATAGGTAGGAGTTTTCGGCAATTCGTCAAACAGAAATTAGCATAATATGACAAAAAATGCCTAAATACCTATGTGATCGCCGCGCAAAACATTTGGAGTGATCCTTAACTTTACTATAGCTAATATTTGAAGCATAATAATAAATAAAAAAATGATCATACGTCAACAATGTGTTATCTATACAAAAGTCGCAATTTTCCTAAGGTTCTTCAAGTAGAAATGACTTTAAGAAGGTAAAATTAACTAACTACCTGTTTGATCGATACATGGATTGACAAAGCTTAAAATTTCAAGATAACTAATAAATAAAAAATTAGGGTACTTCAACAAAGGATTACATATTCAATAGGTAGGAGTTTTCGGCAATTCGTCAAACAGAAAAGAGCAAAATATGACAAAAAATGCCTAACTACCTATGTGATCGCCGCGCAAAACATTTGCAGTGATCCTTAACTAGACTCTAGCTATTATTTGAAGCGTAATAATAAATAAAAAAATGATCATACATCAACATAGTGTTATCTATACAAAAGACGCAATTTTCCTAAGGTTCTTCGAGTAGAAATGACTTTAAGAAGGTAAAATTAACTAATTACCTATTTGATCGATACATGGATTAACAATGCTTAATATTTCAAGATAACTAATAAATAAAAAATTAGGGTACTTCAACAGAGAATTATATATTCAATAGGTAGGAGTTTTCGGCAATTCGTCAAACAGAAATGAGCAAAATATGGCAAAAAATGCCTAACTACCTATTTGATTGCCGTGCAAAACATTTGCAGTGATCCTTAACTTGACTCTAGCTTTTATTTGAAATGTAATAATAAATAAAAAAATGATCATACATCAACATAGTGTTATCTATACAAAAGTCGCAATTTTCCTAAGGTTTTTCGAGTAGAATTGACTTTAAGAAGGTCAAATTAACTAACTACCTATTTGATCGATACATGGATTGACAATGCTTAAAATTTCAAGATAACTAATAAATAAAAAATTAGGGTACTTCAACAAAGGATTATATATTCAATAGGTAGGAGTTTTCGGCAATTCGTCAAACCGAAATGAGCATAATATGACAAAAAATGCCTAACTACCTATTTGATCGCCGCGCAAAACATTTGTAGTGATCCTTAACTTTACTTTAGCTATTATTTGAAGCGTAATAATAAATAAAAAAATGATCATACATCAACAATGTGTAATCTATACAAAAGTCGCAATTTTCCTAAGGTTCTTCAAGTAGAAATGAATTTAAGAAGGTAAAATTAACTAACTACCTATTTGATCGATACATGGATTGACAATGCTTAAAATTTCAAGATAACTAATAAATAAAAAATTAGGGTACTTCAACAAAGGATTATATATTCAATAGGTAGGAGTTTTCGGCAATTCGTCAAACAGAAACGAGCAAAATATGACAAAAAATACCTAACTACTTATTTGATCGCCGCGCAAAACATTTGCAGTGATCCTTACCTTGACTCTAGCTATTATTTGAAGCGTAATAATTAATAAAAAATTGATCATACATCAACATAGTGTTATTTATACAAAAGTCGCAATTTTCCAAAGGTTCTTCGAGTAGAAATGACTTTAAGAATGTCAAATTAACTAACTCCCTATTTGATCGATACATGGATTGACAATACTTAATATTTCAAGATAACTAATAAATAAAAAATTAGGGTACTTCAACAAAGGATTATATATTCAATAGGTAGGAGTTTTCGGCAATTCGTCAAACAGAAGTTTGCATAATATGACAAAAAATGCCTAACTACCTATTTCATCGCCGCGCAAAACATTTGCAGTGATCCTTAACTTGAATTTAGCAATTATTTGAAGTGGAATAATAAATAAAAAAATGATCATACATCAACATAGTGTTATCTATACAAAAGTCGCAATTTTCCTAAGGTTCTTCGAGTAGAAATGACTTTAAGAATGTCAAATTAAGTAACTCCCTATTTGATCGATACATGGATTGACAATGCATAATATTTCAAGATAACTAATAAATAAAAAATTAGGGTACTTCAACAAAGGATTATATATTCAATAGGTAGTAGTTTTCGGCAATTCGTCAAACAGAAACGAGCATAATATGACAAAAAATGCCTAACTACTTATTTGATCGCCGCGCAAAACATTTGCAGTGATCCTTACCTTGACTCTAGCTATTATTTGAATTGTAATAATTAATAAAAAATTGATCATACATCAACATAGTGTTATCTATACAAAAGTCGCAATTTTCCTAAGGTTCTTCGAGTAGAAATGACTTTAAGAATGTCAAATTAACTAACTCCCTATTTGATCGATACATGGATTGACAATGCTTAATATTTCAAGATAACTAATAAATAAAAAATTAGGATACTTCAACAAAGGATTATATATTCAATAGGTAGGAGTTTTCGGCAATTCGTCAAACAGAAATTAGCATAATATGACAAAAAATGCCTAAATACCTATGTGATCGCCGCGCAAAACATTTGGAGTGATCCTTAACTTTACTGTAGCTAATATTTGAAGCATAATAATAAATAAAAAAATGATCATACGTCAACAATGTGTTATCTATACAAAAGTCGCAATTTTCCTAAGGTTCTTCAAGTAGAAATGACTTTAAGAAGGTAAAATTAACTGACTACCTATTTGATCGATACATGGATTGACAAAGCGTAAAATTTCAAGATAACTAATAAATAAAAAATTAGGGTACTTCAACAAAGGATTACATATTCAATAGGTAGGAGTTTTCGGCAATTCGTCAAATAGAAACGAGCAAAATATGACAAAAAATGCCTAACTACCTATGTGATCGCCGCGCAAAACATTTGCAGTGATCCTTAACTTGACTCTAGCTATTATTTGAAGCGTAATAATAAATAAAAAAATGATCATACATCAACATAGTGTTATCTATACAAAAGTCGCAATTTTCCTAAGGTTCTTCGAGTAGAAATGACTTTAAGAAGGTCAAATTAACTAACTACCTATTTGATCGATACATGGATTGACAATGCTTAATATTTCAAGATAACTAATAAATAAAAAATTAGGGTACTTCAACAGAGAATTATATATTCAATAGGTAGGAGTTTTCGGCAATTCGTCAAACAGAAATGAGCAAAATATGACAAAAAATGCCTAACTACCTATTTGATCGCCGTGCAAAACATTTGCAGTGATCCTTAACTTGACTCTAGCTTTTATTTGAAATGTAATAATAAATAAAAAAATGATCATACATCAACATAGTGTTATCTATACAAAAGTCGCAATTTTCCTAAGGTTTTTCGAGTAGAATTGACTTTAAGAAGGTCAAATTAACTAACTACCTATTTGATCGATACATGGATTGACAATGCTTAAAATTTCAAGATAACTAATAAATAAAAAATTAGGGTACTTCAACAAAGGATTATATATTCAATAGGTAGGAGTTTTCGGCAATTCGTCAAACCGAAATGAGCATAATATGACAAAAAATGCCTAACTACCTATTTGATCGCCGCGCAAAACATTTGTAGTGATCCTTAACTTTACTTTAGCTATTATTTGAAGCGTAATAATAAATAAAAAAATGATCATACATCAACAATGTGTTATCTATACAAAAGTCGCAATTTTCCTAAGGTTCTTCAAGTAGAAATGACTTTAAGAAGGTAAAATTAACTAACTACCTATTTGATCGATACATGGATTGACAATGCTTAAAATTTCAAGATAACTAATAAATAAAAAATTAGGGTACTTCAACAAAGGATTATATATTCAATAGGTAGGAGTTTTCGGCAATTTGTCAAACAGAAAAGAGCAAAATATGACAAAAAATACCTAACTACCTATGTGATTGCCGTGCAAAACATTTGCAGTGATCCTTAACTTGACTCTAGCTATTATTTGAAGCGTAATAATAAATAAAAAAATGATCATACATCAACATAGTGTTATCTATACAAAAGTCGCAATTTTCCTAAGGTTCTTCAAGTAGAAATGACTTTAAGAAGGTCAAATTAACTAACTACCTATTTGATCGATACCTGGATTGACAATGCTTAATATTTCAAGATAACTAATAAATAAAAAATTTGGGTACTTCAACAAAGGATTATGTATTCAATAGGTAGGAGTTTTCGGCAATTCGTCAAACAGAAATTTGCATAATATGACAAAAAATGCCTAACTACCTATTTCATCGCCGCGCAAAACATTTGCAGTGATCCTTAACTTGACTCTAGCTATTATTTGAAGTGGAATAATAAATAAAAAAATGATCATACATCAACATAGTGTTATCTATAGGTACTTCAACAGAGAATTATATATTCAATAGGTAGGAGTTTTCGGCAATTCGTCAAACAGAAACGAGCAAAATATGACAAAAAATACCTAACTACTTATTTGATCGCCGCGCAAAACATTTGCACTGATCCTTACCTTGACTCTAGCTATTATTTGAAGCGTAATAATAAATAAAAAAATGATCATACATCAACATAGTGTTATCTATACAAAAGTCGCAATTTTCCTAAGGTTCTTCGAGTAGAAATGACTTTAAGAAGGTCAAATTAACTAACTACCTATTTGATCGATTCCTGGATTGACAATGCTTAATATTTCAAGATAACTAATAAATAAAAAATTTGGGTACTTCAACAAAGGATTATATATTCAATAGGTAGGAGTTTTCGGCAATTCGTCAAACAGAAATTTGCATAATATGACAAAAAATGCCTAACTACCTATTTCATCGCCGCGCAAAACATTTGCAGTGATCCTTAACTTGACTCTAGCTATTATTTGAAGTGGAATAATAAATAAAAAAATGATCATACATCAACATAGTGTTATCTATAGGTACTTCAACAGAGAATTATATATTCAATAGGTAGGAGTTTTCGGCAATTCGTCAAACAGAAACGAGCAAAATATGACAAAAAATACCTAACTACTTATTTGATCGCCGCGCAAAACATTTGCAATGATCCTTACCTTGACTCTAGCTATTATTTGAAGCGTAATAATTAATAAAAAATTGATCATACATCAACATAGTGTTATTTATACAAAAGTCGCAATTTTCCAAAGGTTCTTCGAGTAGAAATGACTTTAAGAATGTCAAATTAACTAACTCCCTATTTGATCGATACATGGATTGACAATGCTTAATATTTCAAGATAAATAATAAATAAAAAATTAGGGTACTTCAACAAAGGATTATATATTCAATAGGTAGGAGTTTTCGGCAATTCGTCAAACAGAAATTTGCATAATATGACAAAAAATGCCTAACTACATATTTCATCGCCGCGCAAAACATTTGCAGTGATCCTTAACTTGACTCTAGCAATTATTTGAAGTGGAATAATAAATAAAAAAATGATCATACATCAACATAGTGTTATCTATACAAAAGTCGCAATTTTCCTAAGGTTCTTCGAGTATAAATGACTTTAAGAAGGTAAAATTAACTAACTACCTATTTGATCGATACATGGATTGACAAAGCTTAAAATTACAAGATAACTAATAAATAAAAAATTAGGGTACTTCATCAAAGGATTACATATTCAATAGGTAGGAGTTTTCGGCAATTCGTCAAACAGAAAAGAGCAAAATATGACAAAAAATGCCTAACTACCTATGTGATCGCCGCGCAAAACATTTGCAGTGATCCTTAACTTGACTCTAGCTATTATTTGAAGCGTAATAATAAATAAAAAAATGATCATACATCAACATAGTGTTATCTATACAAAAGTCGCAATTTTCCTAAGGTTCTTCGAGTAGAAATGACTTTAAGAAGGTCAAATTAACTAACTACCTATTTGATCGATACCTGGATTGACAATGCTTAAAATTTCAAGATAACTAATAAATAAAAAATTAGGGTACTTCAACAAAGGATTATATATTCAATAGATAGGAGTTTTCGGCAATTCGTCAAACAGAAATTTGCATAATATGACAAAAAAATGCCTAACTACCTATTTCATCGCCGCGCAAAACATTTGCAGTGATCCTTAACTTGACTCTAGCTATTATTTGAAGTGGAATAATAAATAAAAAAATGATCATACATCAACATAGTGTTATCTATACAAAAGTCGCAATTTTCCTAAGGTTCTTCGAGTAGAAATGACTTTAAGAAGGTAAAATTAACTAACTACCTATTTGATCGATACATGGATTGACAATGCTTAATATTTCAAGATAACTAATAAATAAAAAATTAGGGTACTTCAACAAAGGATTATATATTCAATAGGTAGGAGTTTTCGGCAATTCATCAAACAGAAATGAGCATAATATGACAAAAAATGCCTAACTACCTATTTGATCGCCGCGCAAATCATTTGCAGTGATCCTTAACTTGACTCTAGCTATTATTTGAAGCGTAATAATAAATAAAAAAATGATCATACATCAACATACTGTTATCTATACAAAAGTCGCAATTTTCCTACGGTTCTTCGAGTAGAAGTGACTTTAAGAAGGTCAAATTAACTAACTACCTATTAGATCGATACATGGATTGACAATGCGTAATATTTCAAGATAACTAATAAATAAAAAATTAGGGTACTTCAACAGAGAATTATATATTCAATAGGTAGGAGTTTTCGGCAATTTGTCAAACAGAAATGAGCAAAATATGACAAAAAATGCCTAATTACCTAATTGATCGCCCCGCAAAACATTTGCAGTGATCCTTAACTTGACTCTAGCTATTATTTGAAATGTAATAATAAATAAAAAAATGATCATACATCAACATAGTGTTATCTATACAAAAGTCACAATTTTCCTAAGGTTTTTCGAGTAGAAATGACTTTAAGAAGGTCAAATTAACTAACTACCTATTTGATCGATACATGGATTGACAATGCTTAAAATTTCAAGATAACTAATAAATAAAAAATTAGGGTACTTCAACAAAGAATTATATATTCAATAGGTAGGAGTTTTCGGCAATTCGTCAAACCGAAATGAGCATAATATGACAAAAAATGCCTAACTACCTATTTGATCGCCGCGCAAAACATTTGTAGTGATCCTTAACTTAACTGTAGCTATTATTTGAAGCGTAATAATAAATAAAAAAATGATCATACATCAACAATGTGTTATCTATACAAAAGTCACAATTTTCCTAAGGTTCTTCGAGTAGAAATTACTTTAAGAAGGTAAAATTAACTAACTACCTATTTGATCGATACTTGGATTGACAATGCTTAAAATTTCAAGATAACAAATAAATAAAAAATTAGAATACAACAACAAAGGATTATATATTCAATAGGTAGGAGTTTTCGGAAAATCGTCAAACAGAAATGAGCAAAATATGACAAAAAATGCCTAACTACCTATTTGATCGCCGCGCAAAACATTTGCAGTGATCCTTAACTTGACTCTAGCTATTATTTGAAGCGTAATAATTAATAAAAAATTGATGATACATCAACGTAGTGTTATTTATACAAAAGTCGCAATTTTCCTAAGGTTCTTCGTGTAGAAATGACTTTAAGAAGGTAAAATTAACTAACTACCTATTTGATCGATACATGGATTGACAATGCTTAAAATTTCAAGATAACTAATAAATAAAAAATTAGGGTACTTCAACAAAGGATTATATATTCAATAGGTAGGAGTTTTCGGCAATTCGTCAAACAGAAACGAGCAAAATATGACAAAAAATACCTAACTACTTATTTGATCGCCGCGCAAAACATTTGCAGTGATCCTTAACTTGACTCTAGCAATTATTTGAAGTGGAATAATAAATAAAAAAATGATCATACATCAACATAGTGTTATCTATACAAAAGTCGCAATTTTCCTAAGGTTCTTCGAGTATAAATGACTTTAAGAAGGTAAAATTAACTAACTACCTATTTGATCGATACATGGATTGACAAAGCTTAAAATTACAAGATAACTAATAAATAAAAAATTAGGGTACTTCAACAAAGGATTACATATTCAATAGGTAGGAGTTTTCGGCAATTCGTCAAACAGAAAAGAGCAAAATATGACAAAAAATGCCTAACTACCTATGTGATCGCCGCGCAAAACATTTGCAGTGATCCTTAACTTGACTCTAGCTATTATTTGAAGCGTAATAATAAATAAAAAAATGATCATACATCAACATAGTGTTATCTATACAAAAGTCGCAATTTTCCTAAGGTTCTTCGAGTAGAAATGACTTTAAGAAGGTCAAATTAACTAACTACCTATTTGATCGATACCTGGATTGACAATGCTTAATATTTCAAGATAACTAATAAATAAAAAATTAGGGTACTTCAACAGAGAATTATATATTCAATAGGTAGGAGTTTTCGGCAATTCGTCAAACAGAAATGAGCAAAATATGACAAAAAATGCCTAACTACCTATTTGATCGCCCCGCAAAACATTTGCAGTGATCCTTAACTTGACTCTAGCTCTTATTAAATGTAATAATAAATAAAAAAATGATCATACATCAACATTGTGTTATCTATACAAAAGTCGCAATTTTCCTAAGGTTCTTCGAGTAGAAATGACTTTAAGAAGGTCAAATTAACTAACTACCTATTAGATCGTTACATGGATTGACAATGCTTAATATTTCAAGATAACTAATATATAAAAAATTAGGGTACTTCAACAGAGAATTATATATTCAATAGGTAGGAGTTTTCGGCAATTCGTCAAACAGAAATGAGCAAAATATGACAAAAAATGCCTAATTACCTATTTGATCGCCCCGCAAAACATTTGCAGTGATCCTTAACTTGACTCTAGCTCTTATTTGAAATGTAATAATAAATAAAAAAATGATCATACATCAACATTGTGTTATCTATACAAAAGTCGCAATTTTCCTAAAGTTTTTCGACTAGAAATGACTTTAAGAAGGTCAAATTAACTAACTACCTATTTGATCGATACATGGATTGACAATGCTTAAAATTTCAAGATAACTAATAAATAAAAAATTAGCATACTACAACAAAGGATTATATATTCAATAGGTAGGAGTTTTCGGCAATTCGTCAAACAGAAATGAACATAATATGACAAAAAATGCCTAACTACCTATTTGATCGCCGCGCAAAACATTTGCGGTGATCCTTAACTTGACTCTAGCTATTATTTGAAGCGTAATAATAAATAAAAAAAATGATCATACATCAACAATGTGTTATCTATACAAAAGTTGCAATTTTCCTAAGGTTTTTCGAGTAGAAATTACTTTAAGAAGGTAAAATTAACTAACTACCTATTTGATCGATACATGGATTGACAATGCTTAAAATTTCAAGATAACTAATAAATAAAAAATTAGGATACTACAACAGAGAATTATATATTCAATTGGTAGGAGTTTTCGCAATTCGTCAAACAGAAATGAGCAAAATATGACAAAAAAATGCCTAACTACCTATTTGATCGCCGCGCAAAACATTTGCAGTGATCCTTAACTTGACTCTAGCTTTTATTTGAAATGTAATAATAAATTAAAAAATGATCATACATCAACAATGTGTTATCTATACAAAAGTCACAATTTTCCTAAGGTTTTTCGAGGTGAAATTACTTTAAGAAGGTAAAATTAACTAACTACCTATTTGATCGATACATGGATTGACAATGCTTAAAATTTCAAGATAACAAATAAAAAAAAATTAGAATACTACAACAAAGGATTATATATTCAATAGGTAGGAGTTTTCGGAAATTCGTCAAACAGAAATGAGCAAAATATGACAAAAAATGCCTAACTACCTATTTGATCGCCGCGCAAAACATTTGCAGTGATCCTTAACTTGACTCTAGCTATTATTTGAAATGTAAAAATAAATAAAAAAATGATCATACATCAACATAGTGTTATCTATACAAAAGTCGCAATTTTCCTAAGGTTTTTCGAGTAGAAATGACTTTAAAAAGGTCAAATTAAATAACTACCTATATGATCGATACATGGATTGACAATGCTTAATATTTCAAGTTAACTAATAATTAAAAATTAGGGTACTTCAACAAAGGATTATATATTCAATATGTAGGAGTTTTCTGCAATTCGTCAAACAGAAATTAGCATAATATGACAAAAAATGCCTACCTACCTATTTGATCGCCGCGCAAAACATTTGCAGTGATCCTTAACTTGACTCTAGCTATTATTTGAAACGTAATAATATATAAAAAAAAATGATCATACATCAACATAGTGTTATTTATACAAAAGTCGCAATTTTCCTAAGGTTCTTCGAGTAGAAATCACTTTAAAACGGTCAAATTAACTAACTAGCTATTTGATCGATACCTGGAATGACAATGCTTAAAATTTCAAGAAAACTAATAAATAAAAAATTAGTATACTACAAGGATTATATATCCAATAGGTAGGAGTTTTCGGCAATTCGTCAAACAGAAACGAGCAAAATATGACAAAAAATGCCTAACTACTTATTTGATCGCCGCGCAAAACATTTGCAGTGATCCTTACCTTGACTCTAGCTATTATTTGAAGCGTAATAATTAATAAAAAATTGATCATACATCAACATAGTGTTCTCTACACAAAAGTCACAATTTTCCTAAGGTTCTTCGAGTAGAAATGACTTTAAGAATGTCAAATTAACTAACTCCCTATTTGATCGATACATGGATTGACAATGCTTAATATTTCAAGATAACTATTAAATAAAAAATTAGGGTACTTCAACAAAGGACTATATATTCAATAGGTAGGAGTTTTCGGCAATTCGTCAAACAGAAATTAGCGTAATATGACAAAAAATGCCTAACTACCTATTTCATCGCCGCGCAAAACATTTGCAGTGATCCTTAACTTCGCTCTAGCTATTATTTGAAGCGTAATAATAAATAAAAAAATGATCATACATCAACATAGTGTTATCTATACAAAAGTCACAATTTTCCTCAAGTTCTTCGAGTTGAAATGACTTTAAGAAGGTAAAATTAACTAACTACCTATTTGATCGATACATGGATTGACAATGCTTAAAATTTCAAGATAACTAATAAATAAAAAATTAGGGTACTTCAACGGATGATTATATATTCAATAGGTAGGAGTTTTTGGCAATTCGTCAAACAGAAATGAGCATTATATGACAAAAAATGCCTAACTACCTATGTGATCGCCGCGCAAAACTTTTGCAGTGATCCTTAACTTGACTCTAGCTATTATTTAAAATGTAATAATAAATAAATAAATGATCATACATCAACATAGTGTTATCTATACAAAAGTCACAATTTTCCTAAGGTTCTTCGAGTAGAAATGACTTAAAGAAGGTCAAACTAACTAACTACCTATTTGATCGATACATGGATTGAAAATGCTTAATATTTCAAGATAACTAATAAATAAAAAATTAGGGTACTTCAACAAAGGATTATATATTCAATAGGTAGGAGTTTTCAGCAATTCGTCAAACCGAAATGAACATAATATGACAAAAAATGCCTAACTACTTATTTGATCGCCGCGCAAAATATTTGTAGTGATCCTTAACTTAACTTTAGCTATTATTTGAAGCGTAATAATAAATAAAAAAATAATCATACATCAACAATGTGTTATCTATACAAAAGTCACAATTTTCCTAAGGTTTTTCGAGTAGAAATTACTTTAAGAAGGTAAAATTAACTAACTACCTATTTGATCGATACATGGATTGACAATGCTTAAAATTTCAAGATAACAAATAAATAAAAAATTAGAATACTACAACAAAGGATTATACATTCAATAGGTAGGAGTTTTCGGAAATTCGTCAAACAGAAATGAGCAAAATATGACAAAAAATGCCTAACTACCTATTTGATCGCCGCGCAAAACATTTGCAGTGATCCTTAACTTGACTCTAGCAATTATTTGAAGCGTAATAATTAATAAAAAATTGATCATACATCAACATAGTGTTATCTATACAAAAGTCACAATTTTCCTAAGGTTCTTCGAGTAGAAATGACTTTAAGAAGGTAAAATTAACTAACTACCTATTTGATCGATACATGGATTGAAAATGCTTAAAATTTCAAGATAACTAATAAATGAAAAATTAGAATACTACAACAAAGGATTATATATTCAATAGGTAGGAGTTTTCGGCAATTCGTTAAACAGAAATGAACATAATATGACAAAAAATGCCTAACTACCTATTTGATCGCCGTGCAAAACATTTGCAGTGCTCCTTAACTTGACTCTAGCTATTATTTGAAGCGTAATAATAAATAAAAAATGATCATACATCAACAATGTGTTATCTATACAAAAGTCACAATTTTCCTAAGGTTTTTCGAGTAGAAATGACTTTAAGAAGGTAAAATTAACTAACTACCTATTTGATCAATACATGGATTGAAAATGCTTAAAATTTCAAGATAACTAATAAATAAAAAATTAGAATACTACAACAAAGGATTATATATTCAATAGGAAGGAGTTTTCGGCAATTCGTCAAACAGAAATGAGCATAATATGACAAAAAATGCCTAAATACCTATGTGATCGCCGCGCAAAACATTTGTAGTGATTCTTAACTTTACTTTAGCTATTATTTGAAGCGTAATAATAAATAAAAAAATGATCATACATCAACAATGTGTTATCTATACAAAAGTCGCAATTTTCCCAAGGTTCTTCGAGTAGAAATGACTTTAAGAAGGTAAAATTAACTAACTACCTATTTGATCGATACATGGATTGACAATGCTAAAAATTTCAAGATAACTAATAAATAAAAAATTAGGGTACTTCAACAAAGGATTATATATTCAATAGGTAGGAGTTTTCGGCAATTTGTCAAACAGAAACGAGCAAAATATGACAAAAAATGCCTAACTACTTATTTGATCGCCGCGCAAAACATTTGCAGTGATCCTTACCTTGCCTCTAGCTATTATTTGAAGTGTAATAATTAATAAAAAAATTGATCATACATCAACATAGTGTTATCTATACAAAAGTCGCAATTTTCCTAAGGTTCTTCGAGTAGAAATGACTTTAAGAATGTCAAATTAACTAACTCCCTATTTGATCGATACATGGATTGACAATGCTTAATATTTCAAGATAACTAATAAATAAAAAATTAGGGCACTTCAACAAAGGATTATACATTCAATAGGTAGGAGTTTTCGGCAATTCGTCAAACAGAAATTAGCATAATATGACAAAAAATGCCTAACTACCTATTTCATCGCCGCGCAAAACATTTGCAGTGATCCTTAACTTGACTCTAGCTATTATTTGAAGCGTAATAACAAATAAAAAAATGATCATACATCAACATAGTGTTATCTATACAAAAGTCGCAATTTTCCTAAGGTTCTTCGAGTAGAAATGACTTTAAGAAGGTAAAATTAACTAACTACCTATTTTATCGATACATGGATTGACAATGCTTAAAATTTCAAGATAACTAATAAATAAAAAATTAGGGTACTTCAACAGAGGATTATATATTCAATAGTTAGGAGTTTTCGGCAATTCATCAAACAGAAATGAGCATAATATGACAAAAAATGCCTAACTACCTATGTGATCGCCGCGCAAAACATTTGCAGTGATCCTTAACTTGACTCTAGCTATTACTTGAAGAGTAATAATAAATAAAAAAATGATCATACATCAACATAGTGTTATCTATACAAAAGTCGCAATTTTCCTAAGGTTCTTCGAGTAGAAATGACTTTAAGAAGGTCAAATTAATTAACTACCTAGTTGATCGATACATGGATTGACAATGCTTAATATTTCAAGATAACTAATAAATAAAAAATTAGGGTACTTCAACAGAGAATTAAATATTCAATAGGTTGGAGTTTTCGGCAATTCGTCAAACCAAAATGAGCAAAATATGACAAAAAAATGCCTAACTACCTATTTGATCGCCGCGCAAAACATTTGCAGGGATCCTTAACTTCACTCTAGCTATTATTTGAAATGTAATAATAAATAAAAAAATGATCATAATCAACATAGTGTTATGTATACAAAATCGCAATTTTCCTAAGGTTTTTCGAGTAGAAATGAGTTTAAGAAGGTCAAATTAACTAACTACCTATTTAATCGATACATGGATTGACAATGCTTAAAATTTCAAGATAACTAATAAATAAAAAATTAGGGTACTTCAACAAAGGATTATATATTCAATAGGTAGGAGTTTTCGGCAATTCGTCAAACCAAAATGAGCATAATATGACAAAAAATGCCTAACTACCTATTTGATCGCCGCGCAAAACATTTGTAGTGATCCTTAACTTAACTGTAGCTATTATTTGAAGCGTAATAATAAAAAAAAAAATGATCATACCTCAACAATGTGTTATCTATACAAAAGTCCCAATTTTCCTAAGGTTCTTCGAGTAGAAATTACTTTAAGAAGGTAAAATTATCTAACTACCTATTTGATCGATACATGGATTGACAATGCTTAAAATTTCAAGATAACAAATAAATAAAAAATTAGAATACTACAACAAAGGATTATATATTCAATAGGTAGGAGTTTTCGGAAATTCGTCAAACAGAAATGAGCAAAATATGACAAAAAATGCCTAACTACCTATTTGATCGACGCGCAAAACATTTGCTGTGATCCTTAACTTGACTCTAGCAATTATTTGAAGCGTAATAATTAATAAAAAAATGATCATACATCAACAATGTGTTATCTATACAAAAGTCACAATTTTCCAAAGGTTCTTCGAGTAGAAATGACTTTAAGAAGGTAAAATTAACTAACTACCTATTTGATCGATACATGGATTGACAATTCTTAAAATTTCAAGATAACAAATAAATAAAAAATTAGGATACTACAACAAAGGATTATATATTCAATAGGTAGGAGTTTTCGGAAATTCGTCAAACAGAAATGAGCAAAATATGACAAAAAATGCCTAACTACCTATTTGATCGCCGCGCAAAACATTTGCAGTGATCCTTAACTTGACTCTAGCAATTATTTGAAGCGTAATAATTAATAAAAAATTTATCATACATCAACATAGTGTTATCTATACAAAAGTCACAATTTTCCTAAGGTTCTTCGAGTAGAAATGACTTTAAGAAGGTAAAATTAACTAACTACCTATTTGATCGATACATGGATTGACAATGCTTAAAATTTCAAGATAACTAATAAATAAAATATTAGAATACTACAACAAAGGATTATATATTCAATAGGTAGGAGTTTTCGGCAATTCGTCAAACCGAAATGAGCATAATATGACAAAAAATGCCTAACTACCTATTTGATCGCCGCGCAAAACATTTGTAGTGATCCTTAACTTAACTGTAGCTATTATTTGAAGCGTAATAATAAATAAAAAAATGATCATACATCAACAATGTGTTATCTATACAAAATTCGCAATTTTCCTAAGGTTTTTCTAGTAGAAATGACTTTAAGAAGGTCAAATTAACTAACTACCTATTTGATCGATACATGGATTGACAATGCTTAAAATTTCAAGATAACTAATAATTAAAAAATTAGGGTACTTCAACAAAGGATTATATATTCAATAGGTAGGAGTTTTCGGCAATTCGTCAAACCGAAATGAGCATAATATGACAAAAAAAAACCTAACTACATATTTGATCGCCGCGCAAAACATTTGTAGTGCTCCTTAACTTAACTGTAGCTATTATTTGAAGCGTAATAATAAATAAAAAAATGATCATACATCAACAATGTGTTATCTATACAAAAGTCACAATTTTCCTAAGGTTCTTCGAGTAGAAATTACTTTAAGAAGGTAAAATTAACTAATTACCTATTTGATCGATACATGGATTGACAATGCTTAAAATTTCAAGATAACAAATAAATAAAAAATTAGAATACTACAACAAAGGATTATATATTCAATAGGTAGGAGTTTTCGGAAATTCGTCAAACAGAAATGAGCAAAATATGACAAAAAATGCCTAACTACCTATTTCATCGCCGCGCAAAACATTTGCAGGGATCCTTAACTTCACTCTAGCTATTATTTGAAATGTAATAATAAATAAAAAAATGATCATAATCAACATAGTGTTATGTATACAAAATCGCAATTTTCCTAAGGTTTTTCGAGTAGAAATGAGTTTAAGAAGGTCAAATTAACTAACTACCTATTTAATCGATACATGGATTGACAATGCTTAAAATTTCAAGATAACTAATAAATAAAAAATTAGGGTACTTCAACAAAGGATTATATATTCAATAGGTAGGAGTTTTCGGCAATTCGTCAAACCAAAATGAGCATAATATGACAAAAAATGCCTAACTACCTATTTGATCGCCGCGCAAAACATTTGTAGTGATCCTTAACTTAACTGTAGCTATTATTTGAAGCGTAATAATAAATAAAAAAATGATCACACCTCAACAATGTGTTATCTATACAAAAGTCCCAATTTTCCTAAGGTTCTTCGAGTAGAAATTACTTTAAGAAGGTAAAATTATCTAACTACCTATTTGATCGATACATGGATTGACAATGCTTAAAATTTCAAGATAACAAATAAATAAAAAATTAGAATACTACAACAAAGGATTATATATTCAATAGGTAGGAGTTTTCGGAAATTCGTCAAACAGAAATGAGCAAAATATGACAAAAAATGCCTAACTACCTATTTGATCGACGCGCAAAACATTTGCTGTGATCCTTAACTTGACTCTAGCAATTATTTGAAGCGTAATAATTAATAAAAAAATGATCATACATCAACAATGTGTTATCTATACAAAAGTCACAATTTTCCAAAGGTTCTTCGAGTAGAAATGACTTTAAGAAGGTAAAATTAACTAACTACCTATTTGATCGATACATGGATTGACAATTCTTAAAATTTCAAGATAACAAATAAATAAAAAATTAGAATACTACAACAAAGGATTATATATTCAATAGGTAGGAGTTTTCGGAAATTCGTCAAACAGAAATGAGCAAAATATGACAAAAAATGCCTAACTACCTATTTGATCGCCGCGCAAAACATTTGCAGTGATCCTTAACTTGACTCTAGCAATTATTTGAAGCGTAATAATTAATAAAAAATTTATCATACATCAACATTGTGTTATCTATACAAAAGTCACAATTTTCCTAAGGTTCTTCGAGTAGAAATGACTTTAAGAAGGTAAAATTAACTAACTACCTATTTGATCGATACATGGATTGACAATGCTTAAAATTTCAAGATAACTAATAAATAAAATATTAGAATACTACAACAAAGGATTATATATTCAATAGGTAGGAGTTTTCGGCAATTCGTCAAACCGAAATGAGCATAATATGACAAAAAATGCCTAACTACCTATTTGATCGCCGCGCAAAACATTTGTAGTGATCCTTAACTTAACTGTAGCTATTATTTGAAGCGTAATAATAAATAAAAAAATGATCATACATCAACAATGTGTTATCTATACAAAATTCGCAATTTTCCTAAGGTTTTTCTAGTAGAAATGACTTTAAGAAGGTCAAATTAACTAACTACCTATTTGATCGATACATGGATTGACAATGCTTAAAATTTCAAGATAACTAATAATTAAAAAATTAGGGTACTTCAACAAAGGATTATATATTCAATAGGTAGGAGTTTTCGGAAATTCGTCAAACCGAAATGAGCATAATATGACAAAAAATGCCTAACTACATATTTGATCGCCGCGCAAAACATTTGTAGTGCTCCTTAACTTAACTGTAGCTATTATTTGAAGCGTAATAATAAATAAAAAAATGATCATACATCAACAATGTGTTATCTATACAAAAGTCACAATTTTCCTAAGGTTCTTCGAGTAGAAATTACTTTAAGAAGGTAAAATTAACTAATTACCTATTTGATCGATACATGGATTGACAATGCTTAAAATTTCAAGATAACAAATAAATAAAAAATTAGAATACTACAACAAAGGATTATATATTCAATAGGTAGGAGTTTTCGGAAATTCGTCAAACAGAAATGAGCAAAATATGACAAAAAATGCCTAACTACCTATTTGATTGCCGCGCAAAACATTTGCAGTGATCCTTAACTTGACTCTAGTAATTATTTGAAGCGTAATAATTAATAAAAAATTTATCATACATCAACATAGTGTTATCTATACAAAAGTCGCATTTTTCCTAGGGTTCTTCGAGTAGAAATGACTTTAAGAAGGTAAAATTAACTAACTACCTATTTGATCGATACATGGATTGACAATGCTTAAAATTTCAAGATAACTAATAAATAAAAAATTAGCATACTACAACAAAGGATTATAAATTCAATAGGTAGGAGTTTTCGGTAATTCGTCAAACAGAACCGAGCATAATATGACAAAAAATGCCTAACTACTTATTTGATCGCCGCGCAAAACATTTGCAGTGATCCTTACCTTGACTCTAGCTATTATTTGAAGCGTAATAATTAATAAAAAATTGATCATACATCAACATAGTGTTATCTATACAAAAGTCGCAATTTTCCTATGGTTCTTCGAGTAGAAATGACTTTAAGAAGGTAAAATTAACTAACTACCTATTTGATCGATACATGGATTGACAATGCTTAAAATTTCAAGATAACTAATAAATAAAAAATTAGAATACTACAACAAATGATTATATATTCAATAGGTAGGAGTTTTCGGCAATTCGTCAAACCGAAATGAGCATAATATGACAAAAAATGCCTAACTACCTATTTGATCGCCGCGCAAAACATTTGCAGTGATCCTTACCTTGACTCTAGCTATTATTTGAAGCGTAATAATTAATAAAAAATTGATCATACATCAACATAGTGTTATCTATACAAAAGTCGCAATTTTCCTAAGGTTCTTCGAGTAGAAATGACTTTAAGAATGTCAAATTAACTAACTCCCTATTTGATCGATACATGGATTGACAATGCTTAATATTTCAAGATAACTAATAAATAAAAAATTAGGGTACTTCAACAAAGGATTATATATTCAATAGGTAGGAGTTTTCGGAAATTCGTCAAACAGAAATGAGCATAATATGACAAACAATGCCTAACTTCCTATTTGATCGCCGCGCAAAACATTTGCAATGATCCTTAACTTGACTCTAGCAATTATTTGAAGCGTAATAATTAATAAAAAATTTATCATACATCAACATAGTGTTATCTATACAAAAGTCGCAATTTTCCTAAGGTTCTTCGAGTAGAATTGACTTTAAGAAGGTCAAATTAACTAACTACCTATTTGATCGATACATGGATTGACAATGCTTAAAATTTCAAGATAACAAATAAATAAAAAATTAGAATACTACAACAAAGGATTATATATTCAATAGGTAGGAGTTTTCGGAAATTCGTCAAACAGAAATGAGCAAAATATGAAAAAAAATGCCAAACAACCTATTTGATCGCCGCGCCAAACATTTGCAATGATCCTTAACTTGACTCTAGCAATTATTTGAAGCGTAATAATTAATAAAAAATTTATCATACATCAACATAGTGTTATCTATACAAAAGTCGCAATTTTCCTATGGTTCTTCGTGTAGAAATGACTTTAAGATGGTAAAATTAACTAACTACCTATTTGATCGATACATGGATTGACAATGCTTAAAATTTCAAGATAACTAATAAATAAAAAATTAGAATACTACAACAAAGGATTATAAATTCAATAGGTAGGAGTGTTCGGCAATTCGTCAAACAGAACCGAGCATAATATGACAAAAAATGCCTAACTACTTATTTGATCGCCGCGCAAAACATTTGCAGTGATCCTTACCTTGACTATAGCTATTATTTGAAGCGTAATAATTAATAAAAAATTGATCATACATCAACATAGTGTTATCTATACAAAAGTCGCAATTTTCCTAAGGTTCTTCGAGTAGAAATGACTTTAAGAATGTCAAATTAACTAACTCCCTATTTGATCGATACATGGATTGACAATGCTTAATATTTCAAGATAACTAATAAATAAAAAATTAGTGTACTTCAACAAAGGATTATATATTCAATAGGTAGGAGTTTTCGGCAATTCGTCAAACAGAAATTAGCATAATATGACAAAAAATGTCTAAATACCTATGTGATCGCCGCGCAAAACATTTGTAGTGATCCTTAACTTTACTTTAGCTATTATTTGAAGCGTAATAATAAATAAAAAAAATGATCATACATCAACAATGTGTTATCTATACAAAAGTCTCAATTTTACTAAGGTTCTTCAAGTAGAAATGACTTTAAGAAGGTAAAATTAACTAACTACCTATTTGATCGATACATGGATTGACAATGCTTAAAATTTCAAGATAACTAATAAATAAAAAATTAGGGTACTTCAACAAAGGATTATATATTCAATAGGTAGGAGTTTTCGGCAATTCGTCAAACAGAAACGAGCAAAATATGACAAAAAATACCTAACTACTTATTTGATCGCCGCGCAAAACATTTGCAGTGATCCTTACCTTGACTCTAGCTATTATTTGAAGCGTAATAATTAATAAAAAATTGATCATACATCAACATAGTGTTATTTATACAAAAGTCGCAATTTTCCAAAGGTTCTTCGAGTAGAAATGACTTTAAGAATGTCAAATTAACTAACTCCCTATTTGATCGATACATGGATTGACAATGCTTAATATTTCAAGATAACTAATAAATAAAAAATTAGGGTACTTCAACAAAGGATTATATATTCAATAGGTAGGAGTTTTCGGCAATTCGTCAAACAGAAATTAGCATAATATGACAAAAAATGTCTAAATACCTATGTGATCGCCGCGCAAAACATTTGTAGTGATCCTTAACTTTACTTTAGCTATTATTTGAAGCGTAATAAAAAATAAAAAAAATGATCATACATCAACAATGTGTTATCTATACAAAAGTCTCAATTTTGCTAAGGTTCTTCAAGTAGAAATGACTTTAAGAAGGTAAAATTAACTAACTACCTATTTGATCGATACATGGATTGACAATGCTTAAAATTTCAAGATAACTAATAAATAAAAAATTAGGGTACTTCAACAAAGGATTATATATTCAATAGGTAGGAGTTTTCGGCAATTCGTCAAACAGAAACGAGCAAAATATGACAAAAAATACCTAACTACTTATTTGATCGCCGCGCAAAACATTTGCAGTGATCCTTACCTTGACTCTAGCTATTATTTGAAGCGTAATAATTAATAAAAAATTGATCATACATCAACATAGTGTTATTTATACAAAAGTCGCAATTTTCCAAAGGTTCTTCGAGTAGAAATGACTTTAAGAATGTCAAACTAACTAACTCCCTATTTGATCGATACATGGATTGACAATGCTTAATATTTCAAGATAACTAATAAATAAAAAATTAGGGTACTTCAACAGAGAATTATATATTCAATAGGTAGGAGTTTTCGGCAATTCGTCAAACAGAAATGAGCATAATATGACAAAAAATGCCTAACTTCCTATTTGATCGCCGCGCAAAACATTTGTAGTGATCCTTAACTTTACTGTAGCTATTATTTGAAGCGTAATAATAAATAAAAATATGATCATACATCAACAATGTGTTATCTATACAAAAGTCACAATTTTCCTAAGGTTCTTCGAGTAGAAATTACTTTAAGAAGGTAAAATTAACTAACTACCTATTTGATCGATACATGGATTGACAATGCTTAAAATTTCAAGATAACAAATAAATAAAAAATTAGAATACTACAACAAAGGATTATATATTCAATAGGTAGGAGTTTTCGGAAATTCGTCAAACAGAAATGAGCAAAATATGACAAAAAATGCCTAACTACCTATTTGATTGCCGCGCAAAACATTTGCAGTGATCCTTAACTTGACTCTAGTAATTATTTGAAGCGTAATAATTAATAAAAAATTTATCATACATCAACATAGTGTTATCTATACAAAAGTCGCATTTTTCCTAGGGTTCTTCGAGTAGAAATGACTTTAAGAAGGTAAAATTAACTAACTACCTATTTGATCGATACATGGATTGACAATGCTTAAAATTTCAAGATAACTAATAAATAAAAAATTAGCATACTACAACAAAGGATTATAAATTCAATAGGTAGGAGTTTTCGGTAATTCGTCAAACAGAACCGAGCATAATATGACAAAAAATGCCTAACTACTTATTTGATCGCCGCGCAAAACATTTGCAGTGATCCTTACCTTGACTCTAGCTATTATTTGAAGCGTAATAATTAATAAAAAATTGATCATACATCAACATAGTGTTATCTATACAAAAGTCGCAATTTTCCTATGGTTCTTCGAGTAGAAATGACTTTAAGAAGGTAAAATTAACTAACTACCTATTTGATCGATACATGGATTGACAATGCTTAAAATTTCAAGATAACTAATAAATAAAAAATTAGAATACTACAACAAATGATTATATATTCAATAGGTAGGAGTTTTCGGCAATTCGTCAAACCGAAATGAGCATAATATGACAAAAAATGCCTAACTACCTATTTGATCGCCGCGCAAAACATTTGCAGTGATCCTTACCTTGACTCTAGCTATTATTTGAAGCGTAATAATTAATAAAAAATTGATCATACATCAACATAGTGTTATCTATACAAAAGTCGCAATTTTCCTAAGGTTCTTCGAGTAGAAATGACTTTAAGAATGTCAAATTAACTAACTCCCTATTTGATCGATACATGGATTGACAATGCTTAATATTTCAAGATAACTAATAAATAAAAAATTAGGGTACTTCAACAAAGGATTATATATTCAATAGGTAGGAGTTTTCGGAAATTCGTCAAACAGAAATGAGCATAATATGACAAACAATGCCTAACTTCCTATTTGATCGCCGCGCAAAACATTTGCAATGATCCTTAACTTGACTCTAGCAATTATTTGAAGCGTAATAATTAATAAAAAATTTATCATACATCAACATAGTGTTATCTATACAAAAGTCGCAATTTTCCTAAGGTTCTTCGAGTAGAATTGACTTTAAGAAGGTCAAATTAACTAACTACCTATTTGATCGATACATGGATTGACAATGCTTAAAATTTCAAGATAACAAATAAATAAAAAATTAGAATACTACAACAAAGGATTATATATTCAATAGGTAGGAGTTTTCGGAAATTCGTCAAACAGAAATGAGCAAAATATGAAAAAAAATGCCAAACAACCTATTTGATCGCCGCGCCAAACATTTGCAATGATCCTTAACTTGACTCTAGCAATTATTTGAAGCGTAATAATTAATAAAAAATTTATCATACATCAACATAGTGTTATCTATACAAAAGTCGCAATTTTCCTATGGTTCTTCGTGTAGAAATGACTTTAAGATGGTAAAATTAACTAACTACCTATTTGATCGATACATGGATTGACAATGCTTAAAATTTCAAGATAACTAATAAATAAAAAATTAGAATACTACAACAAAGGATTATAAATTCAATAGGTAGGAGTGTTCGGCAATTCGTCAAACAGAACCGAGCATAATATGACAAAAAATGCCTAACTACTTATTTGATCGCCGCGCAAAACATTTGCAGTGATCCTTACCTTGACTATAGCTATTATTTGAAGCGTAATAATTAATAAAAAATTGATCATACATCAACATAGTGTTATCTATACAAAAGTCGCAATTTTCCTAAGGTTCTTCGAGTAGAAATGACTTTAAGAATGTCAAATTAACTAACTCCCTATTTGATCGATACATGGATTGACAATGCTTAATATTTCAAGATAACTAATAAATAAAAAATTAGTGTACTTCAACAAAGGATTATATATTCAATAGGTAGGAGTTTTCGGCAATTCGTCAAACAGAAATTAGCATAATATGACAAAAAATGTCTAAATACCTATGTGATCGCCGCGCAAAACATTTGTAGTGATCCTTAACTTTACTTTAGCTATTATTTGAAGCGTAATAATAAATAAAAAAAATGATCATACATCAACAATGTGTTATCTATACAAAAGTCTCAATTTTACTAAGGTTCTTCAAGTAGAAATGACTTTAAGAAGGTAAAATTAACTAACTACCTATTTGATCGATACATGGATTGACAATGCTTAAAATTTCAAGATAACTAATAAATAAAAAATTAGGGTACTTCAACAAAGGATTATATATTCAATAGGTAGGAGTTTTCGGCAATTCGTCAAACAGAAACGAGCAAAATATGACAAAAAATACCTAACTACTTATTTGATCGCCGCGCAAAACATTTGCAGTGATCCTTACCTTGACTCTAGCTATTATTTGAAGCGTAATAATTAATAAAAAATTGATCATACATCAACATAGTGTTATTTATACAAAAGTCGCAATTTTCCAAAGGTTCTTCGAGTAGAAATGACTTTAAGAATGTCAAATTAACTAACTCCCTATTTGATCGATACATGGATTGAAAATGCTTAATATTTCAAGATAACTAATAAATAAAAAATTAGGGTACTTCAACAAAGGATTATATATTCAATAGGTAGGAGTTTTCGGCAATTCGTCAAACAGAAATTAGCATAATATGACAAAAAATGTCTAAATACCTATGTGATCGCCGCGCAAAACATTTGTAGTGATCCTTAACTTTACTTTAGCTATTATTTGAAGCGTAATAAAAAATAAAAAAAATGATCATACATCAACAATGTGTTATCTATACAAAAGTCTCAATTTTGCTAAGGTTCTTCAAGTAGAAATGACTTTAAGAAGGTAAAATTAACTAACTACCTATTTGATCGATACATGGATTGACAATGCTTAAAATTTCAAGATAACTAATAAATAAAAAATTAGGGTACTTCAACAAAGGATTATATATTCAATAGGTAGGAGTTTTCGGCAATTCGTCAAACAGAAACGAGCAAAATATGACAAAAAATACCTAACTACTTATTTGATCGCCGCGCAAAACATTTGCAGTGATCCTTACCTTGACTCTAGCTATTATTTGAAGCGTAATAATTAATAAAAAATTGATCATACATCAACATAGTGTTATTTATACAAAAGTCGCAATTTTCCAAAGGTTCTTCGAGTAGAAATGACTTTAAGAATGTCAAACTAACTAACTCCCTATTTGATCGATACATGGATTGACAATGCTTAATATTTCAAGATAACTAATAAATAAAAAATTAGGGTACTTCAACAGAGAATTATATATTCAATAGGTAGGAGTTTTCGGCAATTCGTCAAACAGAAATGAGCATAATATGACAAAAAATGCCTAACTTCCTATTTGATCGCCGCGCAAAACATTTGTAGTGATCCTTAACTTTACTGTAGCTATTATTTGAAGCGTAATAATAAATAAAAATATGATCATACATCAACAATGTGTTATCTATACAAAAGTCACAATTTTCCTAAGGTTCTTCGAGTAGAAATTACTTTAAGAAGGTAAAATTAACTAACTACCTATTTGATCGATACATGGATTGACAATGCTTAAAATTTCAAGATAACAAATAAATAAAAAATTAGAATACTACAACAAAGGATTATATATTCAATAGGTAGGAGTTTTCGGAAATTCGTCAAACAGAAATGAGCAAAATATGAAAAAAAATGCCAAACAACCTATTTGATCGCCGCGCAAAACATTTGCAATGATCCTTAACTTGACTCTAGCAATTATTTGAAGCGTAATAATTAATAAAAAATTTATCATACATCAACATAGTGTTATCTATACAGAAGTCGCAATTTTCCTAAGGTTCTTCGTGTAGAAATGACTTTAAGATGGTAAAATTAACTAACTACCTATTTGATCGATACATGGATTGACAATGCTTAAAATTTCAAGATAACTAATAAATAAAAAATTAGAATACTACAACAAAGGATTATAAATTCAATAGGTAGGAGTGTTCGGCAATTCGTCAAACAGAACCGAGCATAATATGACAAAAAATGCCTAACTACTTATTTGATCGCCGCGCAAAACATTTGCAGTGATCCTTACCTTGACTCTAGCTATTATTTGAAGCGTAATAATTAATAAAAAATTGATCATACATCAACATAGTGTTATCTATACAAAAGTCGCAATTTTCCTAAGGTTCTTCGAGTAGAAATGACTTTAAGAATGTCAAATTAACTAACTCCCTATTTGATCGATACATGGATTGACAATGCTTAATATTTCAAGATAACTAATAAATAAAAAATTAGGGTACTTCAACAAAGGATTATATATTCAATAGGTAGGAGTTTTCGGCAATTCGTCAAACAGAAATTAGCATAATATGACAAAAAATGCCTAAATACCTATGTGATCGCCGCGCAAAATATTTGTAGTGATCCTTAACTTTACTTTAGCTATTATTTGAAGCGTAATAATAAATAAAAAAATGATCATACATCAACAATGTGTTATCTATACAAAAGTCGCAATTTTCCTAAGGTTCTTCAAGTAGAAATGACTTTAAGAAGGTAAAATTAACTAACTACCTATTTGATCGATACATGGATTGACAATGCTTAAAATTTCAAGATAACTAATAAATAAAAAATTAGGGTACTTCAACAAAGGATTATATATTCAATAGGTAGGAGTTTTCGGTAATTCGTCAAACAGAAACGAGCAAAATATGACAAAAAATACCTAACTACTTATTTGATCGCCGCGCAAAACATTTGCAGTGATCCTTACCTTGACTCTAGCTATTATTTGAAGCGTAATAATTAATAAAAAATTGATCCTACATAAACATAGTGTTATTTATATAAAAGTCGCAATTTTCCAAAGTTTCTTCGAGTAGAAATGACTTTAAGAATGTCAAATTAACTAACTCCCTATTTGATCGATACATGGATTGACAATGCTTAATATTTCAAGATAACTAATAAATAAAAAATTAGGGTACTTCAACAAAGGATTATATATTCAATAGGTAGGAGTTTTCGGCAATTCGTCAAACAGAAATTTGCATAATATGACAAAAAATGCCTAACTACCTATTTCATCGCCGCACAAAACATTTGCAGTGATCCTTAACTTGACTCTAGCTATTATTTAAAGCGGAATAATAAATAAAAAAATGATCGTACATCAACATAGTGTTATCTATACAAAAGTCGCAATTTTCCTAAGGTTCTTCGAGTAGAAATGACTTTAAGAAGCTAAAATTAACTAACTACCTATTTGATCGATACATGGATTGACAATGCTTAAAATTTCAAGATAACTAATAAATAAAAAATTAGGGTACTTCAACAAAGGATTATATATTCAATAGGTAGGAGTTTTCGGCAATTCGTCAAACAGAAATGAGCAAAATATGACAGAAAATGCCTAACTACCTATTTGATCGCCGCGCAAAACATTTGCAGTGATCCTTAACTTGACTCTAGCAATTATTTGAAGCGTAATAATTAATAAAAAATTGATCATACATCAACATAGTGTTATCTATACAAAAGTCGCAATTTTCCTAAGGTTCTTCGAGTAGAAATGACTTTAAGAATGTCAAATTATCTAACTCCCTATTTGATCGATACATGGATTGAAAATGCTTAATATTTCAAGATAACTAATAAATAAAATATTAGGGTACTTCAACAGAGAATTATATATTCAATAGGTAGGAGTTTTCGGCAATTCGTCAAACAGAAATGAGCATAATATGACAAAAAATGCCTAACTTCCTATTTGATCGCCGCGCAAAACATTTGTAGTGATCCTTAACTTAACTGTAGCTATTATTTGAAGCGTAATAATAAATAAAAATATGATCATACATCAACAATGTGTTATCTATACAAAAGTCACAATTTTCCTAAGGTTCTTCGAGTAGAAATTACTTTAAGAAGGTAAAATTAACTAACTACCTATTTGATCGATACATGGATTGACAATGCTTAAAATTTCAAGATAACAAATAAATAAAAAATTAGAATACTACAACAAAGGATTATATATTCAATAGGTAGGAGTTTTCGGAAATTCGTCAAACAGAAATGAGCAAAATATGACAAAAAATGCCAAACTACCTATTTGATCGCCGCGCAAAACATTTGCAATGATCCTTAACTTGACTCTAGCAATTATTTGAAGCGTAATAATTAATAAAAAATTTATCATACATCAACATAGTGTTATCTATACAATAGTCGCAATTTTCCTAAGGTTCTTCGTGTAGAAATGACTTTAAGATGGTAAAATTAACTAACTACCGATTTGATCGATACATGGATTGACAATGCTTAAAATTTCAAGATAACTAATAAATAAAAAATTAGAATACTACAACAAAGGATTATAAATTCAATAGGTAGGAGTGTTCGGCAATTCGTCAAACAGAACCGAGCATAATATGACAAAAAATGCCTAACTACTTATTTGATCGCCGCGCAAAACATTTGCAGTGATCCTTACCTTGACTCTAGCTATTATTTGAAGCGTAATAATTAATAAAAAATTGATCATACATCAACATAGTGTTATCTATACAAAAGTCGCAATTTTCCTAAGGTTCTTCGAGTAGAAATGACTTTAAGAATGTCAAATTAACTAACTCCCTATTTGATCGATACATGGATTGACAATGCTTAATATTTCAAGATAACTAATAAATAAAAAATTAGGGTACTTCAACAAAGGATTATATATTCAATAGGTAGGAGTTTTCGGCAATTCGTCAAACAGAAATTAGCATAATATGACAAAAAATGCCTAAATACCTATGTGATCGCCGCGCAAAATATTTGTAGTGATCCTTAACTTTACTTTAGCTATTATTTGAAGCGTAATAATAAATAAAAAAAATGATCATACATCAACAATGTGTTATCTATACAAAAGTCGCAATTTTCCTAAGGTTCTTCAAGTAGAAATGACTTTAAGAAGGTAAAATTAACTAACTACCTATTTGATCGATACATGGATTGACAAAGCTTAAAATTTCAAGATAACTAATAAATAAAAAATTAGGGTACCTCAACAAAGGATTATATATTCAATAGGTAGGAGTTTTCGGCAATTCGTCAAACAGAAACGAGCAAAATATGACAAAAAATACCTAACTACTTATTTGATCGCCGCGCAAAACATTTGAAGTGATCCTTACCTTGACTCTAGCTATTATTTGAAGCGTAATAATTAATAAAAAATTGATCCTACATCAACAATGTGTTATTTATATAAAAGTCGCAATTTTCCAAAGGTTCTTCGAGTAGAAATGACTTTAAGAATGTCAAATTAACTAACTCCCTATTTGATCGATACATGGATTGACAATGCTTAATATTTCAAGATAACTAATAAATAAAAAATTAGGGTACTTCAACAAAGGATTATATATTCAATAGGTAGGAGTTTTCGGCAATTCGTCAAACAGAAATTTGCATAATATGACAAAAAATGCCTAACTACCTATTTCATCGCCGCACAAAACATTTGCAGTGATCCTTAACTTGACTCTAGCTATTATTTAAAGCGGAATAATAAATAAAAAAATGATCGTACATCAACATAGTGTTATCTATACAAAAGTCGCAATTTTCCTAAGGTTCTTCGAGTAGAAATGACTTTAAGAAGGTAAAATTAACTAGCTACCTATTTGATCGATACATGGATTGACAATGCTTAAAATTTCAAGATAACTAATAAATAAAAAATTAGGGTACTTCAACAAAGGATTATATATTCAATAGGTAGGAGTTTTCGGAAATTCGTCAAACAGAATTGTGCAAAATATGACAAAAAATGCCTAACTACCTATTTGATCGCCGCGCAAAACATTTGCAGTGATCCTTAACTTGACTCTAGCAATTATTTGAAGCGTAATAATTAATAAAAAATTGATCATACATCAACATAGTGTTATCTATACAAAAGTCGCAATTTTCCTAAGGTTCTTCGAGTAGAAATGACTTTAAGAATGTCAAATTAACTAACTACCTATTTGATCGATACATGGATTGACAATGCTTAAAATTTCAAGATAACTAATAAATAAAAAATTAGAATACTACAACAAAGGATTATAAATTCAATAGGTAGGAGTGTTCGGCAATTCGTCAAACAGAACCGAGCATAATATGACAAAAAATGCCTAACTACTTATTTGATCGCCGCGCAAAACATTTGTAGTGATCCTTAACTTAACTGTAGCTATTATTTGAAGCGTAATAATAAATAAAAATATGATCATACATCAACAATGTGTTATCGATACAAAAGTCACAATTTTCCTAAGGTTCTTCGAGTAGAAATTACTTTAAGAAGGTAAAATTAACTAACTACCTATTTGATCGATACATGGATTGACAATGCTTAAAATTTCAAGATAACAAATAAATAAAAAATTAGAATACTACAACAAAGGATTATATATTCAATAGGTAGGAGTTTTCGGAAATTCGTCAAACAGAAATGAGCAAAATATGACAAAAACTGCCAAACAACCTATTTGATCGCCGCGCAAAACATTTGCAATGATCCTTAACTTGACTCTAGCAATTATTTGAAGCGTAATAATTAATAAAAAATTTATCATACATCAACATAGTGTTATCGATACAAAAGTCACAATTTTCCTAAGGTTCTTCGAGTAGAAATGACTTTAAGAATGTCAAATTAACTAACTCCCTATTTGATCGATACATGGATTGACAATGCTTAATATTTCAAGATAACTAATAAATAAAAAATTAGGGTACTTCAACAAAGGATTATATATTCAATAGGTAGGAGTTTTCGGCAATTCGTCACACAGAAATTTGCATAATATGACAAAAAATGCCTAACTACCTATTTCATCGCCGCACAAAACATTTGCAGTGATCCTTAACTTGACTCTAGCTATTATTTAAAGCGGAATAATAAATAAAAAAATGATCGTACATCAACATAGTGTTATCTATACAAAAGTCGCAATTTTCCTAAGGTTCTTCGAGTAGAAATGACTTTAAGAAGGTAAAATTAACTAACTACCTATTTGATCGATACATGGATTGACAATGCTTAAAATTTCAAGATAACTAATAAATAAAAAATTAGGGTACTTCAACAAAGGATTATATATTCAATAGGTAGGAGTTTTCGGAAATTCGTCAAACAGAATTGTGCAAAATATGACAAAAAATGCCTAACTACCTATTTGATCGCCGCGCAAAACATTTGCAGTGATCCTTAACTTGACTCTAGCAATTATTTGAAGCGTAATAATTAATAAAAAATTGATCATACATCAACATAGTGTTATCTATACAAAAGTCGCAATTTTCCTAAGGTTCTTCGAGTAGAAATGACTTTAAGAATGTCAAATTAACTAACTCCCTATTTGATCGATACATGGATTGACAATGCTTAAAATTTCAAGATAACTAATAAATAAAAAATTAGAATACTACAACAAAGGATTATAAATTCAATAGGTAAGAGTGTTCGGCAATTCGTCAAACAGAACCGAGCATAATATGACAAAAAATGCCTAACTACTTATTTGATCGCCGCGCAAAACATTTGCAGTGATCCTTACCTTGACTCTAGCTATTATTTGAAGCGTAATAATTAATAAAAAATTGATCATACATCAACATAGTGTTATCTATACAAAAGTCGCAATTTTCCTATGGTTCTTCGAGTAGAAATGACTTTAAGAATGTCAAATTAACTAACTCCCTATTTGATCGATACATGGATTGACAATGCTTAATATTTCAAGATAACTAATAAATAAAAAATTAGGGTACTTCCACAAAGGATTATATATTCAATAGGTAGGAGTTTTCGGCAATTCGTCAAACAGAAATTAGCATAATATGACAAAAAATCCCTAAATACCTATGTGATCGCCGCGCAAAACATTTGTAGTGATCCTTAACTTTACTTTAGCTATTATTTGAAGCGTAATAATAAATAAAAAAAATGATCATACATCAACAATGTGTTATCTATACAAAAGTCGCAATTTTCCTAAGGTTCTTCAAGTAGAAATAACTTTAAGAAGGTAAAATTAACTAACTACCTATTTGATCGATACATGGATTGACAATGCTTAAAATTTCAAGATAACTAATAAATAAAAAATTAGGGTACTTCAACAAAGGATTATATATTCAATAGGTAGAAGTTTTCGGCAATTCGTCAAACAGAAACGAGCAAAATATGACAAAAAATACCTAACTACTTATTTGATCGCCGCGCAAAACATTTGCAGTGATCCTTACCTTGACTCTAGCTATTATTTGAAGCGTAATAATTAATAAAAAATTGATCATACATCAACATACTGTTATTTATACAAAAGTCGCAATTTTCCAAAGGTTCTTCGAGTAGAAATGACTTTAAGAATGTCAAATTAACTAACTCCCTATTTGATCGATACATGGATTGACAATGCTTAATATTTCAAGATAACTAATAAATAAAAAATTAGGGTACTTCAACAGAGAATTATATATTCAATAGGTAGGAGTTTTCGGCAATTCGTCAAACAGAAATGAGCATAATATGACAAAAAATGCCTAACTTCCTATTTGATCGCCGCGCAAAACATTTGTAGTGATCCTTAACTTAACTGTAGCTATTATTTGAAGCGTAATAATAACTAAAAATATGATCATACATCAACAATGTGTTATCGATACAAAAGTCACAATTTTCCTAAGGTTCTTCGAGTAGAAATTACTTTAAGAAGGTAAAATTAACTAACTACCAATTTGATCGATACATGGATTGACAATGCTTAAAATTTCAAGATAACAAATAAATAAAAAATTAGAATACTACAACAAAGGATTATATATTCAATAGGTAGGAGTTTTCGGAAATTCGTCAAACAGAAATGAGCAAAATATGACAAAAAATGCCAAACAACCTATTTGATCGCCGCGCAAAACATTTGCAATGATCCTTAACTTGACTCTAGCAATTATTTGAAGCGTAATAATTAATAAAAAATTTATCATACATCAACATAGTGTTATCTATACAAAAGTCGCAATTTTCCTAAGGTTCTTCGTGTAGAAATGACTTTAAGATGGTAAAATTAACTAACTACCTATTTGATCGATACATGGATTGACAATGCTTAAAATTTCAAGATAACTAATAAATAAAAAATTAGAATACTACAACAAAGGATTATAAATTCAATAGGTAGGAGTGTTCGGCAATTCGTCAAACAGAACCGAGCATAATATGACAAAAAATGCCTAACTACTTATTTGATCGCCGCGCAAAACATTTGCAGTGATCCTTACCTTGACTCTAGCTATTATTTGATGCATAATAATTAATAAAAAATTGATCATACATCAACATAGTGTTATTTATACAAAAGTCACAATTTTCCAAAGGTTCTTCGAGTAGAAATGACTTTAAGAATGTCAAATTAACTAACTCCCTATTTGATCGATACATGGATTGACAATGCTTAATATTTCAAGATAACTAATAAATAAAAAATTAGGGTACTTCAACAGAGAATTATATATTCAATAGGTAGGAGTTTTCGGCAATTCGTCAAACAGAAATGAGCATAATATGACAAAAAATGCCTAACTTCCTATTTGATCGCCGCGCAAAACATTTCTAGTGATCCTTAACTTAACTGTAGCTATTATTTGAAGCGTAATAATAAATAAAAATATGATCATACATCAACAATGTGTTATCGATACAAAAGTCACAATTTTCCTAAGGTTCTTCGAGTAGAAATTACTTTAAGAAGGTAAAATTAACTAACTACCTATTTGATCGATACATGGATTGACAATGCTTAAAATTTCAAGATAACAAATAAATAAAAAATTAGAATACTACAACAAAGGATTATATATTCAATAGGTAGGAGTTTTCGGAAATTCGTCAAACAGAAATGAGCAAAATATGACAAAAAATGCCAAACAACCTATTTGATCGCCGCGCAAAACATTTGCAATGATCCTTAACTTGACTCTAGCAATTATTTGAAGCGTAATAATTAATAAAAAATTTATCATACATCAACATAGTGTTATCTATACAAAAGTCGCAATTTTCCTAAGGTTCTTCGTGTAGAAATGACTTTAAGATGGTAAAATTAACTAACTACCTATTTGATCGATACATGGATTGACAATGCTTAAAATTTCAAGATAACTAATAAATAAAAAATTAGAATACTACAACAAAGGATTATAAATTCAATAGGTAGGAGTGTTCGGCAATTCGTCAAACAGAACCGAGCATAATATGACAAAAAATGCCTAACTACTTATTTGATCGCCGCGCAAAACATTTGCAGTGATCCTTACCTTGACTCTAGCTATTATTTGAAGCTTAATAATTAATAAAAAATTGATCATACATCAACATAGTGTTATTTATACAAAAGTCGCAATTTTCCAAAGGTTCTTCGAGTAGAAATGACTTTAAGAATGTCAAATTAACTAACTCCCTATTTGATCGATACATGGATTGACAATGCTTAATATTTCAAGATAACTAATAAATAAAAAATTAGGGTACTTCAACAAAGGATTATATATTCAATAGGTAGGAGTTTTCGGCAATTCGTCAAACAGAAACGAGCAAAATATGACAAAAAATACCTAACTACTTATTTGATCGCCGCGCAAAACATTTGAAGTGATCCTTACCTTGACTCTAGCTATTATTTGAAGCGTAATAATTAATAAAAAATTGATCCTACATCAACATAGTGTTATTTATATAAAAGTCGCAATTTTCCAAAGGTTCTTCGAGTAGAAATGACTTTAAGAATGTCAAATTAACTAACTCCCTATTTGATCGATACATGGATTGACAATGCTTAATATTTCAAGATAACTAATAAATAAAAAATTAGGGTACTTCAACAAAGGATTATATATTCAATAGGTAGGAGTTTTCGGCAATTCGTCAAACAGAAATTTGCATAATATGACAAAAAATGCCTAACTACCTATTTCATCGCCGCACAAAACATTTGCAGTGATCCTTAACTTGACTCTAGCTATTATTTGAAGCGTAATAATAAATAAAAAAATGATCGTACATCAACATAGTGTTATCTATACAAAAGTCGCAATTTTCCTAAGGTTCTTCGAGTAGAAATGACCTTAAGAAGGTAAAATTAACTAACTACCTATTTGATCGATACATGGATTGACAATGCTTAAAATTTCAAGATAACTAATAAATAAAAAATTAGGGTACTTCAACAAAGGATTATATATTCAATAGGTAGGAGTTTTCGGAAATTCGTCAAACAGAATTGTGCAAAATATGACAAAAAATGCCTAACTACCTATTTGATCGCCGCGCAAAACATTTGCAGTGATCCTTAACTTGACTCTAGCAATTATTTGAAGCGTAATAATTAATAAAAAATTGATCATACATCAACATAGTGTTATCTATACAAAAGTCGCAATTTTCCTAAGGTTCTTCGAGTAGAAATGACTTTAAGAATGTCAAATTAACTAACTCCCTATTTGATCGATACATGGATTGACAATGCTTAATATTTCAAGATAACTAATAAATAAAAAATTAGGGTACTTCAACAAAGGATTATATATTCAATAGGTAGGAGTTTTCGGCAATTCGTCAAACAGAAATTTGCATAATATGACAAAAAATGCCTAACTACCTATTTCATCGCCGCACAAAACATTTGCAGTGATCCTTAACTTGACTTTAGCTATTATTTGAAGCGTAATAATAAATAAAAAAATGATCCTACATCAACATAGTGTTATTTATACAAAAGTCGCAATTTTCCAAAGGTTCTTCGAGTAGAAATGACTTTAAGAATGTCAAATTAACTAACTCCCTATTTGATCGATACATGGATTGACAATGCTTAATATTTCAAGATAACTAATAAATAAAAAATTAGGGTACTTCAACAGAGAATTATATATTCAATAGGTAGGAGTTTTCGGAAATTCGTCAAACAGAAATGAGCATAATATGACAAAAAATGCCTAACTTCCTATTTCATCGCCGCACAAAACATTTGCAGTGATCCTTAACTTGACTCTAGCTATTATTTGAAGCGGAATAATAAATAAAAAAATGATCGTACATCAACATAGTGTTATCTATACAAAAGTCGCAATTTTCCTAAGGTTCTTCGAGTAGAAATGACCTTAAGAAGGTAAAATTAACTAACTACCTATTTGATCGATACATGGATTGACAATGCTTAAAATTTCAAGATAACTAATAAATAAAAAATTAGGGTACTTCAACAAAGGATTATATATTCAATAGGTAGGAGTTTTCGGAAATTCGTCAAACAGAATTGTGCAAAATATGACAAAAAATGCCTAACTACCTATTTGATCGCCGCGCAAAACATTTGCAGTGATCCTTAACTTGACTCTAGCAATTATTTGAAGCGTAATAATTAATAAAAAATTGATCATACATCAACATAGTGTTATCTATACAAAAGTCGCAATTTTCCTAAGGTTCTTCGAGTAGAAATGACTTTAAGAATGTCAAATTAACTAACTCCCTATTTGATCGATACATGGATTGAAAATGCTTAATATTTCAAGATAACTAATAAATAAAAAATTAGGGTACTTCAACAAAGGATTATATATTCAATAGGTAGGAGTTTTCGGCAATTCGTCAAATAGAAATTTGCATAATATGACAAAAAATGCCTAACTACCTATTTCATCGCCGCACAAAACATTTGCAGTGATCCTTAACTTGACTTTAGCTATTATTTGAAGCGTAATAATAAATAAAAAAATGATCATACATCAACAATGTGTTATCTATACAAAAGTCGCAATTTTCCTAAGGTTCTTCAAGTAGAAATGACTTTAAGAAGGTAAAATTAACTAACTACCTATTTGATCGATACATGGATTGACAATGCTTAAAATTTCAAGATAACTAATAAATAAAAAATTAGGGTACTTCAACAAAGGATTATATATTCAATAGGTAGGAGTTTTCGGCAATTCGTCAAACAGAAACGAGCAAAATATGACAAAAAATACCTAACTACTTATTTGATCGCCGCGCAAAACATTTGCAGTGATCCTTACCTTGACTCTAGCTATTATTTGAAGCGTAATAATTAATAAAAAATTGATCATACATCAACATAGTGTTATTTATGCAAAAGTCGCAATTTTCCAAAGGTTCTTCGAGTAGAAATGACTTTAAGAATGTCAAATTAACTAACTCCCTATATGATCGATACATGGATTGACAATGCTTAATATTTCAAGATAACTAATAAATAAAAAATTAGGGTACTTCAACAAAGGATTATATATTCAATAGGTAGGAGTTTTCGGCAATTCGTCAAACAGAAATTTGCATAATATGACAAAAAATGCCTAACTACCTATTTCATCGCCGCACAAAACATTTGCAGTGATCCTTAACTTGACTCTAGCTATTATTTAAAGCGGAATAATAAATAAAAAAATGATCGTACATCAACATAGTGTTATCTATACAAAAGTCGCAATTTTCCTAAGGTTCTTCGAGTAGAAATGACTTTAAGAAGGTAAAATTAACTAACTACCTATTTGATCGATACATGGATTGACAATGTTAAAATTTCTAGATAACTAATAAATAAAAAATTAGGGTACTTCAACAAAGGATTATATATTCAATAGGTAGGAGTTTTCGGCAATTCATCAAACAGAAATGAGCATAATATGACAAAAAATGCCTAACTACCTATGTGATCGCCGCGCAAAACATTTGCAGTGATCCTTAACTTGACTTTAGCTATTATTTGAAGCGTAATAATAAATAAAAAAATGATCATACATCAACATAGTGTTATCTATACAAAAGTCGCAATTTTCCTAAGGTTCTTCGAGTAGAAATGACTTTAAGAATGTCAAATTAACTAACTCCCTATTTGATCGATACATGGATTGACAATGCTTAATATTTCAAGATAATTAATAAATAAAAAATTAGGGTACTTCAACAAAGGATTATATATTCAATAGGTAGGAGTTTTCGGCAATTCGTCAAACAGAAATTAGCATAATATGACAAAAAATGCCTAACTACCTATTTCATCGCCGCACAAAACATTTGCAGTGATCCTTAACTTGACTCTAGCTATTATTTAAAGCGGAATAATAAATAAAAAAATGATCGTACATCAACATAGTGTTATCTATACAAAAGTCGCAATTTTCCTAAGGTTCTTCGAGTAGAAATGACCTTAAGAAGGTAAAATTAACTAACTACCTATTTGATCGATACATGGATTGACAATGCTTAAAATTTCAAGATAACTAATAAATAAAAAATTAGGGTACTTCAACAAAGGATTATATATTCAATAGGTAGGAGTTTTCGGAAATTCGTCAAACAGAATTGTGCAAAATATGACAAAAAATGCCTAACTACCTATTTGATCGCCGCGCAAAACATTTGCAGTGATCCTTAACTTGACTCTAGCAATTATTTGAAGCGTAATAATTAATAAAAAATTGATCATACATCAACATAGTGTTATCTATACAAAAGTCGCAATTTTCCTAAGGTTCTTCGAGTAGAAATGACTTTAAGAATGTCAAATTAACTAACTCCCTATTTGATCGATACATGGATTGACAATGCTTAATATTTCAAGATAACTAATAAATAAAAAATTAGGGTACTTCAACAAAGGATTATATATTCAATAGGTAGGAGTTTTCGGCAATTCGTCAAACAGAAATTTGCATAATATGACAAAAAATGCCTAACTACCTATTTCATCGCCGCACAAAACATTTGCAGTGATCCTTAACTTGACTTTAGCTATTATTTGAAGCGTAATAATAAATAAAAAAATGATCATACATCAACAATGTGTTATCTATACAAAAGTCGCAATTTTCCTAAGGTTCTTCAAGTAGAAATGACTTTAAGAAGGTAAAATTAACTAACTACCTATTTGATCGATACATGGATTGACAATGCTTAAAATTTCAAGATAACTAATAAATAAAAAATTAGGGTACTTCAACAAAGGATTATATATTCAATAGGTAGGAGTTTTCGGCAATTCGTCAAACAGAAACGAGCAAAATATGACAAAAAATACCTAACTACTTATTTGATCGCCGCGCAAAACATTTGCAGTGATCCTTACCTTGACTCTAGCTATTATTTGAAGCGTAATAATTAATAAAAAATTGATCATACATCAACATAGTGTTATTTATGCAAAAGTCGCAATTTTCCAAAGGTTCTTCGAGTAGAAATGACTTTAAGAATGTCAAATTAACTAACTCCCTATATGATCGATACATGGATTGACAATGCTTAATATTTCAAGATAACTAATAAATAAAAAATTAGGGTACTTCAACAAAGGATTATATATTCAATAGGTAGGAGTTTTCGGCAATTCGTCAAACAGAAATTTGCATAATATGACAAAAAATGCCTAACTACCTATTTCATCGCCGCACAAAACATTTGCAGTGATCCTTAACTTGACTCTAGCTATTATTTAAAGCGGAATAATAAATAAAAAAATGATCGTACATCAACATAGTGTTATCTATACAAAAGTCGCAATTTTCCTAAGGTTCTTCGAGTAGAAATGACTTTAAGAAGGTAAAATTAACTAACTACCTATTTGATCGATACATGGATTGACAATGTTAAAATTTCTAGATAACTAATAAATAAAAAATTAGGGTACTTCAACAAAGGATTATATATTCAATAGGTAGGAGTTTTCGGCAATTCATCAAACAGAAATGAGCATAATATGACAAAAAATGCCTAACTACCTATGTGATCGCCGCGCAAAACATTTGCAGTGATCCTTAACTTGACTTTAGCTATTATTTGAAGCGTAATAATAAATAAAAAAATGATCATACATCAACATAGTGTTATCTATACAAAAGTCGCAATTTTCCTAAGGTTCTTCGAGTAGAAATGACTTTAAGAATGTCAAATTAACTAACTCCCTATTTGATCGATACATGGATTGACAATGCTTAATATTTCAAGATAATTAATAAATAAAAAATTAGGGTACTTCAACAAAGGATTATATATTCAATAGGTAGGAGTTTTCGGCAATTCGTCAAACAGAAATTAGCATAATATGACAAAAAATGCCTAAATACCTATGTGATCGCCGCGCAAAACATTTGTAGTGATCCTTAACTTTACTTTAGCTATTATTTGAAGCGTAATAATAAATAAAAAAATGATCATACATCAACAATGTGTTATCTATACAAAAGTCGCAATTTTCCTAAGGTTCTTCAAGTAGAAATGACTTTAAGAAGGTAAAATTAACTAACTACCTATTTGATCGATACATGGATTGACAATGCTTAAAATTTCAAGATAACTAATAAATAAAAAATTAGGGTACTTCAACAAAGGATTATATATTCAATAGGTAGGAGTTTTCGGCAATTCGTCAAACAGAAACGAGCAAAATATGACAAAAAATACCTAACTACTTATTTGATCGCCGCGCAAAACATTTGCAGTGATCCTTACCTTGACTCTAGCTATTATTTGAAGCGTAATAATTAATAAAAAATTGATCATACATCAACATAGTGTTATTTATGCAAAAGTCGCAATTTTCCAAAGGTTCTTCGAGTAGAAATGACTTTAAGAATGTCAAATTAACTAACTCCCTATATGATCGATACATGGATTGACAATGCTTAATATTTCAAGATAACTAATAAATAAAAAATTAGGGTACTTCAACAAAGGATTATATATTCAATAGGTAGGAGTTTTCGGCAATTCGTCAAACAGAAATTTGCATAATATGACAAAAAATGCCTAACTACCTATTTCATCGCCGCACAAAACATTTGCAGTGATCCTTAACTTGACTCTAGCTATTATTTAAAGCGGAATAATAAATAAAAAAATGATCGTACATCAACATAGTGTTATCTATACAAAAGTCGCAATTTTCCTAAGGTTCTTCGAGTAGAAATGACTTTAAGAAGGTAAAATTAACTAACTACCTATTTGATCGATACATGGATTGACAATGTTAAAATTTCTAGATAACTAATAAATAAAAAATTAGGGTACTTCAACAAAGGATTATATATTCAATAGGTAGGAGTTTTCGGCAATTCATCAAACAGAAATGAGCATAATATGACAAAAAATGCCTAACTACCTATGTGATCGCCGCGCAAAACATTTGCAGTGATCCTTAACTTGACTTTAGCTATTATTTGAAGCGTAATAATAAATAAAAAAATGATCATACATCAACATAGTGTTATCTATACAAAAGTCGCAATTTTCCTAAGGTTCTTCGAGTAGAAATGACTTTAAGAATGTCAAATTAACTAACTCCCTATTTGATCGATACATGGATTGACAATGCTTAATATTTCAAGATAATTAATAAATAAAAAATTAGGGTACTTCAACAAAGGATTATATATTCAATAGGTAGGAGTTTTCGGCAATTCGTCAAACAGAAATTAGCATAATATGACAAAAAATGCCTAACTACCTATTTCATCGCCGCACAAAACATTTGCAGTGATCCTTAACTTGACTCTAGCTATTATTTAAAGCGGAATAATAAATAAAAAAATGATCGTACATCAACATAGTGTTATCTATACAAAAGTCGCAATTTTCCTAAGGTTCTTCGAGTAGAAATGACCTTAAGAAGGTAAAATTAACTAACTACCTATTTGATCGATACATGGATTGACAATGCTTAAAATTTCAAGATAACTAATAAATAAAAAATTAGGGTACTTCAACAAAGGATTATATATTCAATAGGTAGGAGTTTTCGGAAATTCGTCAAACAGAATTGTGCAAAATATGACAAAAAATGCCTAACTACCTATTTGATCGCCGCGCAAAACATTTGCAGTGATCCTTAACTTGACTCTAGCAATTATTTGAAGCGTAATAATTAATAAAAAATTGATCATACATCAACATAGTGTTATCTATACAAAAGTCGCAATTTTCCTAAGGTTCTTCGAGTAGAAATGACTTTAAGAATGTCAAATTAACTAACTCCCTATTTGATCGATACATGGATTGACAATGCTTAATATTTCAAGATAACTAATAAATAAAAAATTAGGGTACTTCAACAAAGGATTATATATTCAATAGGTAGGAGTTTTCGGCAATTCGTCAAACAGAAATTTGCATAATATGACAAAAAATGCCTAACTACCTATTTCATCGCCGCACAAAACATTTGCAGTGATCCTTAACTTGACTTTAGCTATTATTTGAAGCGTAATAATAAATAAAAAAATGATCATACATCAACAATGTGTTATCTATACAAAAGTCGCAATTTTCCTAAGGTTCTTCAAGTAGAAATGACTTTAAGAAGGTAAAATTAACTAACTACCTATTTGATCGATACATGGATTGACAATGCTTAAAATTTCAAGATAACTAATAAATAAAAAATTAGGGTACTTCAACAAAGGATTATATATTCAATAGGTAGGAGTTTTCGGCAATTCGTCAAACAGAAACGAGCAAAATATGACAAAAAATACCTAACTACTTATTTGATCGCCGCGCAAAACATTTGCAGTGATCCTTACCTTGACTCTAGCTATTATTTGAAGCGTAATAATTAATAAAAAATTGATCATACATCAACATAGTGTTATTTATGCAAAAGTCGCAATTTTCCAAAGGTTCTTCGAGTAGAAATGACTTTAAGAATGTCAAATTAACTAACTCCCTATATGATCGATACATGGATTGACAATGCTTAATATTTCAAGATAACTAATAAATAAAAAATTAGGGTACTTCAACAAAGGATTATATATTCAATAGGTAGGAGTTTTCGGCAATTCGTCAAACAGAAATTTGCATAATATGACAAAAAATGCCTAACTACCTATTTCATCGCCGCACAAAACATTTGCAGTGATCCTTAACTTGACTCTAGCTATTATTTAAAGCGGAATAATAAATAAAAAAATGATCGTACATCAACATAGTGTTATCTATACAAAAGTCGCAATTTTCCTAAGGTTCTTCGAGTAGAAATGACTTTAAGAAGGTAAAATTAACTAACTACCTATTTGATCGATACATGGATTGACAATGTTAAAATTTCTAGATAACTAATAAATAAAAAATTAGGGTACTTCAACAAAGGATTATATATTCAATAGGTAGGAGTTTTCGGCAATTCATCAAACAGAAATGAGCATAATATAACAAAAAATGCCTAACTACCTATGTGATCGCCGCGCAAAACATTTGCAGTGATCCTTAACTTGACTTTAGCTATTATTTGAAGCGTAATAATAAATAAAAAAATGATCATACATCAACATAGTGTTATCTATACAAAAGTCGCAATTTTCCTAAGGTTCTTCGAGTAGAAATGACTTTAAGAATGTCAAATTAACTAACTCCCTATTTGATCGATACATGGATTGAAAATGCTTAATATTTCAAGATAACTAATAAATAAAAAATTAGAGTACTTCAACAAAGGATTATATATTCAATAGGTAGGAGTTTTCGGCAATTCGTCAAACAGAAATTAGCATAATATGACAAAAAATGCCTAAATACCTATGTGATCGCCGCGCAAAACATTTGTAGTGATCCTTAACTTTACTTTAGCTATTATTTGAAGCGTAATAATAAATAAAAAAATGATCATACATCAACAATGTGTTATCTATACAAAAGTCGCAATTTTCCTAAGGTTCTTCTAGTAGAAATGACTTTAAGAAGGTAAAATTAACTAACTACCTATTTGATCGATACATGGATTGACAATGCTTAAAATTTCAAGATAACTAATAAATAAAAAATTAGGGTACTTCAACAAAGGATTATATATTCAATAGGTAGGAGTTTTCGGCAATTCGTCAAACAGAAACGAGCAAAATATGACAAAAAATACCTAACTACTTATTTGATCGCCGCGCAAAACCTTTGCAGTGATCCTTACATTGACTCTAGCTATTATTTGAATCGTAATAATTAATAAAAAAATTGATCATACATCAACATAGTGTTATTTATACAAAAGTCGCAATTTTCCAAAGGTTCTTCGAGTAGAAATGACTTTAAGAATGTCAAATTAACTAACTCCCTATTTGATCGATACATGGATTGACAATGCTTAATATTTCAAGATAACTAATAAATAAAAAATTAGGGTACTTCAACAAAGGATTATATATTCAATAGGTAGGAGTTTTCGGCAATTCGTCACACAGAAATTTGCATAATATGACAAAAAATGCCTAACTACCTATTTCATCGCCGCGCAAAACATTTGCAGTGATCCTTAACTTGACTTTAGCTATTATTTGAAGCGTAATAATAAATAAAAAAATGATCATACATCAACATAGTGTTATCTATACAAAAGTCGCAATTTTCCTAAGGTTCTTCGAGTAGAAATGACTTTAAGAATGTCAAATTAACTAACTCCCTATTTGATCGATACATGGATTGACAATGCTTAATATTTCAAGATAACTAATAAATAAAAAATTAGAGTACTTCAACAAAGGATTATATATTCAATAGGTAGGAGTTTTCGGCAATTCGTCAAACAGAAATTAGCATAATATGACAAAAAATGCCTAAATACCTATGTGATCGCCGCGCAAAACATTTGTAGTGATCCTTAACTTTAATTTAGCTATTATTTGAAGCGTAATAATAAATAAAAAAATGATCATACATCAACAATGTGTTATCTATACAAAAGTCGCAATTTTCCTAAGGTTCTTCAAGTAGAAATGACTTTAAGAAGGTAAAATTAACTAACTACCTATTTGATCGATACATGGATTGACAATGCTTAAAATTTCAAGATAACTAATAAATAGAAAATTAGGGTACTTCAACAAAGGATTATATATTCAATAGGTAGGAGTTTTCGGCAATTCATCAAACAGAAATGAGCATAATATGACAAAAAATGCCTAACTACCTATGTGATCGCCGCGCAAAACATTTGCAGTGATCCTTAACTTGACTTTAGCTATTATTTGAAGCGTAATAATAAATAAAAAAATGATCATACATCAACATAGTGTTATCTATACAAAAGTCACAATTTTCCTAAGGTTCTTCGAGTAGAAATGACTTTAAGAAGGTCAAATTAAGTAACTACCTATTTCATCGATACAAGGAATGACAATGCTTAATATTTCAAGATAACTAATAAATAAAAAATTAGGGTACTTCAACAGAGAATTATATATTCAATAGGTAGGAGTTTTCGGCAATTCGTCAAACAGAAATGAGCAAAATATGACAAAAAATGCCTAACTACCAATTTGATCGCCGCGCAAAACATTTGCAGTGATCCTTACCTTGACTCTAGCTATTATTTGAAGCGTAATAATTAATAAAAAATTGATCATACATCAACATAGTGTTATCTATACAAAAGTTGCAATTTTCCTAAGGTTCTTCGAGTAGAAATGACTTTAAGAATGTCAAATTAACTAACTCCCTATTTGATCGATACATGGATTGACAATGCTTAATATTTCAAGATAACTAATAAATAAAAAATTAGAGTACTTCAACAAAGGATTATATATTCAATAGGTAGGAGTTTTCGGCAATTCGTCAAACAGAAATTAGCATAATATGACAAAAAATGCCTAAATACCTATGTGATCGCCGCGCAAAACATTTGTAGTGATCCTTAACTTTACTTTAGCTATTATTTGAAGCGTAATAATAAATAAAAAAATGATCATACATCAACAATGTGTTATCTATACAAAAGTCGCAATTTTCTTAAGGTTCTTCAAGTAGAAATGACTTTAAGAAGGTAAAATTAACTAACTACCTATTTGATCGATACATGGATTGACAATGCTTAAAATTTCAAGATAACTAATAAATAAAAAATTAGGGTACTTCAACAAGGATTATATATTCAATAGGTAGGAGTTTTCGGCAATTTGTCAAACAGAAACGAGCAAAATATGACAAAAAATACATAACTACTTATTTGATCGCCGCGCAAATCATTTGCAGTGATCCTTACCTTGACTCTAGCTATTATTTGAAGCGTAATAATTAATAAAAAATTGATCATACATCAACATAGTGTTATTTATACAAAATTCGCAATTTTGCAAAGGTTCTTCGAGTAGAAATGACTTTAAGAATGTCAAATTAACTAACTCCCTATTTGATCGATACATGGATTGACAATGCTTAAAATTTCAAGATAACTAATAAATAAAAAATTAGGGTACTTCAACAAAGGATTATATATTCAATAGGTAGGAGTTTTCGGCAATTCGTCAAACAGAAACGAGCAAAATATGACAAAAAATGCCTAAATACCTATGTGATCGCCGCGCAAAACATTTGTAGTGATCCTTAACTTTACTTTAGCTATTATTTGAAGCCTAATAATAAATAAAAAAATTATCATACATCAACAATGTGTTATCTATACAAAAGTCGCAATTTTCCTAAGGTTCTTCAAGTAGAAATGACTTTAAGAAGGTAAAATTAACTAACTACCTATTTGATCGATACATGGATTGACAATGCTTAAAATTTCAAGATAACTAATAAATAAAAAATTAGGGTACTTCAACAAAGGATTATATATTCAATAGGTAGGAGTTTTCGGCAATTCGTCAAACAGAAACGAGCAAAATATGACAAAAAATACCTAACTACTTATTTGATCGCCGCGCAAAACATTTGCAGTGATCCTTACCTTGACTCTAGCTATTATTTGAAGCGTAATAATTAATAAAAAAATGATCATACATCAACATAGTGTTATTTATACAAAAGTCGCAATTCTCCAAAGGTTCTTCGAGTAGAAATGACTTTAAGAATGTCAAATTAACTAACTCCCTATTTGATCGATACATGGATTGACAATGCTTAATATTTCAAGATAACTAATAAATAAAAAATTAGGGTACTTCAACAAACGATTATATATTCAATAGGTAGGAGTTTTCGGCAATTCGTCAAACAGAAATTTGCATAATATGACAAAAAATGCCTAACTACCTATTTCATCGCCGCGCAAAACATTTGCAGTGATCCTTAACTTGACTTTAGCTATTATTTGAAGCGTAATAATAAATAAAAAAATGATCATACATCAACATAGTGTTATCTATACAAAAGTCGCAATTTTCCTAAGGTTCTTCGAGTAGAAATGACTTTAAGAATGTCAAATTAACTAACTCCCTATTTGATCGATACATGGATTGAAAATGCTTAATATTTCAAGATAACTAATAAATAAAAAATTAGAGTACTTCAACAAAGGATTATATATTCAATAGGTAGGAGTTTTCGGCAATTCGTCAAACAGAAATTAGCATAATATGACAAAAAATGCCTAAATACCTATGTGATCGCCGCGCAAAACATTTGTAGTGATCCTTAACTTTACTTTAGCTATTATTTGAAGCGTAATAATAAATAAAAAAATGATCATACATCAACAATGTGTTATCTATACAAAAGTCGCAATTTTCCTAAGGTTCTTCTAGTAGAAATGACTTTAAGAAGGTAAAATTAACTAACTACCTATTTGATCGATACATGGATTGACAATGCTTAAAATTTCAAGATAACTAATAAATAAAAAATTAGGGTACTTCAACAAAGGATTATATATTCAATAGGTAGGAGTTTTCGGCAATTCGTCAAACAGAAACGAGCAAAATATGACAAAAAATACCTAACTACTTATTTGATCGCCGCGCAAAACCTTTGCAGTGATCCTTACCTTGACTCTAGCTATTATTTGAAGCGTAATAATTAATAAAAAATTGATCATACATCAACATAGTGTTATTTATACAAAAGTCGCAATTTTCCAAAGGTTCTTCGAGTAGAAATGACTTTAAGAATGTCAAATTAACTAACTCCCTATTTGATCGATACATGGATTGACAATGCTTAATATTTCAAGATAACTAATAAATAAAAAATTAGGGTACTTCAACAAAGGATTATATATTCAATAGGTAGGAGTTTTCGGCAATTCGTCACACAGAAATTTGCATAATATGACAAAAAATGCCTAACTACCTATTTCATCGCCGCGCAAAACATTTGCAGTGATCCTTAACTTGACTTTAGCTATTATTTGAAGCGTAATAATAAATAAAAAAATGATCATACATCAACATAGTGTTATCTATACAAAAGTCGCAATTTTCCTAAGGTTCTTCGAGTAGAAATGACTTTAAGAATGTCAAATTAACTAACTCCCTATTTGATCGATACATGGATTGACAATGCTTAATATTTCAAGATAACTAATAAATAAAAAATTAGAGTACTTCAACAAAGGATTATATATTCAATAGGTAGGAGTTTTCGGCAATTCGTCAAACAGAAATTAGCATAATATGACAAAAAATGCCTAAATACCTATGTGATCGCCGCGCAAAACATTTGTAGTGATCCTTAACTTTAATTTAGCTATTATTTGAAGCGTAATAATAAATAAAAAAATGATCATACATCAACAATGTGTTATCTATACAAAAGTCGCAATTTTCCTAAGGTTCTTCAAGTAGAAATGACTTTAAGAAGGTAAAATTAACTAACTACCTATTTGATCGATACATGGATTGACAATGCTTAAAATTTCAAGATAACTAATAAATAGAAAATTAGGGTACTTCAACAAAGGATTATATATTCAATAGGTAGGAGTTTTCGGCAATTCATCAAACAGAAATGAGCATAATATGACAAAAAATGCCTAACTACCTATGTGATCGCCGCGCAAAACATTTGCAGTGATCCTTAACTTGACTTTAGCTATTATTTGAAGCGTAATAATAAATAAAAAAATGATCATACATCAACATAGTGTTATCTATACAAAAGTCACAATTTTCCTAAGGTTCTTCGAGTAGAAATGACTTTAAGAAGGTCAAATTAAGTAACTACCTATTTCATCGATACAAGGAATGACAATGCTTAATATTTCAAGATAACTAATAAATAAAAAATTAGGGTACTTCAACAGAGAATTATATATTCAATAGGTAGGAGTTTTCGGCAATTCGTCAAACAGAAATGAGCAAAATATGACAAAAAATGCCTAACTACCAATTTGATCGCCGCGCAAAACATTTGCAGTGATCCTTACCTTGACTCTAGCTATTATTTGAAGCGTAATAATTAATAAAAAATTGATCATACATCAACATAGTGTTATCTATACAAAAGTTGCAATTTTCCTAAGGTTCTTCGAGTAGAAATGACTTTAAGAATGTCAAATTAACTAACTCCCTATTTGATCGATACATGGATTGACAATGCTTAATATTTCAAGATAACTAATAAATAAAAAATTAGAGTACTTCAACAAAGGATTATATATTCAATAGGTAGGAGTTTTCGGCAATTCGTCAAACAGAAATTAGCATAATATGACAAAAAATGCCTAAATACCTATGTGATCGCCGCGCAAAACATTTGTAGTGATCCTTAACTTTACTTTAGCTATTATTTGAAGCGTAATAATAAATAAAAAAATGATCATACATCAACAATGTGTTATCTATACAAAAGTCGCAATTTTCTTAAGGTTCTTCAAGTAGAAATGACTTTAAGAAGGTAAAATTAACTAACTACCTATTTGATCGATACATGGATTGACAATGCTTAAAATTTCAAGATAACTAATAAATAAAAAATTAGGGTACTTCAACAAGGATTATATATTCAATAGGTAGGAGTTTTCGGCAATTTGTCAAACAGAAACGAGCAAAATATGACAAAAAATACATAACTACTTATTTGATCGCCGCGCAAATCATTTGCAGTGATCCTTACCTTGACTCTAGCTATTATTTGAAGCGTAATAATTAATAAAAAATTGATCATACATCAACATAGTGTTATTTATACAAAATTCGCAATTTTGCAAAGGTTCTTCGAGTAGAAATGACTTTAAGAATGTCAAATTAACTAACTCCCTATTTGATCGATACATGGATTGACAATGCTTAAAATTTCAAGATAACTAATAAATAAAAAATTAGGGTACTTCAACAAAGGATTATATATTCAATAGGTAGGAGTTTTCGGCAATTCGTCAAACAGAAACGAGCAAAATATGACAAAAAATGCCTAAATACCTATGTGATCGCCGCGCAAAACATTTGTAGTGATCCTTAACTTTACTTTAGCTATTATTTGAAGCCTAATAATAAATAAAAAAATTATCATACATCAACAATGTGTTATCTATACAAAAGTCGCAATTTTCCTAAGGTTCTTCAAGTAGAAATGACTTTAAGAAGGTAAAATTAACTAACTACCTATTTGATCGATACATGGATTGACAATGCTTAAAATTTCAAGATAACTAATAAATAAAAAATTAGGGTACTTCAACAAAGGATTATATATTCAATAGGTAGGAGTTTTCGGCAATTCGTCAAACAGAAACGAGCAAAATATGACAAAAAATACCTAACTACTTATTTGATCGCCGCGCAAAACATTTGCAGTGATCCTTACCTTGACTCTAGCTATTATTTGAAGCGTAATAATTAATAAAAAAATGATCATACATCAACATAGTGTTATTTATACAAAAGTCGCAATTCTCCAAAGGTTCTTCGAGTAGAAATGACTTTAAGAATGTCAAATTAACTAACTCCCTATTTGATCGATACATGGATTGACAATGCTTAATATTTCAAGATAACTAATAAATAAAAAATTAGGGTACTTCAACAAACGATTATATATTCAATAGGTAGGAGTTTTCGGCAATTCGTCAAACAGAAATTTGCATAATATGACAAAAAATGCCTAACTACCTATTTCATCGCCGCGCAAAACATTTGCAGTGATCCTTAACTTGACTTTAGCTATTATTTGAAGCGTAATAATAAATAAAAAAATGATCATACATCAACATAGTGTTATCTATACAAAAGTCGCAATTTTCCTAAGGTTCTTCGAGTAGAAATGACTTTAAGAATGTCAAATTAACTAACTCCCTATTTGATCGATACATGGATTGACAATGCTTAATAATTCAAGATAACTAATAAATAAAAAATTAGAGTACTTCAACAAAGGATTATATATTCAATAGGTAGGAGTTTTCGGCAATTCGTCAAACAGAAATTAGCATAATATGACAAAAAATGCCTAAATACCTATGTGATCGCCGCGCAAAACATTTGTAGTGATCCTTAACTTTACTTTAGCTATTATTTGAAGCGTAATAATAAATAAAAAAATGATCATACATCAACAATGTGTTATCTATACAAAAGTCGCAATTTTCTTAAGGTTCTTCAAGTAGAAATGACTTTAAGAAGGTAAAATTAACTAACTACCTATTTGATCGATACATGGATTGACAATGCTTAAAATTTCAAGATAACTAATAAATAAAAAATTAGGGTACTTCAACAAGGATTATATATTCAATAGGTAGGAGTTTTCGGCAATTCGTCAAACAGAAACGAGCAAAATATGACAAAAAATACATAACTACTTATTTGATCGCCGCGCAAATCATTTGCAATGATCCTTACCTTGACTCTAGCTATTATTTGAAGCGTAATAATTAATAAAAAATTGATCATACATCAACATAGTGTTATTTATACAAAATTCGCAATTTTCCAAAGGTTCTTCGAGTAGAAATGACTTTAAGAATGTCAAATTAACTAACTCCCTATTTGATCGATACATGGATTGACAATGCTTAAAATTTCAAGATAACTAATAAATAAAAAATTAGGGTACTTCAACAAAGGATTATATATTCAATAGGTAGGAGTTTTCGGCAATTCGTCAAACAGAAACGAGCAAAATATGACAAAAAATGCCTAAATACCTATGTGATCGCCGCGCAAAACATTTGTAGTGATCCTTAACTTTACTTTAGCTATTATTTGAAGCCTAATAATAAATAAAAAAATTATCATACATCAACAATGTGTTATCTATACAAAAGTCGCAATTTTCCTAAGGTTCTTCAAGTAGAAATGACTTTAAGAAGGTAAAATTAACTAACTACCTATTTGATCGATACATGGATTGACAATGCTTAAAATTTCAAGATAACTAATAAATAAAAAATTAGGGTACTTCAACAAAGGATTATATATTCAATAGGTAGGAGTTTTCGGCAATTCGTCAAACAGAAACGAGCAAAATATGACAAAAAATACCTAACTACTTATTTGATCGCCGCGCAAAACATTTGCAGTGATCCTTACCTTGACTCTAGCTATTATTTGAAGCGTAATAATTAATAAAAAAATGATCATACATCAACATAGTGTTATTTATACAAAAGTCGCAATTCTCCAAAGGTTCTTCGAGTAGAAATGACTTTAAGAATGTCAAATTAACTAACTCCCTATTTGATCGATACATGGATTGACAATGCTTAATATTTCAAGATAACTAATAAATAAAAAATTAGGGTACTTCAACAAACGATTATATATTCAATAGGTAGGAGTTTTCGGCAATTCGTCAAACAGAAATTTGCATAATATGACAAAAAATGCCTAACTACCAATTTCATCGCCGCGCAAAACATTTGCAGGGATCCTTAACTTGACTTTAGCTATTATTTGAAGCGTAATAATAAATAAAAAAATGATCATACATCAACATAGTGTTATCTATACAAAAGTCGCAATTTTCCTAAGGTTCTTCGAGTAGAAATGACTTTAAGAATGTCAAATTAACTAACTCCCTATTTGATCGATACATGGATTGACAATGCTTAATATTTCAAGATAACTAATAAATAAAAAATTAGAGTACTTCAACAAAGGATTATATATTCAATAGGTAGGAGTTTTCGGCAATTCGTCAAACAGAAATTAGCATAATATGACAAAAAATGCCTAAATACCTATGTGATCGCCGCGCAAAACATTTGTAGTGATCCTTAACTTTACTTTAGCTATTATTTGAAGCGTAATAATAAATAAAAAAATGATCATACATCAACAATGTGTTATCTATACAAAAGTCGCAATTTTCCTAAGGTTCTTCAAGTAGAAATGACTTTAAGAAGGTCAAATTAACTAACTACCTATTTGATCGATACATGGATTGACAATGCTTAAAATTTCAAGATAACTAATAAATAGAAAATTAGGGTACTTCAATAAAGGATTATATATTCAATAGGTAGGAGTTTTCGGCAATTCATCAAACAGAAATGAGCATAATATGACAAAAAATGCCTAACTACCTATGTGATCGCCGCGCAAAACATTTGCAGTGATCCTTAACTTGACTTTAGCTATTATTTGAAGCGTAATAATAAATAAAAAAATGATCATACATCAACATAGTGTTATCTATACAAAAGTCGCAACTTTCCTAAGGTTCTTCGAGTAGAAATGACTTTAAGAAGGTCAAATTAACTAACTACCTATTTCATCGATACAAGGAATGACAATGCTTAATATTTCAAGATAACTAATAAATAAAAAATTAGGGTACTTCAACAGAGAATTATATATTCAATAGGTAGGAGTTTTCGGCAATTCGTCAAACAGAAATGAGCAAAATATGACAAAAAATGCCTAACTACCTATTTGATCGCCGCACAAAACATTTGCAGTGATCCTTACCTTGACTCTAGCTATTATTTGAAGCGTAATAATTAATAAAAAATTGATCATACATCAACATAGTGTTATCTATACAAAAGTTGCAATTTTCCTAAGGTTCTTCGAGTAGAAATGACTTTAAGAATGTCAAATTTACTAACTCCCTATTTGATCGATACATGGATTGACAATGCTTAATATTTCAAGATAACTAATAAATAAAAAATTAGAGTACTTCAACAAAGGATTATATATTCAATAGGTAGGAGTTTTCGGCAATTCGTCAAACAGAAATTAGCATAATATGACAAAAAATGCCTAAATACCTATGTGATCGCCGCGCAAAACATTTCTAGTGGTCCTTAACTTTACTTTAGCTATTATTTGAAGCGTAATAATAAATAAAAAAATGATCATACATCAACAATGTGTTATCTATACAAAAGTCGCAATTTTCTTAAGGTTCTTCAAGTAGAAATGACTTTAAGAAGGTAAAATTAACTAACTACCTATTTGATCGATACATGGATTGACAATGCTTAAAATTTCAAGATAACTAATAAATAAAAAATTAGGGTACTTCAACAAACGATTATATATTCAATAGGTAGGAGTTTTCGGCAATTCGTCAAACAGAAACGAGCAAAATATGACAAAAAATACATAACTACTTATTTGATCGCCACGCAAATCATTTGCAGTGATCCTTACCTTGACTCTAGCTATTATTTGAAGCGTAATAATTAATAAAAAATTGATCATACATCAACATAGTGTTATTTATACAAAATTCGCAATTTTCCAAAGGTTCTTCGAGTAGAAATGACTTTAAGAATGTCAAATTAACTAACTCCCTATTTGATCGATACATGGATTGACAATGCTTAAAATTTCAAGATAACTAATAAATAAAAAATTAGGGTACTTCAACAAAGGATTATATATTCAATAGGTAGGAGTTTTCGGCAATTCGTCAAACAGAAACGAGCAAAATATGACAAAAAATGCCTAAATACCTATGTGATCGCCGCGCAAAACATTTGTAGTGATCCTTAACTTTACTTTAGCTATTATTTGAAGCGTAATAATAAATAAAAAAATGATCATACATCAACAATGTGTTATCTATACAAAAGTCGCAATTTTCCTAAGGTTCTTCAATTAGAAATGACTTTAAGAAGGTAAAATTAACTAACTACCTATTTGATCGATACATGGATTGACAATGCTTAAAATTTCAAGATAACTAATAAATAGAAAATTAGGGTACTTCAACAAAGGATTATATATTCAATAGGTAGGAGTTTTCGGCAATTCGTCAAACAGAAACGAGCAAAATATGACAAAAAATACCTAACTACTTATTTGATCGCCGCGCAAAACATTTGCAGTGATCCTTACCTTGACTCTAGCTATTATTTGAAGCGTAATAATTAATAAAAAAATGATCATACATCAACATAGTGTTATCTATACAAAAGTCGCAACTTTCCAAAGGTTCTTCGAGTAGAAATGACTTTAAGAAGGTCAAATTAAGTAACTACCTATTTCATCGATACAAGGAATGACAATGCTTAATATTTCAAGATAACTAATAAATAAAAAATTAGGGTACTTCAACAGAGAATTATATATTCAATAGGTAGGAGTTTTCGGCAATTCGTCAAACAGAAATGAGCAAAATATGACAAAAAATGCCTAACTACCTATTTGATCGCCGCGCAAAACATTTGCAGTGATCCTTACCTTGACTCTAGCTATTATTTGAAGCGTAATAATTAATAAAAAATTGATCATACATCAACATAGTGTTATCTATACAAAAGTTGCAATTTTCCTAAGGTTCTTCGAGTAGAAATGACTTTAAGAATGTCAAATTTACTAACTCCCTATTTGATCGATACATGGATTGACAATGCTTAATATTTCAAGATAACTAATAAATAAAAAATTAGAGTACTTCAACAAAGGATTATATATTCAATAGGTAGGAGTTTTCGGCAATTCGTCAAACAGAAATTAGCATAATATGACAAAAAATGCCTAAATACCTATGTGATCGCCGCGCAAAACATTTCTAGTGGTCCTTAACTTTACTTTAGCTATTATTTGAAGCGTAATAATAAATAAAAAAATGATCATACATCAACAATGTGTTATCTATACAAAAGTCGCAATTTTCTTAAGGTTCTTCAAGTAGAAATGACTTTAAGAAGGTAAAATTAACTAACTACCTATTTGATCGATACATGGATTGACAATGCTTAAAATTTCAAGATAACTAATAAATAAAAAATTAGGGTACTTCAACAAACGATTATATATTCAATAGGTAGGAGTTTTCGGCAATTCGTCAAACAGAAACGAGCAAAATATGACAAAAAATACATAACTACTTATTTGATCGCCACGCAAATCATTTGCAGTGATCCTTACCTTGACTCTAGCTATTATTTGAAGCGTAATAATTAATAAAAAATTGATCATACATCAACATAGTGTTATTTATACAAAATTCGCAATTTTCCAAAGGTTCTTCGAGTAGAAATGACTTTAAGAATGTCAAATTAACTAACTCCCTATTTGATCGATACATGGATTGACAATGCTTAAAATTTCAAGATAACTAATAAATAAAAAATTAGGGTACTTCAACAAAGGATTATATATTCAATAGGTAGGAGTTTTCGGCAATTCGTCAAACAGAAACGAGCAAAATATGACAAAAAATGCCTAAATACCTATGTGATCGCCGCGCAAAACATTTGTAGTGATCCTTAACTTTACTTTAGCTATTATTTGAAGCGTAATAATAAATAAAAAAATGATCATACATCAACAATGTGTTATCTATACAAAAGTCGCAATTTTCCTAAGGTTCTTCAAGTAGAAATGACTTTAAGAAGGTAAAATTAACTAACTACCTATTTGATCGATACATGGATTGACAATGCTTAAAATTTCAAGATAACTAATAAATAAAAAATTAGGGTACTTCAACAAAGGATTATATATTCAATAGGTAGGAGTTTTCGGCAATTCGTCAAACAGAAACGAGCAAAATATGACAAAAAATACCTAACTACTTATTTGATCGCCGCGCAAAACATTTGCAGTGATCCTTACCTTGACTCTAGCTATTATTTGAAGCGTAATAATTAATAAAAAAATGATCATACATCAACATAGTGTTATTTATACAAAAGTCGCAATTTTCCAATGGTTCTTCGAGTAGAAATGACTTTAAGAATGTCAAATTAACTAACTCCCTATTTGATCGATACATGGATTGACAATGCTTAATATTTCAAGATAACTAATAAATAAAAAATTAGAGTACTTCAACAAAGGATTATATATTCAATAGGTAGGAGTTTTCGGCAATTCGTCAAACAGAAATTAGCATAATATGACAAAAAATGCCTAAATACCTATGTGATCGCCGCGCAAAACATTTGTAGTGATCCTTAACTTTACTTTAGCTATTATTTGAAGCGTAATAATAAATAAAAAAATGATCATACATCAACAATGTGTTATCTATACAAAAGTCGCAATTTTCCTAAGGTTCTTCAAGTAGAAATGACTTTAAGAAGGTAAAATTAACTAACTACCTATTTGATCGATACATGGATTGACAATGCTTAAAATTTCAAGATAACTAATAAATAAAAAATTAGGGTACTTCAACAAAGGATTATATATTCAATAGGTAGGAGTTTTCGGCAATTCGTCAAACAGAAACGAGCAAAATATGACAAAAAATACCTAACTACTTATTTGATCGCCGCGCAAAACATTTGCAGTGATCCTTACCTTGACTCTAGCTATTATTTGAAGCGTAATAATTAATAAAAAAATGATCATACATCAACATAGTGTTATTTATACAAAATTCGCAATTTTCCAAAGGTTCTTCGAGTAGAAATGACTTTAAGAATGTCAAATTAACTAACTCCCTATTTGATCGATACATGGATTGACAATGCTTAAAATTTCAAGATAACTAATAAATAAAAAATTAGGGTACTTCAACAAAGGATTATATATTCAATAGGTAGGAGTTTTCGGCAATTCGTCAAACAGAAACGAGCAAAATATGACAAAAAATGCCTAAATACCTATGTGATCGCCGCGCAAAACATTTGTAGTGATCCTTAACTTTACTTTAGCTATTATTTGAAGCGTAATAATAAATAAAAAAATGATCATACATCAACAATGTGTTATCTATACAAAAGTCGCAATTTTCTTAAGGTTCTTCAAGTAGAAATGACTTTAAGAAGGTAAAATTAACTAACTACCTATTTGATCGATACATGGATTGACAATGCTTAAAATTTCAAGATAACTAATAAATAAAAAATTAGGGTACTTCAACAAGGATTATATATTCAATAGGTAGGAGTTTTCGGCAATTCGTCAAACAGAAACGAGCAAAATATGACAAAAAATACATAACTACTTATTTGATCGCCGCGCAAATCATTTGCAATGATCCTTACCTTGACTCTAGCTATTATTTGAAGCGTAATAATTAATAAAAAATTGATCATACATCAACATAGTGTTATTTATACAAAATTCGCAATTTTCCAAAGGTTCTTCGAGTAGAAATGACTTTAAGAATGTCAAATTAACTAACTCCCTATTTGATCGATACATGGATTGACAATGCTTAAAATTTCAAGATAACTAATAAATAAAAAATTAGGGTACTTCAACAAAGGATTATATATTCAATAGGTAGGAGTTTTCGGCAATTCGTCAAACAGAAACGAGCAAAATATGACAAAAAATGCCTAAATACCTATGTGATCGCCGCGCAAAACATTTGTAGTGATCCTTAACTTTACTTTAGCTATTATTTGAAGCCTAATAATAAATAAAAAAATTATCATACATCAACAATGTGTTATCTATACAAAAGTCGCAATTTTCCTAAGGTTCTTCAAGTAGAAATGACTTTAAGAAGGTAAAATTAACTAACTACCTATTTGATCGATACATGGATTGACAATGCTTAAAATTTCAAGATAACTAATAAATAAAAAATTAGGGTACTTCAACAAAGGATTATATATTCAATAGGTAGGAGTTTTCGGCAATTCGTCAAACAGAAACGAGCAAAATATGACAAAAAATACCTAACTACTTATTTGATCGCCGCGCAAAACATTTGCAGTGATCCTTACCTTGACTCTAGCTATTATTTGAAGCGTAATAATTAATAAAAAAATGATCATACATCAACATAGTGTTATTTATACAAAAGTCGCAATTCTCCAAAGGTTCTTCGAGTAGAAATGACTTTAAGAATGTCAAATTAACTAACTCCCTATTTGATCGATACATGGATTGACAATGCTTAATATTTCAAGATAACTAATAAATAAAAAATTAGGGTACTTCAACAAACGATTATATATTCAATAGGTAGGAGTTTTCGGCAATTCGTCAAACAGAAACGAGCAAAATATGACAAAAAATACATAACTACTTATTTGATCGCCACGCAAATCATTTGCAGTGATCCTTACCTTGACTCTAGCTATTATTTGAAGCGTAATAATTAATAAAAAATTGATCATACATCAACATAGTGTTATTTATACAAAATTCGCAATTTTCCAAAGGTTCTTCGAGTAGAAATGACTTTAAGAATGTCAAATTAACTAACTCCCTATTTGATCGATACATGGATTGACAATGCTTAAAATTTCAAGATAACTAATAAATAAAAAATTAGGGTACTTCAACAAAGGATTATATATTCAATAGGTAGGAGTTTTCGGCAATTCGTCAAACAGAAACGAGCAAAATATGACAAAAAATGCCTAAATACCTATGTGATCGCCGCGCAAAACATTTGTAGTGATCCTTAACTTTACTTTAGCTATTATTTGAAGCGTAATAATAAATAAAAAAATGATCATACATCAACAATGTGTTATCTATACAAAAGTCGCAATTTTCCTAAGGTTCTTCAAGTAGAAATGACTTTAAGAAGGTAAAATTAACTAACTACCTATTTGATCGATACATGGATTGACAATGCTTAAAATTTCAAGATAACTAATAAATAAAAAATTAGGGTACTTCAACAAAGGATTATATATTCAATAGGTAGGAGTTTTCGGCAATTCGTCAAACAGAAACGAGCAAAATATGACAAAAAATACCTAACTACTTATTTGATCGCCGCGCAAAACATTTGCAGTGATCCTTACCTTGACTCTAGCTATTATTTGAAGCGTAATAATTAATAAAAAAATGATCATACATCAACATAGTGTTATTTATACAAAAGTCGCAATTTTCCAATGGTTCTTCGAGTAGAAATGACTTTAAGAATGTCAAATTAACTAACTCCCTATTTGATCGATACATGGATTGACAATGCTTAATATTTCAAGATAACTAATAAATAAAAAATTAGAGTACTTCAACAAAGGATTATATATTCAATAGGTAGGAGTTTTCGGCAATTCGTCAAACAGAAATTAGCATAATATGACAAAAAATGCCTAAATACCTATGTGATCGCCGCGCAAAACATTTGTAGTGATCCTTAACTTTACTTTAGCTATTATTTGAAGCGTAATAATAAATAAAAAAATGATCATACATCAACAATGTGTTATCTATACAAAAGTCGCAATTTTCCTAAGGTTCTTCAAGTAGAAATGACTTTAAGAAGGTAAAATTAACTAACTACCTATTTGATCGATACATGGATTGACAATGCTTAAAATTTCAAGATAACTAATAAATAAAAAATTAGGGTACTTCAACAAAGGATTATATATTCAATAGGTAGGAGTTTTCGGCAATTCGTCAAACAGAAACGAGCAAAATATGACAAAAAATACCTAACTACTTATTTGATCGCCGCGCAAAACATTTGCAGTGATCCTTACCTTGACTCTAGCTATTATTTGAAGCGTAATAATTAATAAAAAAATGATCATACATCAACATAGTGTTATTTATACAAAATTCGCAATTTTCCAAAGGTTCTTCGAGTAGAAATGACTTTAAGAATGTCAAATTAACTAACTCCCTATTTGATCGATACATGGATTGACAATGCTTAAAATTTCAAGATAACTAATAAATAAAAAATTAGGGTACTTCAACAAAGGATTATATATTCAATAGGTAGGAGTTTTCGGCAATTCGTCAAACAGAAACGAGCAAAATATGACAAAAAATGCCTAAATACCTATGTGATCGCCGCGCAAAACATTTGTAGTGATCCTTAACTTTACTTTAGCTATTATTTGAAGCGTAATAATAAATAAAAAAATGATCATACATCAACAATGTGTTATCTATACAAAAGTCGCAATTTTCTTAAGGTTCTTCAAGTAGAAATGACTTTAAGAAGGTAAAATTAACTAACTACCTATTTGATCGATACATGGATTGACAATGCTTAAAATTTCAAGATAACTAATAAATAAAAAATTAGGGTACTTCAACAAGGATTATATATTCAATAGGTAGGAGTTTTCGGCAATTCGTCAAACAGAAACGAGCAAAATATGACAAAAAATACATAACTACTTATTTGATCGCCGCGCAAATCATTTGCAATGATCCTTACCTTGACTCTAGCTATTATTTGAAGCGTAATAATTAATAAAAAATTGATCATACATCAACATAGTGTTATTTATACAAAATTCGCAATTTTCCAAAGGTTCTTCGAGTAGAAATGACTTTAAGAATGTCAAATTAACTAACTCCCTATTTGATCGATACATGGATTGACAATGCTTAAAATTTCAAGATAACTAATAAATAAAAAATTAGGGTACTTCAACAAAGGATTATATATTCAATAGGTAGGAGTTTTCGGCAATTCGTCAAACAGAAACGAGCAAAATATGACAAAAAATGCCTAAATACCTATGTGATCGCCGCGCAAAACATTTGTAGTGATCCTTAACTTTACTTTAGCTATTATTTGAAGCCTAATAATAAATAAAAAAATTATCATACATCAACAATGTGTTATCTATACAAAAGTCGCAATTTTCCTAAGGTTCTTCAAGTAGAAATGACTTTAAGAAGGTAAAATTAACTAACTACCTATTTGATCGATACATGGATTGACAATGCTTAAAATTTCAAGATAACTAATAAATAAAAAATTAGGGTACTTCAACAAAGGATTATATATTCAATAGGTAGGAGTTTTCGGCAATTCGTCAAACAGAAACGAGCAAAATATGACAAAAAATACCTAACTACTTATTTGATCGCCGCGCAAAACATTTGCAGTGATCCTTACCTTGACTCTAGCTATTATTTGAAGCGTAATAATTAATAAAAAAATGATCATACATCAACATAGTGTTATTTATACAAAAGTCGCAATTCTCCAAAGGTTCTTCGAGTAGAAATGACTTTAAGAATGTCAAATTAACTAACTCCCTATTTGATCGATACATGGATTGACAATGCTTAATATTTCAAGATAACTAATAAATAAAAAATTAGGGTACTTCAACAAACGATTATATATTCAATAGGTAGGAGTTTTCGGCAATTCGTCAAACAGAAATTTGCATAATATGACAAAAAATGCCTAACTACCAATTTCATCGCCGCGCAAAACATTTGCAGTGATCCTTAACTTGACTTTAGCTATTATTTGAAGCGTAATAATAAATAAAAAAATGATCATACATCAACATAGTGTTATCTATACAAAAGTCGCAATTTTCCTAAGGTTCTTCGAGTAGAAATGACTTTAAGAATGTCAAATTAACTAACTCCCTATTTGATCGATACATGGATTGACAATGCTTAATATTTCAAGATAACTAATAAATAAAAAATTAGAGTACTTCAACAAAGGATTATATATTCAATAGGTAGGAGTTTTCGGCAATTCGTCAAACAGAAATTAGCATAATATGACAAAAAATGCCTAAATACCTATGTGATCGCCGCGCAAAACATTTGTAGTGATCCTTAACTTTACTTTAGCTATTATTTGAAGCGTAATAATAAATAAAAAAATGATCATACATCAACAATGTGTTATCTATACAAAAGTCGCAATTTTCCTAAGGTTCTTCAAGTAGAAATGACTTTAAGAAGGTCAAATTAACTAACTACCTATTTGATCGATACATGGATTGACAATGCTTAAAATTTCAAGATAACTAATAAATAGAAAATTAGGGTACTTCAATAAAGGATTATATATTCAATAGGTAGGAGTTTTCGGCAATTCATCAAACAGAAATGAGCATAATATGACAAAAAATGCCTAACTACCTATGTGATCGCCGCGCAAAACATTTGCAGTGATCCTTAACTTGACTTTAGCTATTATTTGAAGCGTAATAATAAATAAAAAAATGATCATACATCAACATAGTGTTATCTATACAAAAGTCGCAACTTTCCTAAGGTTCTTCGAGTAGAAATGACTTTAAGAAGGTCAAATTAACTAACTACCTATTTCATCGATACAAGGAATGACAATGCTTAATATTTCAAGATAACTAATAAATAAAAAATTAGGGTACTTCAACAGAGAATTATATATTCAATAGGTAGGAGTTTTCGGCAATTCGTCAAACAGAAATGAGCAAAATATGACAAAAAATGCCTAACTACCTATTTGATCGCCGCGCAAAACATTTGCAGTGATCCTTACCTTGACTCTAGCTATTATTTGAAGCGTAATAATTAATAAAAAATTGATCATACATCAACATAGTGTTATCTATACAAAAGTTGCAATTTTCCTAAGGTTCTTCGAGTAGAAATGACTTTAAGAATGTCAAATTTACTAACTCCCTATTTGATCGATACATGGATTGACAATGCTTAATATTTCAAGATAACTAATAAATAAAAAATTAGAGTACTTCAACAAAGGATTATATATTCAATAGGTAGGAGTTTTCGGCAATTCGTCAAACAGAAATTAGCATAATATGACAAAAAATGCCTAAATACCTATGTGATCGCCGCGCAAAACATTTCTAGTGGTCCTTAACTTTACTTTAGCTATTATTTGAAGCGTAATAATAAATAAAAAAATGATCATACATCAACAATGTGTTATCTATACAAAAGTCGCAATTTTCTTAAGGTTCTTCAAGTAGAAATGACTTTAAGAAGGTAAAATTAACTAACTACCTATTTGATCGATACATGGATTGACAATGCTTAAAATTTCAAGATAACTAATAAATAAAAAATTAGGGTACTTCAACAAACGATTATATATTCAATAGGTAGGAGTTTTCGGCAATTCGTCAAACAGAAACGAGCAAAATATGACAAAAAATACATAACTACTTATTTGATCGCCACGCAAATCATTTGCAGTGATCCTTACCTTGACTCTAGCTATTATTTGAAGCGTAATAATTAATAAAAAATTGATCATACATCAACATAGTGTTATTTATACAAAATTCGCAATTTTCCAAAGGTTCTTCGAGTAGAAATGACTTTAAGAATGTCAAATTAACTAACTCCCTATTTGATCGATACATGGATTGACAATGCTTAAAATTTCAAGATAACTAATAAATAAAAAATTAGGGTACTTCAACAAAGGATTATATATTCAATAGGTAGGAGTTTTCGGCAATTCGTCAAACAGAAACGAGCAAAATATGACAAAAAATGCCTAAATACCTATGTGATCGCCGCGCAAAACATTTGTAGTGATCCTTAACTTTACTTTAGCTATTATTTGAAGCGTAATAATAAATAAAAAAATGATCATACATCAACAATGTGTTATCTATACAAAAGTCGCAATTTTCCTAAGGTTCTTCAATTAGAAATGACTTTAAGAAGGTAAAATTAACTAACTACCTATTTGATCGATACATGGATTGACAATGCTTAAAATTTCAAGATAACTAATAAATAGAAAATTAGGGTACTTCAACAAAGGATTATATATTCAATAGGTAGGAGTTTTCGGCAATTCGTCAAACAGAAACGAGCAAAATATGACAAAAAATACCTAACTACTTATTTGATCGCCGCGCAAAACATTTGCAGTGATCCTTACCTTGACTCTAGCTATTATTTGAAGCGTAATAATTAATAAAAAAATGATCATACATCAACATAGTGTTATCTATACAAAAGTCGCAACTTTCCAAAGGTTCTTCGAGTAGAAATGACTTTAAGAAGGTCAAATTAAGTAACTACCTATTTCATCGATACAAGGAATGACAATGCTTAATATTTCAAGATAACTAATAAATAAAAAATTAGGGTACTTCAACAGAGAATTATATATTCAATAGGTAGGAGTTTTCGGCAATTCGTCAAACAGAAATGAGCAAAATATGACAAAAAATGCCTAACTACCTATTTGATCGCCGCGCAAAACATTTGCAGTGATCCTTACCTTGACTCTAGCTATTATTTGAAGCGTAATAATTAATAAAAAATTGATCATACATCAACATAGTGTTATCTATACAAAAGTTGCAATTTTCCTAAGGTTCTTCGAGTAGAAATGACTTTAAGAATGTCAAATTTACTAACTCCCTATTTGATCGATACATGGATTGACAATGCTTAATATTTCAAGATAACTAATAAATAAAAAATTAGAGTACTTCAACAAAGGATTATATATTCAATAGGTAGGAGTTTTCGGCAATTCGTCAAACAGAAATTAGCATAATATGACAAAAAATGCCTAAATACCTATGTGATCGCCGCGCAAAACATTTCTAGTGGTCCTTAACTTTACTTTAGCTATTATTTGAAGCGTAATAATAAATAAAAAAATGATCATACATCAACAATGTGTTATCTATACAAAAGTCGCAATTTTCTTAAGGTTCTTCAAGTAGAAATGACTTTAAGAAGGTAAAATTAACTAACTACCTATTTGATCGATACATGGATTGACAATGCTTAAAATTTCAAGATAACTAATAAATAAAAAATTAGGGTACTTCAACAAACGATTATATATTCAATAGGTAGGAGTTTTCGGCAATTCGTCAAACAGAAACGAGCAAAATATGACAAAAAATACATAACTACTTATTTGATCGCCACGCAAATCATTTGCAGTGATCCTTACCTTGACTCTAGCTATTATTTGAAGCGTAATAATTAATAAAAAATTGATCATACATCAACATAGTGTTATTTATACAAAATTCGCAATTTTCCAAAGGTTCTTCGAGTAGAAATGACTTTAAGAATGTCAAATTAACTAACTCCCTATTTGATCGATACATGGATTGACAATGCTTAAAATTTCAAGATAACTAATAAATAAAAAATTAGGGTACTTCAACAAAGGATTATATATTCAATAGGTAGGAGTTTTCGGCAATTCGTCAAACAGAAACGAGCAAAATATGACAAAAAATGCCTAAATACCTATGTGATCGCCGCGCAAAACATTTGTAGTGATCCTTAACTTTACTTTAGCTATTATTTGAAGCGTAATAATAAATAAAAAAATGATCATACATCAACAATGTGTTATCTATACAAAAGTCGCAATTTTCCTAAGGTTCTTCAAGTAGAAATGACTTTAAGAAGGTAAAATTAACTAACTACCTATTTGATCGATACATGGATTGACAATGCTTAAAATTTCAAGATAACTAATAAATAAAAAATTAGGGTACTTCAACAAAGGATTATATATTCAATAGGTAGGAGTTTTCGGCAATTCGTCAAACAGAAACGAGCAAAATATGACAAAAAATACCTAACTACTTATTTGATCGCCGCGCAAAACATTTGCAGTGATCCTTACCTTGACTCTAGCTATTATTTGAAGCGTAATAATTAATAAAAAAATGATCATACATCAACATAGTGTTATTTATACAAAAGTCGCAATTTTCCAATGGTTCTTCGAGTAGAAATGACTTTAAGAATGTCAAATTAACTAACTCCCTATTTGATCGATACATGGATTGACAATGCTTAATATTTCAAGATAACTAATAAATAAAAAATTAGAGTACTTCAACAAAGGATTATATATTCAATAGGTAGGAGTTTTCGGCAATTCGTCAAACAGAAATTAGCATAATATGACAAAAAATGCCTAAATACCTATGTGATCGCCGCGCAAAACATTTGTAGTGATCCTTAACTTTACTTTAGCTATTATTTGAAGCGTAATAATAAATAAAAAAATGATCATACATCAACAATGTGTTATCTATACAAAAGTCGCAATTTTCCTAAGGTTCTTCAAGTAGAAATGACTTTAAGAAGGTAAAATTAACTAACTACCTATTTGATCGATACATGGATTGACAATGCTTAAAATTTCAAGATAACTAATAAATAAAAAATTAGGGTACTTCAACAAAGGATTATATATTCAATAGGTAGGAGTTTTCGGCAATTCGTCAAACAGAAACGAGCAAAATATGACAAAAAATACCTAACTACTTATTTGATCGCCGCGCAAAACATTTGCAGTGATCCTTACCTTGACTCTAGCTATTATTTGAAGCGTAATAATTAATAAAAAAATGATCATACATCAACATAGTGTTATTTATACAAAATTCGCAATTTTCCAAAGGTTCTTCGAGTAGAAATGACTTTAAGAATGTCAAATTAACTAACTCCCTATTTGATCGATACATGGATTGACAATGCTTAAAATTTCAAGATAACTAATAAATAAAAAATTAGGGTACTTCAACAAAGGATTATATATTCAATAGGTAGGAGTTTTCGGCAATTCGTCAAACAGAAACGAGCAAAATATGACAAAAAATGCCTAAATACCTATGTGATCGCCGCGCAAAACATTTGTAGTGATCCTTAACTTTACTTTAGCTATTATTTGAAGCGTAATAATAAATAAAAAAATGATCATACATCAACAATGTGTTATCTATACAAAAGTCGCAATTTTCTTAAGGTTCTTCAAGTAGAAATGACTTTAAGAAGGTAAAATTAACTAACTACCTATTTGATCGATACATGGATTGACAATGCTTAAAATTTCAAGATAACTAATAAATAAAAAATTAGGGTACTTCAACAAGGATTATATATTCAATAGGTAGGAGTTTTCGGCAATTCGTCAAACAGAAACGAGCAAAATATGACAAAAAATACATAACTACTTATTTGATCGCCGCGCAAATCATTTGCAGTGATCCTTACCTTGACTCTAGCTATTATTTGAAGCGTAATAATTAATAAAAAATTGATCATACATCAACATAGTGTTATTTATACAAAATTCGCAATTTTCCAAAGGTTCTTCGAGTAGAAATGACTTTAAGAATGTCAAATTAACTAACTCCCTATTTGATCGATACATGGATTGACAATGCTTAAAATTTCAAGATAACTAATAAATAAAAAATTAGGGTACTTCAACAAAGGATTATATATTCAATAGGTAGGAGTTTTCGGCAATTCGTCAAACAGAAACGAGCAAAATATGACAAAAAATGCCTAAATACCTATGTGATCGCCGCGCAAAACATTTGTAGTGATCCTTAACTTTACTTTAGCTATTATTTGAAGCGTAATAATAAATAAAAAAATGATCATACATCAACAATGTGTTATCTATACAAAAGTCGCAATTTTCCTAAGGTTCTTCAAGTAGAAATGACTTTAAGAAGGTAAAATTAACTAACTACCTATTTGATCGATACATGGATTGACAATGCTTAAAATTTCAAGATAACTAATAAATAAAAAATTAGGGTACTTCAACAAAGGATTATATATTCAATAGGTAGGAGTTTTCGGCAATTCGTCAAACAGAAACGAGCAAAATATGACAAAAAATACCTAACTACTTATTTGATCGCCGCGCAAAACATTTGCAGTGATCCTTACCTTGACTCTAGCTATTATTTGAAGCGTAATAATTAATAAAAAAATGATCATACATCAACATAGTGTTATTTATACAAAAGTCGCAATTCTCCAAAGGTTCTTCGAGTAGAAATGACTTTAAGAATGTCAAATTAACTAACTCCCTATTTGATCGATACATGGATTGACAATGCTTAATATTTCAAGATAACTAATAAATAAAAAATTAGGGTACTTCAACAAACGATTATATATTCAATAGGTAGGAGTTTTCGGCAATTCGTCAAACAGAAATTTGCATAATATGACAAAAAATGCCTAACTACCTATTTCATCGCCGCGCAAAACATTTGCAGTGATCCTTAACTTGACTTTAGCTATTATTTGAAGCGTAATAATAAATAAAAAAATGATCATACATCAACATAGTGTTATCTATTCAAAAGTCGCAATTTTCCTAAGGTTCTTCGAGTAGAAATGACTTTAAGAATGTCAAATTAACTAACTCCCTATTTGATCGATACATGGATTGACAATGCTTAATATTTCAAGATAACTAATAAATAAAAAATTAGAGTACTTCAACAAAGGATTATATATTCAATAGGTAGGAGTTTTCGGCAATTCGTCAAACAGAAATTAGCATAATATGACAAAAAATGCCTAAATACCTATGTGATCGCCGCGCAAAACATTTGTAGTGATCCTTAACTTTACTTTAGCTATTATTTGAAGCATAATAATAAATAAAAAAATGATCATACATCAACAATGTGTTATCTATACAAAAGTCGCAATTTTCCTAAGGTTCTTCAAGTAGAAATGACTTTAAGAAGGTAAAATTAACTAACTACCTATTTGATCGATACATGGATTGACAATGCTTAAAATTTCAAGATAACTAATAAATAGAAAATTAGGGTACTTCAACAAAGGATTATATATTCAATAGGTAGGAGTTTTCGGCAATTCATCAAACAGAAATGAGCATAATATGACAAAAAATGCCTAACTACCTATGTGATCGCCGCGCAAAACATTTGCAGTGATCCTTAACTTGACTTTAGCTATTATTTGAAGCGTAATAATAAATAAAAAAATGATCATACATCAACATAGTGTTATCTATACAAAAGTCGCAACTTTCCTAAGGTTCTTCGAGTAGAAATGACTTTAAGAAGGTCAAATTAACTAACTACCTATTTCATCGATACAAGGAATGACAATGCTTAATATTTCAAGATAACTAATAAATAAAAAATTAGGGTACTTCAACAGAGAATTATATATTCAATAGGTAGGAGTTTTCGGCAATTCGTCAAACAGAAATGAGCAAAATATGACAAAAAATGCCTAACTACCTATTTGATCGCCGCGCAAAACATTTGCAGTGATCCTTACCTTGACTCTAGCTATTATTTGAAGCGTAATAATTAATAAAAAATTGATCATACATCAACATAGTGTTATCTATACAAAAGTTGCAATTTTCCTAAGGTTCTTCGAGTAGAAATGACTTTAAGAATGTCAAATTTACTAACTCCCTATTTGATCGATACATGGATTGACAATGCTTAATATTTCAAGATAACTAATAAATAAAAAATTAGAGTACTTCAACAAAGGATTATATATTCAATAGGTAGGAGTTTTCGGCAATTCGTCAAACAGAAATTAGCATAATATGACACAAAATGCCTAAATACCTATGTGATCGCCGCGCAAAACATTTCTAGTGGTCCTTAACTTTACTTTAGCTATTATTTGAAGCGTAATAATAAATAAAAAAATGATCATACATCAACAATGTGTTATCTATACAAAAGTCGCAATTTTCTTAAGGTTCTTCAAGTAGAAATGACTTTAAGAAGGTAAAATTAACTAACTACCTATTTGATCGATACATGGATTGACAATGCTTAAAATTTCAAGATAACTAATAAATAAAAAATTAGGGTACATCAACAAGGATTATATATTCAATAGGTAGGAGTTTTCGGCAATTCGTCAAACAGAAACGAGCAAAATATGACAAAAAATACATAACTACTTATTTGATCGCCACGCAAATCATTTGCAGTGATCCTTACCTTGACTCTAGCTATTATTTGAAGCGTAATAATTAATAAAAAATTGATCATACATCAACATAGTGTTATTTATACAAAATTCGCAATTTTCCAAAGGTTCTTCGAGTAGAAATGACTTTAAGAATGTCAAATTAACTAACTCCCTATTTGATCGATACATGGATTGACAATGCTTAAAATTTCAAGATAACTAATAAATAAAAAATTAGGGTACTTCAACAAAGGATTATATATTCAATAGGTAGGAGTTTTCGGCAATTCGTCAAACAGAAACGAGCAAAATATGACAAAAAATGCCTAAATACCTATGTGATCGCCGCGCAAAACATTTGTAGTGATCCTTAACTTTACTTTAGCTATTATTTGAAGCGTAATAATAAATAAAAAAATGATCATACATCAACAATGTGTTATCTATACAAAAGTCGCAATTTTCCTAAGGTTCTTCAAGTAGAAATGACTTTGAGAAGGTAAAATTAACTAACTACCTATTTGATCGATACATGGATTGACAATGCTTAAAATTTCAAGATAACTAATAAATAAAAAATTAGGGTACTTCAACAAAGGATTATATATTCAATAGGTAGGAGTTTTCGGCAATTCGTCAAACAGAAACGAGCAAAATATGACAAAAAATACCTAACTACTTATTTGATCGCCGCGCAAAACATTTGCAGTGATCCTTACCTTGACTCTAGCTATTATTTGAAGCGTAATAATTAATAAAAAAATGATCATACATCAACATAGTGTTATTTATACAAAAGTCGCAATTTTCCAAAGGTTCTTCGAGTAGAAATGACTTTAAGAATGTCAAATTAACTAACTCCCTATTTGATCGATACATGGATTGACAATGCTTAATATTTCAAGATAACTAATAAATAAAAAATTAGGGTACTTCAACAAACGATTATATATTCAATAGGTAGGAGTTTTCGGCAATTCGTCAAACAGAAATTTGCATAATATGACAAAAAATGCCTAAGTACCTATTTCATCGCCGCGCAAAACATTTGCAGTGATGCTTAACTTGACTTTAGCTATTATTTGAAGCGTAATAATAAATAAAAAAATGATCATACATCAACATAGTGTTATCTATACAAAAGTCGCAATTTTCCTAAGGTTCTTCGAGTAGAAATGACTTTAAGAATGTCAAATTAACTAACTCCCTATTTGATTGATACATGGATTGACAATGCTTAATATTTCAAGATAACTAATAAATAAAAAATTAGAGTACTTCAACAAAGGATTATATATTCAATAGGTAGGAGTTTTCGGCAATTCGTCAAACAGAAATTAGCATAATATGACAAAAAATGCCTAAATACCTATGTGATCGCCGCCCAAAACATTTGTAGTGATCCTTAACTTTACTTTAGCTATTATTTGAAGCGTAATAATAAATAAAAAAATGATCATACATCAACAATGTGTTATCTATACAAAAGTCGCAATTTTCCTAAGGTTCTTCAAGTAGAAATGACTTTAAGAAGGTAAAATTAACTAACTACCTATTTGATCGATACATGGATTGACAATGCTTAAAATTTCAAGATAACTAATAAATAGAAAATTAGGGTACTTCAACAAAGGATTATATATTCAATAGGTAGGAGTTTTCGGCAATTCAACAAACAGAAATGAGCATAATATGACAAAAAATGCCTAACTACCTATGTGATCGCCGCGCAAAACATTTGCAGTGATCCTTAACTTGACTTTAGCTATTATTTGAAGCGTAATAATAAATAAAAAAATGATCATACATCAACATAGTGTTATCTATACAAAAGTCGCAACTTTCCTAAGGTTCTTCGAGTAGAAATGACTTTAAGAAGGTCAAATTAACTAACTACCTATTTCATCGATACAAGGAATGACAATGCTTAATATTTCAAGATAACTAATAAATAAAAAATTAGGGTACTTCAACAGAGAATTATATATTCAATAGGTAGGAGTTTTCGGCAATTCGTCAAACAGAAATGAGCAAAATATGACAAAAAATGCCTAACTACCTATTTGATCGCCGCGCAAAACATTGGCAGTGATCCTTACCTTGACTCTAGCTATTATTTGAAGCGTAATAATTAATAAAAAATTGATCATACATCAACATAGTGTTATCTATACAAAAGTTGCAATTTTCCTAAGGTTCTTCGAGTAGAAATGACTTTAAGAATGTCAAATTTACTAACTCCCTATTTGATCGATACATGGATTGACAATGCTTAATATTTCAAGATAACTAATAAATAAAAAATTAGAGTACTTCAACAAAGGATTATATATTCAATAGGTAGGAGTTTTCGGCAATTCGTCAAACAGAAATTAGCATAATATGACAAAAAATGCCTAAATACCTATGTGATCGCCGCGCAAAACATTTCTAGTGGTCCTTAACTTTACTTTAGCTATTATTTGAAGCGTAATAATAAATAAAAAAATGATCATACATCAACAATGTGTTATCTATACAAAAGTCGCAATTTTCTTAAGGTTCTTCAAGTAGAAATGACTTTAAGAAGGTAAAATTAACTAACTACCTATTTGATCGATACATGGATTGACAATGCTTAAAATTTCAAGATAACTAATAAATAAAAAATTAGGGTACTTCAACAAGGATTATATATTCAATAGGTAGGAGTTTTCGGCAATTCGTCAAACAGAAACGAGCAAAATATGACAAAAAATACATAACTACTTATTTGATCGCCACGCAAATCATTTGCAGTGATCCTTACCTTGACTCTAGCTATTATTTGAAGCGTAATAATTAATAAAAAATTGATCGTACATCAACATAGTGTTATTTATACAAAATTCGCAATTTTCCAAAGGTTCTTCGAGTAGAAATGACTTTAAGAATGTCAAATTAACTAACTCCCTATTTGATCGATACATGGATTGACAATGCTTAAAATTTCAAGATAACTAATAAATAAAAAATTAGGGTACTTCAACAAAGGATTATATATTCAATAGGTAGGAGTTTTCGGCAATTCGTCAAACAGAAACGAGCAAAATATGACAAAAAATGCCTAAATACCTATGTGATCGCCGCGCAAAACATTTGTAGTGATCCTTAACTTTACTTTAGCTATTATTTGAAGCGTAATAATAAATAAAAAAATGATCATACATCAACAATGTGTTATCTATACAAAAGTCGCAATTTTCCTAAGGTTCTTCAAGTAGAAATGACTTTAAGAAGGTAAAATTAACTAACTACCTATTTGATCGATACATGGATTGACAATGCTTAAAATTTCAAGATAACTAATAAATAGAAAATTAGGGTACTTCAACAAAGGATTATATATTCAATAGGTAGGAGTTTTCGGCAATTCATCAAACAGAAATGAGCATAATATGACAAAAAATGCCTAACTACCTATGTGATCGCCGCGCAAAACATTTGCAGTGATCCTTAACTTGACTTTAGCTATTATTTGAAGCGTAATAATAAATAAAAAAATGATCATACATCAACATAGTGTTATCTATACAAAAGTCGCAACTTTCCTAAGGTTCTTCGAGTAGAAATGACTTTAAGAAGGTCAAATTAACTAACTACCTATTTCATCGATACAAGGAATGACAATGCTTAATATTTCAAGATAACTAATAAATAAAAAATTAGGGTACTTCAACAGAGAATTATATATTCAATAGGTAGGAGTTTTCGGCAATTCGTCAAACAGAAATGAGCAAAATATGACAAAAAATGCCTAACTACCTATTTGATCGCCGCGCAAAACATTTGCAGTGATCCTTACCTTGACTCTAGCTATTATTTGAAGCGTAATAATTAATAAAAAATTGATCATACATCAAAATAGTGTTATCTATACAAAAGTTGCAATTTTCCTAAGGTTCTTCGAGTAGAAATGACTTTAAGAATGTCAAATTTACTAACTCCCTATTTGATCGATACATGGATTGACAATGCTTAATATTTCAAGATAACTAATAAATAAAAAATTAGAGTACTTCAACAAAGGATTATATATTCAATAGGTAGGAGTTTTCGGCAATTCGTCAAACAGAAATTAGCATAATATGACAAAAAATGCCTAAATACCTATGTGATCGCCGCCCAAAACATTTGTAGTGATCCTTAACTTTACTTTAGCTATTATTTGAAGCATAATAATAAATAAAAAAATGATCATACATCAACAATGTGTTATCTATACAAAAGTCGCAATTTTCCTAAGGTTCTTCAAGTAGAAATGACTTTAAGAAGGTAAAATTAACTAACTACCTATTTGATCGATACATGGATTGACAATGCTTAAAATTTCAAGATAACTAATAAATAAAAAATTAGGGTACTTCAACAAAGGATTATATATTCAATAGGTAGGAGTTTTCGGCAATTCATCAAACAGAAATGAGCATAATATGACAAAAAATGCCTAACTACCTATGTGATCGCCGCGCAAAACATTTGCAGTGATCCTTAACTTGACTTTAGCTATTATTTGAAGCGTAATAATAAATAAAAAAATGATCATACATCAACATAGTGTTATCTATACAAAAGTCGCAATTTTCCTAAGGTTCTTCGAGTAGAAATGACTTTAAGAAGGTCAAATTAACTAACTACCTATTTCATCGATACAAGGATTGACAATGCTTAATATTTCAAGATAACTAATAAATAAAAAATTAGGGTACTTCAACAGAGAATTATATATTCAATAGGTAGGAGTTTTCGGCAATTCGTCAAACAGAAATGAGCAAAATATGACAAAAAATGCCTAACTACCTATTTGATCGCCGCGCAAAACATTTGCAGTGATCCTTACCTTGACTCTAGCTATTATTTGAAGCGTAATAATTAATAAAAAATTGATCATACATCAACATAGTGTTATCTATACAAAAGTCGCAATTTTCCTAAGGTTCTTCGAGTAGAAATGACTTTAAGAATGTCAAATTAACTAACTCCCTATTTGATCGATACATGGATTGACAATGCTTAATATTTCAAGATAACTAATAAATAAAAAATTAGAGTACTTCAACAAAGGATTATATATTCAATAGGTAGGAGTTTTCGGCAATTCGTCAAACAGAAATTAGCATAATATGACAAAAAATGCCTAAATACCTATGTGATCGCCGCGCAAAACATTTGTAGTGATCCTTAACTTTATTTTAGCTATTATTTGAAGCGTAATAATTAATAAAAAATTGATCATACATCAACATAGTGTTATCTATACAAAAGTCGCAATTTTCCTAAGGTTCTTCGAGTAGAAATGACTTTAAGAAGGTAAAATTAACTAACTACCAATTTGATCGATACATGGATTGACAATGCTTAAAATTTCAAGATAACTAATAAATAAAAAATTAGGGTACTTCAACAAAGGATTATATATTCAATAGGTAGGAGTTTTCGGCAATTCGTCAAACAGAAACGAGCAAAATATGACAAAAAATACCTAACTACTTATTTGATCGCCGCGCAAAACATTTGCAGTGATCCTTACCTTGACTCTAGCTATTATTTGAAGCGTAATAATTAATAAAAAAATGATCATACATCAACATAGTGTTATTTATACAAAAGTCGCAATTTTCCAAAGGTTCTTCGAGTAGAAATGACTTTAAGAATGTCAAATTAACTAACTCCCTATTTGATCGATACATGGATTGACAATGCTTAATATTTCAAGATAACTAATAAATAAAAAATTAGGGTACTTCAACAAACGATTATATATTCAGTAGGTAGGAGTTTTCGGCAATTCGTCAAACAGAAATTTGCATAATATGACAAAAAATGCCTAAGTACCTATTTCATCGCCGCGCAAAACATTTGCAGTGATCCTTAACTTGACTTTAGCTATTATTTGAAGCGTAATAATAGATAAAAAAATGATCATACATCAACATAGTGTTATCTATACAAAAGTCGCAATTTTCCTAAGGTTCTTCGAGTAGAAATGACTTTAAGAATGTCAAATTAACTAACTCCCTATTTGATCGATACATGGATTGACAATGCTTAATATTTCAAGATAACTAATAAATAAAAAATTAGAGTACTTCAACAAAGGATTATATATTCAATAGGTAGGAGTTTTCGGCAATTCGTCAAACAGAAATTAGCATAATATGACAAATAATGCCTAAATACCTATGTGATCGCCGCGCAAAACATTTGTAGTGATCCTTAACTTTACTTTAGCTATTATTTGAAGCGTAATAATAAATAAAAAAATGATCATACATCAACAATGTGTTATCTATACAAAAGTCGCAATTTTCCTAAGGTTCTTCAAGTAGAAATGACTTTAAGAAGGTAAAATTAACTAACTACCTATTTGATCGATACATGGATTGACAATGCTTAAAATTTCAAGATAACTAATAAATAAAAAATTAGGGTACTTCAACAAAGGATTATATATTCAATAGGTAGGAGTTTTCGGCAATTCATCAAACAGAAATGAGCATAATATGACAAAAAATGCCTAACTACCTATGTGATCGCCGCGCAAAACATTTGCAGTGATCCTTAACTTGACTTTAGCTATTATTTGAAGCGTAATAATAAATAAAAAAATGATCATACATCAACATAGTGTTATCTATACAAAAGTCGCAATTTTCCTAAGGTTCTTCGAGTAGAAATGACTTTAAGAAGGTCAAATTAACTAACTACCTATTTCATCGATACAAGGATTGACAATGCTTAATATTTCAAGATAACTAATAAATAAAAAATTAGGGTACTTCAACAGAGAATTATATATTCAATAGGTAGGAGTTTTCGGCAATTCGTCAAACAGAAATTAGCATAATATGACAAAAAATGCCTAAATACCTATGTGATCGCCGCGCAAAACATTTGTAGTGATCCTTAACTTTATTTTAGCTATTATTTGAAGCGTAATAATTAATAAAAAATTGATCATACATCAACATAGTGTTATCTATACAAAAGTCGCAATTTTCCTAAGGTTCTTCGAGTAGAAATGACTTTAAGAAGGTAAAATTAACTAACTACCTATTTGATCGATACATGGATTGACAATGCTTAAAATTTCAAGATAACTAATAAATAAAAAATTAGGGTACTTCAACAAGGATTATATATTCAATAGGTAGGAGTTTTCGGCAATTCGTCAAACAGAAACGAGCAAAATATGACAAAAAATACATAACTACTTATTTGATCGCCGCGCAAATCATTTGCAGTGATCCTTACCTTGACTCTAGCTATTATTTGAAGCGTAATAATTAATAAAAAATTGATCATGCATCAACATAGTGTTATTTATACAAAATTCGCAATTTTCCAAAGGTTCTTCGAGTAGAAATGACTTTAAGAATGTCAAATTAACTAACTCCCTATTTGATCGATACATGGATTGACAATGCTTAATATTTCAAGATAACTAATAAATAAAAAATTAGGGTACTTCAACAAACGATTATATATTCAATAGGTAGGAGTTTTCGGGAATTCGTCAAACAGAAATTTGCATAATATGACAAAAAATGCCTAACTGCCTATTTCATCGCCGCGCAAAACATTTGCAGTGATCCTTAACTTGACTCTAGCTATTATTTGAAGCGGAATAATAAATAAGAAAATGATCATACATCAACATAGTGTTATCTATACAAATGTCGCAATTTTCCTAAGGTTCTTCGAGTAGAAATGACTTTAAGAAGGTAAAATTAACTAACTACCTATTTGATCGATACATGGATAGACAATGTTAAAATTTCAAGATAACTAATAAATAAAAAATTAGGGTACTTCAACAAAGGATTATATATTCAATAGGTAGGAGTTTTCGGCAATTCGTCAAATAGAAATTTGCATAATATGACAAAAAATGCCTAACTACCTATTTCATCGCCGCGCAAAACATTTGCAGTGATCCTTAACTAGACTCTAGCTATTATTTGAAGCGTAATAATAAATAAGAAAATGATCATACATCAACATAGTGTTATCTATACAAAAGTCGCAATTTTCCTAAGGTTCTTCGAGTAGAAATGACTTTAAGAAGGTAAAATTAACTAACTACCTATTTGATCGATACATGGATTGACAATGCTTAAAATTTCAAGATAACTAATAAATAAAAAATTAGAATACTACAACAAAGGATTATAAATTCAATAGATAGGAGTTTTCGGCAATTCGTCAAACAGAAATTAGCATAATATGACAAAAAATGCCTAAATACCTATGTGATCGCCGCGCAAAACATTTGTAGTGATCCTTAACTTTACTTTAGCTATTATTTGAAGCGTAATAATAAATAAAAAAATGATCATACATCAACAATGTGTTATCTATACAAAAGTCGCAATTTTCCTAAGGTTCTTCGAGTAGAAATGACTTTAAGAAGGTAAAATTAACTAACTACCTATTTGATCGATACATGGATTGACAATGCTAAAAATTTCAAGATAACTAATAAATAAAAAATTATGGTACTTCAACAAAGGATTATATATTCAATAGGTAGGAGTTTTCGGCAATTTGTCAAACAGAAACGAGCAAAATATGACAAAAAATACCTAACTACTTATTTGATCGCCGCGCAAAACATTTGCAGTGATCCTTACCTTGACTCTAGCTATTATTTGAAGCGTAATAATTAATAAAAAATTGATCATACATCAACATAGTGTTATTTATACAAAAGTCGCAATTTTCCAAAGGTTCTTCGAGTAGAAATGACTTTAAGAATGTCAAATTAACTAACTCCCTATTTGATCGATACATGGATTGACAATGCTTAATATTTCAAGATAACTAATAAATAAAAAATTAGGGTACTTCAACAAAGGATTATATATTCAATAGGTAGGAGTTTTCGGCAATTCGTCAAACATAAATTTGCATAATATGACAAAAAATGCCTAACTACCTATTTCATCGCCGCGCAAAACATTTGCAGTGATCCTTAACTTGACTCTAGCTATTATTTGAAGCGTAATAATAAATAAGAAAATGATCATACATCAACATAGTGTTATCTATACAAAAGTCGCAATTTTCCTAAGGTTCTTCGAGTAGAAATGACTTTAAGAAGGTAAAATTAACTAACTACCTATTTGATCGATACATGGATTGACAATGCTTAAAATTTCAAGATAACTAATAAATAAAAAATTAGAATACTACAACAAAGGATTATAAATTCAATAGGTAGGAGTTTTCGGCAATTCGTCTAACAGAACCGAGCATAATATGACGAAAAAATGCCTAACTACATATATGATCGCCGCGCAAAACATTTGCAGTGATCCTTACCTTGACTCTAGCTATTATTTTAAGCGTAATAATTAATAAAAAATTGATCATACATCAACATAGTGTTATCTATACAAAAGTCGCAATTTTCCTATGGTTCTTCGAGTAGAAATGACTTTAAGAAGGTAAAATTAACTAACTACCTATTTGATCGATACATGGATTGACAATGTTAAAATTTCAAGATAACTAATAAATAAAAAATTAGGGTACTTCAACAAAGGATTATATATTCAATAGGTAGGAGTTTTCAGCAATTCATCAAACAGAAATGAGCATAATATGACAAAAAATGCCTAACTACCTATGTGATCGCCACGCAAAACATTTGCAGTGATCCTTAACTTGACTTTAGCTATTATTTGAAGCGTAATAATAAATAAAAAAATGATCATACATCAACAATGTGTTATCTATACAAAAGTCGCAATTTTCCTAAGGTTCTTCGAGTAGAAATGACTTTAAGAAGGTAAAATTAACTAACTACCTATTTGATCGATACATGGATTGACAATGCTAAAAATTTCAAGATAACTAATAAATAAAAAATTATGGTACTTCAACAAAGGATTATATATTCAATAGGTAGGAGTTTTCGGCAATTTGTCAAACAGAAACGAGCAAAATATGACAAAAAATACCAAACTACTTATTTGATCGCCGCGCAAAACATTTGCAGTGATCCTTACCTTGACTCTAGCTGTTATTTGAAGCGTAATAATTAATAAAAAATTGATCATACATCAACATAGTGTTATTTATACAAAAGTCGCAATTTTCCAAAGGTTCTTCGAGTAGAAATGACTTTAAGAATGTCAAATTAACTAACTCCCTATTTGATCGATACATGGATTGACAATGCTTAAAATTTCAAGATAACTAATAAATAAAAAATTAGAATACTACAACAAAGGATTATAAATTCAATAGATAGGAGTTTTCGGCAATTCGTCAAACAGAAATTAGCATAATATGACAAAAAATGCCTAAATACCTATGTGATCGCCGCGCAAAACATTTGTAGTGATCCTTAACTTTACTTTAGCTATTATTTGAAGCGTAATAATAAATAAAAAAATGATCATACATCAACAATGTGTTATCTATACAAAAGTCGCAATTTTCCTAAGGTTCTTCGAGTAGAAATGACTTTAAGAAGGTAAAATTAACTAACTACCTATTTGATCGATACATGGATTGACAATGCTAAAAATTTCAAGATAACTAATAAATAAAAAATTATGGTACTTCAACAAAGGATTATATATTCAATAGGTAGGAGTTTTCGGCAATTTGTCAAACAGAAACGAGCAAAATATGACAAAAAATACCTAACTACTTATTTGATCGCCGCGCAAAACATTTGCAGTGATCCTTACCTTGACTCTAGCTATTATTTGAAGCGTAATAATTAATAAAAAATTGATCATACATCAACATAGTGTTATTTATACAAAAGTCGCAATTTTCCAAAGGTTCTTCGAGTAGAAATGACTTTAAGAATGTCAAATTAACTAACTCCCTATTTGATCGATACATGGATTGACAATGCTTAATATTTCAAGATAACTAATAAATAAAAAATTAGGGTACTTCAACAAAGGATTATATATTCAATAGGTAGGAGTTTTCGGCAATTCGTCAAACATAAATTTGCATAATATGACAAAAAATGCCTAACTACCTATTTCATCGCCGCGCAAAACATTTGCAGTGATCCTTAACTTGACTCTAGCTATTATTTGAAGCGTAATAATAAATAAGAAAATGATCATACATCAACATAGTGTTATCTATACAAAAGTCGCAATTTTCCTAAGGTTCTTCGAGTAGAAATGACTTTAAGAAGGTAAAATTAACTAACTACCTATTTGATCGATACATGGATTGACAATGCTTAAAATTTCAAGATAACTAATAAATAAAAAATTAGAATACTACAACAAAGGATTATAAATTCAATAGGTAGGAGTTTTCGGCAATTCGTCTAACAGAACCGAGCATAATATGACGAAAAAATGCCTAACTACATATATGATCGCCGCGCAAAACATTTGCAGTGATCCTTACCTTGACTCTAGCTATTATTTTAAGCGTAATAATTAATAAAAAATTGATCATACATCAACATAGTGTTATCTATACAAAAGTCGCAATTTTCCTATGGTTCTTCGAGTAGAAATGACTTTAAGAAGGTAAAATTAACTAACTACCTATTTGATCGATACATGGATTGACAATGTTAAAATTTCAAGATAACTAATAAATAAAAAATTAGGGTACTTCAACAAAGGATTATATATTCAATAGGTAGGAGTTTTCAGCAATTCATCAAACAGAAATGAGCATAATATGACAAAAAATGCCTAACTACCTATGTGATCGCCACGCAAAACATTTGCAGTGATCCTTAACTTGACTTTAGCTATTATTTGAAGCGTAATAATAAATAAAAAAATGATCATACATTAACATAGTGTTATCTATACAAAAGTCGCAATTTTCCTAAGGTTCTTCGAGTAGGAATGACTTTAAGAAGGTCAAATTAACTAACTACCTATTTCATCGATACAAGGATTGACAATGCTTAATATTTCAAGATAACTAATAAATAAAAAATTAGGGTACTTCAACAGAGAATTATATATTCAATAGGTAGGAGTTTTCGGCAATTCGTCAAACAGAAATGAGCAAAATATGACAAAAAATGCCTAACTACCTATTTGATCGCCGCGCAAAACATTTGCAGTGATCCTTACCTTGACTCTAGCTATTATTTGAAGTGTAATAATTAATAAAAAATTGATCATACATCAACATAGTGTTATCTATACAAAAGTCACAATTTTCCTAAGGTTCTTCGAGTAGAAATGACTTTAAGAATGTCAAATTAACTAACTCCCTATTTGATCGATACATGGATTGACAATGCTTAATATTTCAAGATAACTAATAAATAAAAAATTAGAGTACTTCAACAAAGGATTATATATTCAATAGGTAGGAGTTTTCGGCAATTCGTCAAACAGAAATTAGCATAATATGACAAACAATGCCTAAATACCTATGTGATCGCCGCGCAAAACATTTGTAGTGATCCTTAACTTTACTTTAGCTATTATTTGAAGCGTAATAATAAATAAAAAAATGATCATACATCAACAATGTGTTATCTATACAAAAGTCGCAATTTTCCTAAGGTTCTTCAAGTAGAAATGACTTTAAGAAGGTAAAATTAACTAACTACCTATTTGATCGATACATGGATTGACAATGCTTAAAATTTCAAGATAACTAACAAATAAAAAATTAGGGTACTTCAACAAAGGATTATATATTCAATAGGTAGGAGTTTTCGGCAATTCGTCAAACAGAAACGAGCAAAATATGACAAAAAATACCTAACTACTTATTTGATCGCCGCGCAAATCATTTGCAGTGATCCTTACCTTGACTCTAGCTATTATTTGAAGCGTAATAATTAATAAAAAATTGATCATACATCAACATAGTGTTATTTATACAAAATTCGCAATTTTCCAAAGGTTCTTCGAGTAGAAATGACTTTAAGAATGTCAAATTAACTAACTCCCTATTTGATCGATACATGGATTGACAATGCTTAATATTTCAAGATAACTAATAAATAAAAAATTAGGGTACTTCAACAAACGATTATATATTCAATAGGTAGGAGTTTTCGGCAATTTGTCAAACAGAAATTTGCATAATATGACAAAAAATGCCTAACTACCTATTTCATCGCCGCGCAAAACATTTGCAGTGATCCTTAACTTGACTCTAGCTATTATTTGAAGCGGAATAATAAATAAGAAAATGATCATACATCAACATAGTGTTATCTATACAAATGTCGCAATTTTCCTAAGGTTCTTCGAGTAGAAATGACTTTAAGAAGGTAAAATTAACTAACTACCTATTTGATCGATACATGGATAGACAATGTTAAAATTTCAAGATAACTAATAAATAAAAAATTAGGGTACTTCAACAAAGGATTATATATTCAATAGGTAGGAGTTTTCGGCAATTCGTCAAACAGAAATTTGCATAATATGACAAAAAATGCCTAACTACCTATTTCATCGCCGCGCAAAACATTTGCAGTGATCCTTAACTAGACTCTAGCTATTATTTGAAGAATAATAATAAATAAGAAAATGATCATACATCAACATAGTGTTATCTATACAAATGTCGCAATTTTCCTAAGGTTCTTCGAGTAGAAATGACTTTAAGAAGGTAAAATTAACTAACTACCTATTTGATCGATACATGGATAGACAATGTTAAAATTTCAAGATAACTAATAAATAAAAAATTAGGGTACTCCAACAAAGGATTATATATTCAATAGGTAGGAGTTTTCGGCAATTCGTCAAACAGAAATTTGCATAATATGACAAAAAATGCCTAACTACCTATTTCATCGCCGCGCAAAACATTTGCAGTGATCCTTAACTAGACTCTAGCTATTATTTGAAGCGTAATAATAAATAAGAAAATGATCATACATCAACATAGTGTTATCTATACAAAAGTCGCAATTTTCCTAAGGTTCTTCGAGTAGAAATGACTTTAAGATGGTAAAATTAACTAACTACCTATTTGATCGATACATGGATAGACAATGTTAAAATTTCAAGATAACTAATAAATAAAAAATTAGGGTACTCCAACAAAGGATTATATATTCAATAGGTAGGAGTTTTCGGCAATTCGTCAAACAGAAATTTGCATAATATGACAAAAAATGCCTAACTACCTATTTCATCGCCGCGCAAAACATTTGCAGTGATCCTTAACTAGACTCTAGCTATTATTTGAAGCGTAATAATAAATAAGAAAATGATCATACATCAACATAGTGTTATCTATACAAATGTCGCAATTTTCCTAAGGTTCTTCGAGTAGAAATGACTATAAGAAGGTAAAATTAACTAACTACCTATTTGATCGATACATGGATAGACAATGTTAAAATTTCAAGATAACTAATAAATAAAAAATTAGGGTACTCCAACAAAGGATTATATATTCAATAGGTAGGAGTTTTCGGCAATTCGTCAAACAGAAATTTGCATAATATGACAAAAAATGCCTAACTACCTATTTCATCGCCGCGCAAAACATTTGCAGTGATCCTTAACTAGACTCTAGCTATTATTTGAAGCGTAATAATAAATAAGAAAATGATCATACATCAACATAGTGTTATCTATACAAAAGTCGCAATTTTCCTAAGGTTCTTCGAGTAGAAATGACTTTAAGATGGTAAAATTAACTAACTACCTATTTGATCGATACATGGATTGACAATGCTTAAAATTTCAAGATAACTAATAAATAAAAAATTAGAATACTTAAACAAAGAATTATAAATTCAATAGATAGGAGTTTTCGGCAATTCGTCAAACAGAACCGAGCATAATATGACGAAAAAATGCCTAACTACTTATTTGATCGCCGCGCAAAACATTTGCAGTGATCCTTACCTTGACTCTAGCTATTATTTGAAGCGTAATAATTAATAAAAAATTGATCATACATCAACATAGTGTTATTTATACAAAATTCGCAATTTTCCAAAGGTTCTTCGAGTAGAAATGACTTTAAGAATGTCAAATTAACTAACTCCCTATTTGATCGATACATGGATTGACAATGCTTAATATTTCAAGATAACTAATAAATAAAAAATTAGGGTACTTCAACAAAGGATTATATATCAATAGGTTGGAGTTTTCGGCAATTCGTCAAACAGAAATTAGCATAATAGGACAAAAAATGCCTAAATACCTATGTGATCGCCGCGCAAAACATTTGTAGTGATCCTTAACTTTACTTTAGCTATTATTTGAAGCGTAATAATAAATAAAAAAATGATCATACATCAACAATGTGTTATCTATACAAAAGTCGCAATTTTCCTAAGGTTCTTCAAGTAGAAATGACTTTAAGAAGGTAAAATTAACTAACTACCGATTTGATCGATACATGGATTGACAATGCTAAAAATTTTAAGATAACTAATAAATAAAAAATTATGGTACTTCAACAAAGGATTATATATTCAATAGGTAGGAGTTTTCGGCAATTTGTCAAACAGAAACGAGCAAAATATGACAAAAAATACCTAACTACTTATTTGATCGCCGCGCAAAACATTTGCAGTGATCCTTACCTTGACTCTAGCTATTATTTGAAGCGTAATAATTAATAAAAAATTGATCATACATCAACATAGTGTTATTTATACAAAAGTCGCAATTTTCCAAAGGTTCTTCGAGTAGAAATGACTTTAAAAATGTCAAATTAACTAACTCCCTATTTGATCGATACATGGATTGACAATGCTTAATATTTCAAGATAACTAATAAATAAAAAATTAGGGTACTTCAACAAAGGATTATATATTCAATAGGTAGGAGTTTTCGGCAATTCGTTAAACCTAAATTTGCATAATATGACAAAAAATGCCTAACTACCTATTTCATCGCCGCGCAAAACATTTGCAGTGATCCTTAACTTGACTCTAGCTATTATTTGAAGCGTAATAATAAATAAGAAAATGATCATACATCAACATAGTGTTATCTATACAAAAGTCGCAATTTTCCTAAGGTTCTTCGAGTAGAAATGACTTTAAGAAGGTAAAATTAACTAACTACCTATTTGATCGATACATGGATTGACAATGCTTAAAATTTCAAGATAACTAATAAATAAAAAATTAGAATACTACAACAAAGGATTATAAATTCAATAGGTAGGAGTTTTCGGCAATTCGTCAAACAGAACCGAGCATAATATGACGAAAAAATGCCTAACTACTTATATGATCGCCGCGCAAAACATTTGCAGTGATCCTTACCTTGACTCTAGCTATTATTTTAAGCGTAATAATTAATAAAAAATTGATCATACATCAACATAGTGTTATCTATACAAAAGTCGCAATTTTCCTATGGTTCTTCGAGTAGAAATGACTTTAAGAAGGTAAAATTAACTAACTACCTATTTGATCGATACATGGATTGACAATGTTAAAATTTCAAGATAACTAATAAATAAAAAATTAGGGTACTTCAACAAAGGATTATATATTCAATAGGTAGGAGTTTTCCGCAATTCATCAAACAGAAATGAGCATAATATGACAAAAAATGCCTAACTACCTATGTGATCGCCGCGCAAAACATTTGCAGTGATCCTTAACTTGACTTTAGCTATTATTTGAAGCGTAATAATAAATAAAAAAATGATCATACATTAACATAGTGTTATCTATACAAAAGTCGCAATTTTCCTAAGGTTCTTCGAGTAGGAATGACTTTAAGAAGGTCAAATTAACTAACTACCTATTTCATCGATACAAGGATTGACAATGCTTAATATTTCAAGATAACTAATAAATAAAAAATTAGGGTACTTCAACAGAGAATTATATATTCAATAGGTAGGAGTTTTCGGCAATTCGTCAAACAGAAATGAGCAAAATATGACAAAAAATGCCTAACTACCTATTTGATTGCCGCGCAAAACATTTGCAGTGATCCTTACCTTGACTCTAGCTATTATTTGAAGTGTAATAATTAATAAAAAATTGATCATACATCAACATAGTGTTATCTATACAAAAGTCGCAATTTTCCTAAGGTTCTTCGAGTAGAAATGACTTTAAGACTGTCAAATTAACTAACTCCCTATTTGATCGATACATGGATTGACAATGCTTAATATTTCAAGATAACTAATAAATAAAAAATTAGAGTACTTCAACAAAGGATTATATATTCAATAGGTAGGAGTTTTCGGCAATTCGTCAAACAGAAATTAGCATAATATGACCAAAAATGCCTAAATACCTATGTGATCGCCGCGCAAAACATTTGTAGTGATCCTTAACTTTACTTTAGCTATTATTTGAAGCGTAATAATAAATAAAAAAATGATCATACATCAACAATGTGTTATCTATACAAAAGTCGCAATTTTCCTAAGGATCTTCAAGTAGAAATGACTTTAAGAAGGTAAAATTAACTAACTACCTATTTGATCGATACATGGATTGACAATGCTTAAAATTTCAAGATAACTAATAAATAAAAAATTAGGGTACTTCAACAAAGGATTATATATTCAATAGGTAGGAGTTTTCGGCAATTCGTCAAACAGAAACGAGCAAAATATGACAAAAAATACCTAACTACTTATTTGATCGCCGCGCAAATCATTTGCAGTGATCCTTACCTTGACTCTAGCTATTATTTGAAGCGTAATAATTAATAAAAAATTGATCATACATCAACATAGTGTTATTTATACAAAAGTCGCAATTTTCCAAAGGTTCTTCGGGTAGAAATGACTTTAAGAATGTCAAATTAACTAACTCCCTATTTGATCGATACATGGATTGACAATGCTTAATATTTCAAGATAACTAATAAATAAAAAATTAGGGTACTTCAACAAAGGATTATATATTCAATAGGTAGGAGTTTTCAGCAATTCATCAAACAGAAATGAGCATAATATGACAAAAAATGCCTAACTACCTATGTGATCGCCGCGCAAAACATTTGCAGTGATCCTTAACTTGACTTTAGCTATTATTTGAAGCGTAATAATAAATAAACAAATGATCATACATCAACATAGTGTTATCTATACAAAAGTCGCAATTTTCCTAAGGTTCTTCGAGTAGAAATGACTTTAAGAAGGTCAAATTAACTAACTACCTATTTCATCGATAGAAGGATTGACAATGCTTAATATTTCAAGAAAACTAATAAATAAAAAATTAGGGTACTTCAACAGAGAATTATATATTCAATAGGTAGGAGTTTTCGGCAATTCGTCAAACAGAAATGAGCAAAATATGACAAAAAATGCCTAACTACCTATTTGATCGCCGCGCAAAACATTTGCAGTGATCCTTACCTTGACTCTAGCTATTATTTGAAGTGTAATAATTAATAAAAAATTGATCATACATCAACATAGTGTTATCTATACAAAAGTCGCAATTTTCCTAAGGTTCTTCGAGTAGAAATGACTTTAAAAATGTCAAATTAACTAACTCCCTATTTGATCGATACATGGATTGACAATGCTTAATATTTCAAGATAACTAATAAATAAAAAATTAGAGTACTTCAACAAAGGATTATATATTCAATAGGTAGGAGTTTTCGGCAATTCGTCAAACAGAAATTAGCATAATATGACAAAAAATGCCTAAATACCTATGTGATCGCCGCACAAAACATTTGTAGTGATCCTTAACTTTACTTTAGCTATTATTTGAAGCGTAATAATAAATAAAAAAATGATCATACATCAACAATGTGTTATCTATACAAAAGTCGCAATTTTCCTAAGGTTCTTCAAGTAGAAATGACTTTAGGAAGGTAAAATTAACTAACTACCTATTTGATCGATACATGGATTGACAATGCTTAAAATTTCAAGATAACTAATAAATAAAAAATTAGGGTACTTCAACAAAGGATTATATATTCAATAGGTAGGAGTTTTCGGCAATTCGTCAAACAGAAACGAGCAAAATATGACAAAAAATACCTAACTACTTATTTGATCGCCGCGCAAATCATTTGCAGTGATCCTTACCTTAACTCTAGCTATTATTTGAAGCGTAATAATTAATAAAAAATTGATCATACATCAACATAGTGTTATTTATACAAAATTCGCAATTTTCCAAAGGTTCTTCGAGTAGAAATGACTTTAAGAATGTCAAATTAACTAACTCCCTATTTGATCGATACATGGATTGACAATGCTTAATATTTCAAGATAACTAATAAATAAAAAATTAGAATACTACAACAAAGGATTATAAATTCAATAGGTAGGAGTTTTCGGCAATTCGTCAAACAGAACCGAGCATAATATGACGAAAAAATGCCTAACTACTTATTTGATCGCCGTGCAAAACATTTGCAGTGATCCTTACCTTGACTCTAGTTATTATTTGAAGCGTAATAATTAATAAAAAATTGATCATACATCAACATAGTGTTATCTATACAAAAGTCGCAATTTTCCTAAGGTTCTTCGAGTAGAAATGACTTTAAGAAGGTAAAATTAACTAACTACCTATTTGATCGATACATGGATTGACAATGTTAAAATTTCAAGATAACTAATAAATAAAAAATTAGGGTACTTCAACAAAGGATTATATATTCAATAGGTAGGAGTTTTCGGCAATTCATCAAACAGAAATGAGCATAATATGACAAAAAATGCCTAACTACCTATGTGATCGCCGCGCAAAACATTTGCAGTGATCCTTAACTTGACTTTAGCTATTATTTGAAGCGTAATAATAAATAAAAAAATGATCATACATCAACATAGTGTTATCTATACAAAAGTCGCAATTTTCCTAAGGTTCTTCGAGTAGAAATGACTTTAAGAAGGTCAAATTAACTAACTACCTATTTCATCGATACAAGGATTGACAATGCTTAATATTTCAAGATAACTAATAAATAAAAAATTAGGGTACTTCAACAGAGAATTATATATTCAATAGGTAGGAGTTTTCGGCAATTCGTCAAACAGAAATGAGCAAAATATGACAAAAAATGCCTAACTACCTATTTGATCGCCGCGCAAAACATTTGCAGTGATCCTTACCTTGACTCTAGCTATTATTTGAAGTGTAATAATTAATAAAAAATTGATCATACATCAACATAGTGTTATCTATACAAAAGTCGCAATTTTCCTAAGGTTCTTCGAGTAGAAATGACTTTAAGAATGTCAAATTAACTAACTCCCTATTTGATCGATACATGGATTGACAATGCTTAATATTTCAAGATTACTAATAAATAAAAAATTAGAGTACTTCAACAAAGGATTATATATTCAATAGGTAGGAGTTTTCGGCAATTCGTCGTACAGAAATTAGCATAATATGACAAAAAATGCCTAAATACCTATGTGATCGCCGCGCAAAACATTTGTAGTGATCCTTAACTTTACTTTAGCTATTATTTGAAGCGTAATAATAAATAAAAAAATGATCATACATCAAGAATGTGTTATCTATACAAAAGTCGCAATTTTCCTAAGGTTCTTCAAGTAGAAATGACTTTAAGAAGGTAAAATTAACTAACTACCTATTTGATCGATACATGGATTGACAATGCTTAAAATTTCAAGATAAGTAATAAATAAAAAATTAGGGTACTTCAACAAAAGATTATATATTCAATAGGTAGGAGTTTTCGGCAATTCGTCAAAAAGAAACGAGCAAAATATGACAAAAAATACCTAACTACTTATTTGATCGCCGCGCAAATCATTTGCAGTGATCCTTACCTTGACTCTAGCTATTATTTGAAGCGTAATAATTAATAAAAAATTGATCATACATCAACATAGTGTTATCTATACAAAAGTCGCAATTTTCCTAAGGTTCTTCGAGTAGAAATGACTTTAAGAAGGTCAAATTAACTAACTACCTATTTCATCGATACAAGGATTGACAATGCTTAATATTTCAAGATAACTAATAAATAAAAAATTAGGGTACTTCAACAAAGGATTATATATTCAATAGGTAGGAGTTTTCAGCAATTCATCAAACAGAAATGAGCATAATATGACAAAAAATGCCTAACTACCTATGTGATCGCCGCGCAAAACATTTTCAGTGATCCTTAACTTGACTTTAGCTATTATTTGAAGCGTAATAATAAATAAAAAAATGATCATACATCAACATAGTGTTGTCTATACAAAAGTCGCAATTTTCCTAAGGTTCTTCGAGTAGAAATGACTTTAAGAAGGTAAAATTAACTAACTACCTATTTGATCGATACATGGATTGACAATGTTAAAATTTCAAGATAACTAATAAATAAAAAATTAGGGTACTTCAACAAAGGATTATATATTCAATAGGTAGGAGTTTTCGGCAATTCATCAAACAGAAATGAGCATAATATGACAAAAAATGCCTAACTACCTATGTGATCGCCGCGCAAAACATTTGCAGTGATCCTTAACTTGACTTTAGCTATTATTTGAAGCGTAATAATAAATAAAAAAATGATCATACATCAACATAGTGTTATCTATACAAAAGTCGCAATTTTCCTAAGGTTCTTCGAGTAGAAATGACTTTAAGAAGGTCAAATTAACTAACTACCTATTTCATCGATACAAGGATTGACAATGCTTAATATTTCAAGATAACTAATAAATAAAAAATTAGGGTACTTCAACAGAGAATTATATATTCAATAGGTAGGAGTTTTCGGCAATTCGTCAAACAGAAATGAGCAAAATATGACAAAAAATGCCTAACTACCTATTTGATCGCCGCGCAAAACATTTGCAGTGATCCTTACCTTGACTCTAGCTATTATTTGAAGTGTAATAATTAATAAAAAATTGATCATACATCAACATAGTGTTATCTATACAAAAGTCGCAATTTTCCTAAGGTTCTTCGAGTAGAAATGACTTTAAGAATGTCAAATTAACTAACTCCCTATTTGATCGATACATGGATTGACAATGCTTAATATTTCAAGATAACTAATAAATAAAAAATTAGAGTACTTCAACAAAGGATTATATATTCAATAGGTAGGAGTTTTCGGCAATTCGTCGTACAGAAATTAGCATAATATGACAAAAAATGCCTAAATACCTATGTGATCGCCGCGCAAAACATTTGTAGTGATCCTTAACTTTACTTTAGCTATTATTTGAAGCGTAATAATAAATAAAAAAATGATCATACATCAAGAATGTGTTATCTATACAAAAGTCGCAATTTTCCTAAGGTTCTTCAAGTAGAAATGACTTTAAGTAGGTAAAATTAACTAACTACCTATTTGATCGATACATGGATTGACAATGCTTAAAATTTCAAGATAACTAATAAATAAAAAATAAGGGTACTTCAACAAAAGATTATATATTCAATAGGTAGGAGTTTTCGGCAATTCGTCAAAAAGAAACGAGCAAAATATGACAAAAAATATCTAACTACTTATTTGATCGCCGCGCAAATCATTTGCAGTGATCCTTACCTTGACTCTAGCTATTATTTGAAGCGTAATAATTAATAAAAAATTGATCATACATCAACATAGTGTTATCTATACAAAAGTCGCAATTTTTCAAAGGTTCTTCGAGTAGAAATGACTTTAAGAATGTCAAATTAACTAATTCCCTATTTGATCGATACATGGATTGACAATGCTTAATATTTCAAGATAACTAATAAATAAAAAATTAGGGTACTTCAACAAAGGATTATATATTCAATAGGTAGGAGTTTTCGGCAATTCGTCAAACATAAATTTGCATAATATGACAAAAAATGCCTAACTACCTATTTCATCGCCGCGCAAAACATTTGCAGTGATCCTTAACTTGACTCTAGCTATTATTTGAAGCGTAATAATAAATAAGAAAATGATCATACATCAACATAGTGTTATCTATACAAAAGTCGCAATTTTCCTAAGGTTCTTCGAGTAGAAATGACTTTATGAAGGTAAAATTAACTAACTACCTATTTGATCGATACATGGATTGACAAAGCTTAAAATTTCAAGATAACTAATAAATAAAAAATTAGAATACTACAACAAAGGATTATAAATTCAATAGGTAGGAGTTTTCGGCAATTCGTCAAACAGAACCGAGCATAATATGAAGAAAAAATGCCTAACTACTTATTTGATCGCCGTGCAAAACATTTGCAGTGATCCTTACCTTGACTCTAGCTATTATTTGAAGCGTAATAATTAATAAAAAATTGATCATACATCAACATTGTGTTATCTATACAAAAGTCGCAATTTTCCTAAGGTTCTTCGAGTAGAAATGACTTTAAGAAGGTAAAATTAACTAACTACCTATTTGATCGATACATGGATTGACAATGTTAAAATTTCAAGATATCTAATAAATAAAAAATTAGGGTACTTCAACAAAGGATTATATATTCAATAGGTAGGAGTTTTCGGCAATTCATCAAACAGAAATGAGCATAATATGACAAAAAATGCCTAACTACCTATGTGATCGCCGCGCAAAACATTTGCAATGATCCTTAACTTGACTTTAGCTATTATTTGAAGCGTAATAATAAATAAAAAAATGATCATACATCAACATAGTGTTATCTATACAAAAGTCGCAATTTTCCTAAGGTTCTTCAAGTAGAAATGACTTTAAGTAGGTAAAATTAACTAACTACCTATTTGATCGATACATGGATTGACAATGCTTAAAATTTCAAGATAACTAATAAATAAAAAATAAGGGTACTTCAACAAAAGATTATATATTCAATAGGTAGGAGTTTTCGGCAATTCGTCAAAAAGAAACGAGCAAAATATGACAAAAAATATCTAACTACTTATTTGATCGCCGCGCAAATCATTTGCAGTGATCCTTACCTTGACTCTAGCTATTATTTGAAGCGTAATAATTAATAAAAAATTGATCATACATCAACATAGTGTTATCTATACAAAAGTCGCAATTTTTCAAAGGTTCTTCGAGTAGAAATGACTTTAAGAATGTCAAATTAACTAATTCCCTATTTGATCGATACATGGATTGACAATGCTTAATATTTCAAGATAACTAATAAATAAAAAATTAGGGTACTTCAACAAAGGATTATATATTCAATAGGTAGGAGTTTTCGGCAATTCGTCAAACATAAATTTGCATAATATGACAAAAAATGCCTAACTACCTATTTCATCGCCGCGCAAAACATTTGCAGTGATCCTTAACTTGACTCTAGCTATTATTTGAAGCGTAATAATAAATAAGAAAATGATCATACATCAACATAGTGTTATCTATACAAAAGTCGCAATTTTCCTAAGGTTCTTCGAGTAGAAATGACTTTATGAAGGTAAAATTAACTAACTACCTATTTGATCGATACATGGATTGACAAAGCTTAAAATTTCAAGATAACTAATAAATAAAAAATTAGAATACTACAACAAAGGATTATAAATTCAATAGGTAGGAGTTTTCGGCAATTCGTCAAACAGAACCGAGCATAATATGAAGAAAAAATGCCTAACTACTTATTTGATCGCCGTGCAAAACATTTGCAGTGATCCTTACCTTGACTCTAGCTATTATTTGAAGCGTAATAATTAATAAAAAATTGATCATACATCAACATTGTGTTATCTATACAAAAGTCGCAATTTTCCTAAGGTTCTTCGAGTAGAAATGACTTTAAGAAGGTAAAATTAACTAACTACCTATTTGATCGATACATGGATTGACAATGTTAAAATTTCAAGATATCTAATAAATAAAAAATTAGGGTACTTCAACAAAGGATTATATATTCAATAGGTAGGAGTTTTCGGCAATTCATCAAACAGAAATGAGCATAATATGACAAAAAATGCCTAACTACCTATGTGATCGCCGCGCAAAACATTTGCAGTGATCCTTAACTTGATTTTAGCTATTATTTGAAGCGTAATAATAAATAAAAAAATGATCATACATCAACATAGTGTTATCTATACAAAAGTCGCAATTTTCCTAAGGTTCTTCGAGTAGAAATGACTTTAAGAAGGTCAAATTAACTAACTACCTATTTCATCGATACAAGGATTGACAATGCTTAATATTTCAAGATAACTAATAAATAAAAAATTAGGGTACTTCAACAGAGAATTATATATTCAATAGGTAGGAGTTTTCGGCAATTCGTCAAACAGAAATGAGCAAAATATGACAAAAAATGCCTAACTACCTATTTGATCGCCGCGCAAAACTTTTGCAGTGATCCTTACCTTGACTCTAGCTATTATTTGAAGTGTAATAATTCATAAAAAATTGATCATACATCAACATAGTGTTATCTATACAAAAGTCGCAATTTTCCTAAGGTTCTTCGAGTAGAAATGACTTTAAGAATGTCAAATTAACTAACTCCCTATTTGATCGATACATGGATTGACAATGCTTAATATTTCAAGATAACTAATAAATAAAAAATTAGAGTACTTCAACAAAGGATTATATATTCAATAGGTAGGAGTTTTCGGCAATTCGTCATACAGAAATTAGCATAATATGACAAAAAATGCCTAAATACCTATGTGATCGCCGCGCAAAACATTTGTAGTGATCCTTAACTTTACTTTAGCTATTATTTGAAGCGTAACAATAAATAAAAAAATGATCATACATCAACAATGTGTAACTATACAAAAGTCGCAATTTTCCTAAGGTTCTTCAAGTAGAAATGACTTTAAGAAGGTAAAATTAACTAACTACCTATTTGATCGATACATGGATTGACAATGCTTAACATTTCAAGATAACTAATAAATAAAAAATTAGGGTACTTCAACAAAGGATTATATATTCAATAGGTAGGAGTTTTCGGCAATTCGTCAAACAGAAACGAGCAAAATATGACAAAAAATACCTAATTACTTATTTGATCGCCGCGCAAATCATTTGCAGTGATCCTTACCTTGACTCTAGCTATTATTTGAAGCGTAATATTTAATAAAAAATTGATCATACATCAACATAGTGTTATCTATACAAAAGTCGCAATTTTCCAAAGGTTCTTCGAGTAGAAATGACTTTAAGAAGGTAAAATTAACTAACTACCTATTTGATCGATACATGGATTGACAATGTTAAAATTTCAAGATAACTAATAAATAAAAAATTAGGGTACTTCAACAAAGGATTATATATTCAATAGGTAGGAGTTTTCAGCAATTCATCAAACAGAAATGAGCATAATATGACAAAAAATGCCTAACTACCTATGTGATCGCCGCGCAAAACATTTGCAGTGATCCTTAACTTGACTTTAGCTATTATTTGAAGCGTAATAATAAATAAAAAAATGATCATACATCAACATAGTGTTATCTATACAAAAGTCGCAATTTTCCTAAGGTTCTTCGAGTAGAAATGACTTTAAGAAGGTCAAATTAACTAACTACCTATTTCATCGATACAAGGATTGACAATGCTTAATATTTCAAGATAACTAATAAATAAAAAATTGGGGTACTTCAACAGAGAATTATATATTCAATAGGTAGGTGTTTTCGGCAATTCGTCAAACAGAAATGAGCAAAATATGACAAAAAATGCCTAACTACCTATTTGATCGCCGCGCAAAACATTTGCAGTGATCCTTACCTTGACTCTAGCTATTATTTGAAGTGTAATAATTAATAAAAAATTGATCATACATCAACATAGTGTTATCTATACAAAAGTCGCAATTTTCCTAAGGTTCTTCGAGTAGAAATGACTTTAAGAATGTCAAATTAACTAACTCCCTATTTGATCTATACATGGATTGACAATGCTTAATATTTCAAGATAACTAATAAATAAAAAATTAGAGTACTTCAACAAAGGATTATATATTCAATAGGTAGGAGTTTTCGGCAATTCGTCATACAGAAATTTGCATAATATGACAAAAAATGCCTAAATACCTATGTGATCGCCGCGCAAAACATTTGTAGTGATCCTTAACTTTACTTTAGCTATTATTTGAAGCGTAATAATAAATAAAAAAATGATCATACATCAACAATGTGTTATCTATACAAAAGTCGCAATTTTCCTAAGGTTCTTTGAGTTGAAATGACTTTAAGAATGTAAAATTAACTAACTACCTATTTGATCGATACATGGATTGACAATGCTTAAAATTTCAAGATAACTAATAAATAAAAAATTAGGGTACTTCAACAAAGGATTATATATTCAATAGGTAGGAGTTTTCGGCAATTCGTCAAACAGAAACGAGCAAAATATGACAAAAAATACCTAACTACTTATTTGATCGCCGCGCAAAACATTTGAAGTGATCCTTACCATGACTCTAGCTATTATTTGAAGCGTAATAATTAATAAAAAATTGATCATACATCAACATAGTGTTATTTATACAAAAGTCGCAATTTTCCAAAGGTTCTTCGAGTAGAAATGACTTTAAGAATGTCAAATTAACTAACTCCCTATTTGATCGATACATGGATTGACAATGCTTAATATTTCAAGATAACTAATAAATAAAAAATTAGGGTACTTCAACAAAGGATTATATATTCAATAGGTAGGAGTTTTCGGCAATTCGTCAAATAGAAATTTGCATAATATGACAAAAAATGCCTAACTACCTATTTCATCGCCGCGCAAAACATTAGCAGTGATCCTTAACTTGACTCTAGCTATTATTTGAAGCGGAATAATAAATAAAAGAATGATCATACATCAACATAGTGTTATCTATACAAAAGTCGCAATTTTCCTAAGGTTCTTCGAGTAGAAATGACTTTAAGAAGGTAAAATTAACTAACTACCTATTTGATCGATACATGGATTGACAATGTTAAAATTTCAAGATAACTAATAAATAAAAAATTAGGGTACTTCAACAAAGGATTATATATTCAATAGGTAGGAGTTTTCGGCAATTCATCAAACAGAAATGAGCATAATATGACAAAAAATGCCTAACTACCTATGTGATTGCCGCGCAAAACATTTGCAGTGATCCTTAACTTGACTTTAGCTATTATTTGAAGCGTAATAAAAAATAAAAAAATGATCATACATCAACATAGTGTTATCTATACAAAGGTCGCAATTTTCCTAAGGTTCTTCGAGTAGAAATGACTTTAAGAAGGTCAAATTAACTAACTACCTATTTCATCGATACAAGGATTGACAATGCTTAATATTTCAAGATAACTAATAAATAAAAAATTAGGGTACTTCAACAGAGAATTATATATTCAATAGGCAGGAGTTTTCGGCAATTCGTCAAACAGAAATGAGCAAAATATGACAAAAAATGCCTAACTACCTATTTGATCGCCGCGCAAAACATTTGCAGTGATCCTTACCTTGACTCTAGCTATTATTTGAAGCGTAATAATTAATAAAAAATTGATCATACATTAACATAGTGTTATCTATACAAAAGTCGCAATTTTCCTAAGGTTCTTCGAGTAGAAATGACTTTAAGAATGTCAAATTAACTAACTACCTATTTGATCGATACATGGATTGACAATGCTTAATATTTCAAGATAACTAATAAATAAAAAATTAGGGTACTTCAACAAACGATTATATATTCAATAGGTAGGAGTTTTCGGCAATTCGTCAAACAGAAATTTGCATAATATGACAAAAAATGCGTAACTACCTATTTCATCGCCGCGCAAAACATTTGCAGTGATCCTTAACTTTACTCTAGCTATTATTTGAAGCGGAATAATAAATAAGAAAATGATCATACATCAACATAGTGTTATCTATACAAATGTCGCAATTTTCCTAAGGTTCTTCGAGTAGAAATGACTTTAAGAATGTCAAATTAACTAACTCCCTATTTGATCGATACATGGATTGACAATGCTTAATATTTCAAGATAACTAATAAATAAAAAATTAGAGTACTTCAACAAAGGATTATATATTCAATAGGTAGGAGTTTTCGGCAATTCGTCATACAGAAATTAGCATAATATGACAAAAAATGCCTAAATACCTATGTGATCGCCGCGCAAAACATTTGTAGTGATCCTTAACTTTACTTTAGCTATTATTTGAAGCGTAACAATAAATAAAAAAATGATCATACATCAACAATGTGTAACTATACAAAAGTCGCAATTTTCCTAAGGTTCTTCAAGTAGAAATGACTTTAAGAAGGTAAAATTAACTAACTACCTATTTGATCGATACATGGATTGACAATGCTTAACATTTCAAGATAACTAATAAATAAAAAATTAGGGTACTTCAACAAAGGATTATATATTCAATAGGTAGGAGTTTTCGGCAATTCGTCAAACAGAAACGAGCAAAATATGACAAAAAATACCTAATTACTTATTTGATCGCCGCGCAAATCATTTGCAGTGATCCTTACCTTGACTCTAGCTATTATTTGAAGCGTAATATTTAATAAAAAATTGATCATACATCAACATAGTGTTATCTATACAAAAGTCGCAATTTTCCAAAGGTTCTTCGAGTAGAAATGACTTTAAGAAGGTAAAATTAACTAACTACCTATTTGATCGATACATGGATTGACAATGTTAAAATTTCAAGATAACTAATAAATAAAAAATTAGGGTACTTCAACAAAGGATTATATATTCAATAGGTAGGAGTTTTCAGCAATTCATCAAACAGAAATGAGCATAATATGACAAAAAATGCCTAACTACCTATGTGATCGCCGCGCAAAACATTTGCAGTGATCCTTAACTTGACTTTAGCTATTATTTGAAGCGTAATAATAAATAAAAAAATGATCATACATCAACATAGTGTTATCTATACAAAAGTCGCAATTTTCCTAAGGTTCTTCGAGTAGAAATGACTTTAAGAAGGTCAAATTAACTAACTACCTATTTCATCGATACAAGGATTGACAATGCTTAATATTTCAAGATAACTAATAAATAAAAAATTGGGGTACTTCAACAGAGAATTATATATTCAATAGGTAGGTGTTTTCGGCAATTCGTCAAACAGAAATGAGCAAAATATGACAAAAAATGCCTAACTACCTATTTGATCGCCGCGCAAAACATTTGCAGTGATCCTTACCTTGACTCTAGCTATTATTTGAAGTGTAATAATTAATAAAAAATTGATCATACATCAACATAGTGTTATCTATACAAAAGTCGCAATTTTCCTAAGGTTCTTCGAGTAGAAATGACTTTAAGAATGTCAAATTAACTAACTCCCTATTTGATCTATACATGGATTGACAATGCTTAATATTTCAAGATAACTAATAAATAAAAAATTAGAGTACTTCAACAAAGGATTATATATTCAATAGGTAGGAGTTTTCGGCAATTCGTCATACAGAAATTTGCATAATATGACAAAAAATGCCTAAATACCTATGTGATCGCCGCGCAAAACATTTGTAGTGATCCTTAACTTTATTTTAGCTATTATTTGAAGCGTAATAATAAATAAAAAAATGATCATACATCAACAATGTGTTATCTATACAAAAGTCGCAATTTTCCTAAGGTTCTTCAAGTAGAAATGACTTTAAGAAGGTAAAATTAACTAACTACCTATTTGATCGATAAATGGATTGACAATGCTTAAAATTTCAAGATAACTAATAAATAAAAAATTAGGGTACTTCAACAAAGGACTGTATATTCAATAGGTAGGAGTTTTCGGCAATTCGTCAAACAGAAACGAGCAAAATATGACAAAAAATACCTAACTACTTATTTGATCGCCGCGCAAAACATTTGCAGTGATCCTTACCTTGACTCTAGCTATTATTTGATGCGTAATAATTAATAAAAAATTGATCATACATCAACATAGTGTTATTTATACAAAAGTCGCAATTTTCCAAAGGTTCTTCGAGTAGAAATGACTTTAAGAATGTCAAATTAACTAACTACCTATTTGATCGATACATGGATTGACAATGCTTAATATTTCAAGATAACTAATAAATAAAAAATTAGGGTACTTCAACAAACGATTATATATTCAATAGGTAGGAGTTTTCGGCAATTCGTCAAACAGAAATTTGCATAATATGACAAAAAATGCGTAACTACCTATTTCATCGCCGCGCAAAACATTTGCAGTGATCCTTAACTTTACTCTAGCTATTATTTGAAGCGGAATAATAAATAAGAAAATGATCATACATCAACATAGTGTTATCTATACAAATGTCGCAATTTTCCTAAGGTTCTTCGAGTAGAAATGACTTTAAGAAGGTCAAATTAACTAACTACCTATTTGATCGATACATGGATTGACAATGCTTAATATTTCAAGATAACTAATAAATAAAAAATTAGGGTACTTCAACAGAGAATTATATATTCAATAGGTAGGAGTTTTCGGAAATTCGTCAAACAGAAATGGGCAAAATATGACAAAAAATGCCTAACTACCTATGTGATCGCCGCGCAAAACATTTGCAGTGATCCTTAACTTGACTCTAGCTATTATTTGAAGCGTAATAAAAAATAAAAAAATGATCATACATTAACATAGTGTTATCTATACAAAAGTCGCAATTTTCCTAAGGTTCTTCGAATAGAAATGACTTTAAGAAGGTCAAATTAACTAACTACCTATTTGATCGATACATGGATTGACAATGCTTAATATTTCAAGATAACTAATAAATAAAAAATTAGGGTACTTCAACAGAGAATTATATATTCAATAGGTAGGAGTTTTCGGAAATTCGTCAAACAGAAATGGGCAAAATATGACAAAAAATGCCAAACTACCTATTTGAACGCCGCGCAAAACATTTGCAGTGATCCTTAACTTGACTCTAGCAATTATTTGAAGCGTAATAATTAATAAAAAATTTATCATACATCAACATAGTGTTATCTATACAAAAGTCGCAATTTTCCTAAGGTTCTTCGAGTAGAAATGACTTTAAGAAGGTAAAATTAACTAACTACCTATTTGATCGATACATGGATAGACATTGCTTAAAATTTCAAGATAACTAATAAATAAAAAATTAGAATACTACAACAAAGGATTATAAATTCAATAGGTAGGAGTTTTCGCCAATTCGTCAAACAGAAACGAGCATAATATGACAAAAAATGCCTAACTACTTATTTGATTGCCGCGCAAAACATTTGCAGTGATCCTTACCTTGACTCTAGCTATTATTTGAAGCGTAATAATTAATAAAAAATTGATCATACATCAACGTAGTGTTATCTATACAAAAGTCGCAATTTTCCTATGGTTCATCGAGTAGAAATGACTTTAAGAATGTCAAATTAACTAACTCCCTATTTGATCGATACATGGATTGACAATGCTTAATATTTCAAGATAACTAATAAATAAAAAATTAGGGTACTTCAACAAAGGATTATATATTCAATAGGTAGGAGTTTTAAGCAATTCGTCAAACAGAAATTAGCATAATATGACAAAAAATGCCTAAATACCTATGTGATCGCCGCGCAAAACATTTGTAGTGATCCTTAACTTTACTTTAGCTATTATTTGAAGCGTAATAATAAATAAAAAAATGATCATACATCAACAATGTGTTATCTATACAAAAGTCGCAATTTTCCTAAGGTTCTTTGAGTTGAAATGACTTTAAGAATGTAAAATTAACTAACTACCTATTTGATCGATACATGGATTGACAATGCTTAAAATTTCAAGATAACTAATAAATAAAAAATTAGGGTACTTCAACAAAGGATTATATATTCAATAGGTAGGAGTTTTCGGCAATTCGTCAAACAGAAACGAGCAAAATATGACAAAAAATACCTAACTACTTATTTGATCGCCGCGCAAAACATTTGAAGTGATCCTTACCATGACTCTAGCTATTATTTGAAGCGTAATAATTAATAAAAAATTGATCATACATCAACATAGTGTTATTTATACAAAAGTCGCAATTTTCCAAAGGTTCTTCGAGTAGAAATGACTTTAAGAATGTCAAATTAACTAACTCCCTATTTGATCGATACATGGATTGACAATGCTTAATATTTCAAGATAACTAATAAATAAAAAATTAGGGTACTTCAACAAAGGATTATATATTCAATAGGTAGGAGTTTTCGGCAATTCGTCAAATAGAAATTTGCATAATATGACAAAAAATGCCTAACTACCTATTTCATCGCCGCGCAAAACATTAGCAGTGATCCTTAACTTGACTCTAGCTATTATTTGAAGCGGAATAATAAATAAAAGAATGATCATACATCAACATAGTGTTATCTATACAAAAGTCGCAATTTTCCTAAGGTTCTTCGAGTAGAAATGACTTTAAGAAGGTAAAATTAACTAACTACCTATTTGATCGATACATGGATTGACAATGTTAAAATTTCAAGATAACTAATAAATAAAAAATTAGGGTACTTCAACAAAGGATTATATATTCAATAGGTAGGAGTTTTCGGCAATTCATCAAACAGAAATGAGCATAATATGACAAAAAATGCCTAACTACCTATGTGATTGCCGCGCAAAACATTTGCAGTGATCCTTAACTTGACTTTAGCTATTATTTGAAGCGTAATAAAAAATAAAAAAATGATCATACATCAACATAGTGTTATCTATACAAAGGTCGCAATTTTCCTAAGGTTCTTCGAGTAGAAATGACTTTAAGAAGGTCAAATTAACTAACTACCTATTTCATCGATACAAGGATTGACAATGCTTAATATTTCAAGATAACTAATAAATAAAAAATTAGGGTACTTCAACAGAGAATTATATATTCAATAGGCAGGAGTTTTCGGCAATTCGTCAAACAGAAATGAGCAAAATATGACAAAAAATGCCTAACTACCTATTTGATCGCCGCGCAAAACATTTGCAGTGATCCTTACCTTGACTCTAGCTATTATTTGAAGCGTAATAATTAATAAAAAATTGATCATACATTAACATAGTGTTATCTATACAAAAGTCGCAATTTTCCTAAGGTTCTTCGAGTAGAAATGACTTTAAGAATGTCAAATTAACTAACTACCTATTTGATCGATACATGGATTGACAATGCTTAATATTTCAAGATAACTAATAAATAAAAAATTAGGGTACTTCAACAAACGATTATATATTCAATAGGTAGGAGTTTTCGGCAATTCGTCAAACAGAAATTTGCATAATATGACAAAAAATGCGTAACTACCTATTTCATCGCCGCGCAAAACATTTGCAGTGATCCTTAACTTTACTCTAGCTATTATTTGAAGCGGAATAATAAATAAGAAAATGATCATACATCAACATAGTGTTATCTATACAAATGTCGCAATTTTCCTAAGGTTCTTCGAGTAGAAATGACTTTAAGAAGGTCAAATTAACTAACTACCTATTTGATCGATACATGGATTGACAATGCTTAATATTTCAAGATAACTAATAAATAAAAAATTAGGGTACTTCAACAGAGAATTATATATTCAATAGGTAGGAGTTTTCGGAAATTCGTCAAACAGAAATGGGCAAAATATGACAAAAAATGCCTAACTACCTATGTGATCGCCGCGCAAAACATTTGCAGTGATCCTTAACTTGACTCTAGCTATTATTTGAAGCGTAATAAAAAATAAAAAAATGATCATACATTAACATAGTGTTATCTATACAAAAGTCGCAATTTTCCTAAGGTTCTTCGAATAGAAATGACTTTAAGAAGGTCAAATTAACTAACTACCTATTTGATCGATACATGGATTGACAATGCTTAATATTTCAAGATAACTAATATATAAAAAATTAGGGTACTTCAACAGAGAATTATATATTCAATAGGTAGGAGTTTTCGGAAATTCGTCAAACAGAAATGGGCAAAATATGACAAAAAATGCCAAACTACCTATTTGAACGCCGCGCAAAACATTTGCAGTGATCCTTAACTTGACTCTAGCAATTATTTGAAGCGTAATAATTAATAAAAAATTTATCATACATCAACATAGTGTTATCTATACAAAAGTCGCAATTTTCCTAAGGTTCTTCGAGTAGAAATGACTTTAAGAAGGTAAAATTAACTAACTACCTATTTGATCGATACATGGATAGACATTGCTTAAAATTTCAAGATAACTAATAAATAAAAAATTAGAATACTACAACAAAGGATTATAAATTCAATAGGTAGGAGTTTTCGCCAATTCGTCAAACAGAAACGAGCATAATATGACAAAAAATGCCTAACTACTTATTTGATTGCCGCGCAAAACATTTGCAGTGATCCTTACCTTGACTCTAGCTATTATTTGAAGCGTAATAATTAATAAAAAATTGATCATACATCAACGTAGTGTTATCTATACAAAAGTCGCAATTTTCCTATGGTTCATCGAGTAGAAATGACTTTAAGAATGTCAAATTAACTAACTCCCTATTTGATCGATACATGGATTGACAATGCTTAATATTTCAAGATAACTAATAAATAAAAAATTAGGGTACTTCAACAAAGGATTATATATTCAATAGGTAGGAGTTTTAAGCAATTCGTCAAACAGAAATTAGCATAATATGACAAAAAATGCCTAAATACCTATGTGATCGCCGCGCAAAACATTTGTAGTGATCCTTAACTTTACTTTAGCTATTATTTGAAGCGTAATAATAAATAAAAAAATGATCATACATCAACAATGTGTTATCTATACAAAAGTCGCAATTTTCCTAAGGTTCTTTGAGTTGAAATGACTTTAAGAATGTAAAATTAACTAACTACCTATTTGATCGATACATGGATTGACAATGCTTAATATTTCAAGATAACTAATAAATAAAAAATTAGGGTACTTCAACAAAGGATTATATATTCAATAGGTAGGAGTTTTCGGCAATTCGTCAAATAGAAATTTGCATAATATGACAAAAAATGCCTAACTACCTATTTCATCGCCGCGCAAAACATTAGCAGTGATCCTTAACTTGACTCTAGCTATTATTTGAAGCGGAATAATAAATAAAAGAATGATCATACATCAACATAGTGTTATCTATACAAAAGTCGCAATTTTCCTAAGGTTCTTCGAGTAGAAATGACTTTAAGAAGGTAAAATTAACTAACTACCTATTTGATCGATACATGGATTGACAATGTTAAAATTTCAAGATAACTAATAAATAAAAAATTAGGGTACTTCAACAAAGGATTATATATTCAATAGGTAGGAGTTTTCGGCAATTCATCAAACAGAAATGAGCATAATATGACAAAAAATGCCTAACTACCTATGTGATTGCCGCGCAAAACATTTGCAGTGATCCTTAACTTGACTTTAGCTATTATTTGAAGCGTAATAAAAAATAAAAAAATGATCATACATCAACATAGTGTTATCTATACAAAGGTCGCAATTTTCCTAAGGTTCTTCGAGTAGAAATGACTTTAAGAAGGTCAAATTAACTAACTACCTATTTCATCGATACAAGGATTGACAATGCTTAATATTTCAAGATAACTAATAAATAAAAAATTAGGGTACTTCAACAGAGAATTATATATTCAATAGGCAGGAGTTTTCGGCAATTCGTCAAACAGAAATGAGCAAAATATGACAAAAAATGCCTAACTACCTATTTGATCGCCGCGCAAAACATTTGCAGTGATCCTTACCTTGACTCTAGCTATTATTTGAAGCGTAATAATTAATAAAAAATTGATCATACATTAACATAGTGTTATCTATACAAAAGTCGCAATTTTCCTAAGGTTCTTCGAGTAGAAATGACTTTAAGAATGTCAAATTAACTAACTACCTATTTGATCGATACATGGATTGACAATGCTTAATATTTCAAGATAACTAATAAATAAAAAATTAGGGTACTTCAACAAACGATTATATATTCAATAGGTAGGAGTTTTCGGCAATTCGTCAAACAGAAATTTGCATAATATGACAAAAAATGCGTAACTACCTATTTCATCGCCGCGCAAAACATTTGCAGTGATCCTTAACTTTACTCTAGCTATTATTTGAAGCGGAATAATAAATAAGAAAATGATCATACATCAACATAGTGTTATCTATACAAATGTCGCAATTTTCCTAAGGTTCTTCGAGTAGAAATGACTTTAAGAAGGTCAAATTAACTAACTACCTATTTGATCGATACATGGATTGACAATGCTTAATATTTCAAGATAACTAATAAATAAAAAATTAGGGTACTTCAACAGAGAATTATATATTCAATAGGTAGGAGTTTTCGGAAATTCGTCAAACAGAAATGGGCAAAATATGACAAAAAATGCCTAACTACCTATGTGATCGCCGCGCAAAACATTTGCAGTGATCCTTAACTTGACTCTAGCTATTATTTGAAGCGTAATAAAAAATAAAAAAATGATCATACATTAACATAGTGTTATCTATACAAAAGTCGCAATTTTCCTAAGGTTCTTCGAATAGAAATGACTTTAAGAAGGTCAAATTAACTAACTACCTATTTGATCGATACATGGATTGACAATGCTTAATATTTCAAGATAACTAATAAATAAAAAATTAGGGTACTTCAACAGAGAATTATATATTCAATAGGTAGGAGTTTTCGGAAATTCGTCAAACAGAAATGGGCAAAATATGACAAAAAATGCCAAACTACCTATTTGAACGCCGCGCAAAACATTTGCAGTGATCCTTAACTTGACTCTAGCAATTATTTGAAGCGTAATAATTAATAAAAAATTTATCATACATCAACATAGTGTTATCTATACAAAAGTCGCAATTTTCCTAAGGTTCTTCGAGTAGAAATGACTTTAAGAAGGTAAAATTAACTAACTACCTATTTGATCGATACATGGATAGACAATGCTTAAAATTTCAAGATAACTAATAAATAAAAAATTAGAATACTACAACAAAGGATTATAAATTCAATAGGTAGGAGTTTTCGCCAATTCGTCAAACAGAAACGAGCATAATATGACAAAAAATGCCTAACTACTTATTTGATTGCCGCGCAAAACATTTGCAGTGATCCTTACCTTGACTCTAGCTATTATTTGAAGCGTAATAATTAATAAAAAATTGATCATACATCAACGTAGTGTTATCTATACAAAAGTCGCAATTTTCCTATGGTTCATCGAGTAGAAATGACTTTAAGAATGTCAAATTAACTAACTCCCTATTTGATCGATACATGGATTGACAATGCTTAATATTTCAAGATAACTAATAAATAAAAAATTAGGGTACTTCAACAAAGGATTATATATTCAATAGGTAGGAGTTTTAAGCAATTCGTCAAACAGAAATTAGCATAATATGACAAAAAATGCCTAAATACCTATGTGATCGCCGCGCAAAACATTTGTAGTGATCCTTAACTTTACTTTAGCTATTATTTGAAGCGTAAAAATAAATAAAAAAATGATCATACATCAACAATGTGTTATCTATACAAAAGTCGCAATTTTCCTAAGGTTCTTTGAGTTGAAATGACTTTAAGAATGTAAAATTAACTAACTACCTATTTGATCGATACATGGATTGACAATGTTAAAATTTCAAGATAACTAATAAATAAAAAATTAGGGTACTTCAACAAAGGATTATATATTCAATAGGTAGGAGTTTTCGGCAATTCATCAAACAGAAATGAGCATAATATGACAAAAAATGCCTAACTACCTATGTGATTGCCGCGCAAAACATTTGCAGTGATCCTTAACTTGACTTTAGCTATTATTTGAAGCGTAATAAAAAATAAAAAAATGATCATACATCAACATAGTGTTATCTATACAAAGGTCGCAATTTTCCTAAGGTTCTTCGAGTAGAAATGACTTTAAGAAGGTCAAATTAACTAACTACCTATTTCATCGATACAAGGATTGACAATGCTTAATATTTCAAGATAACTAATAAATAAAAAATTAGGGTACTTCAACAGAGAATTATATATTCAATAGGCAGGAGTTTTCGGCAATTCGTCAAACAGAAATGAGCAAAATATGACAAAAAATGCCTAACTACCTATTTGATCGCCGCGCAAAACATTTGCAGTGATCCTTACCTTGACTCTAGCTATTATTTGAAGCGTAATAATTAATAAAAAATTGATCATACATTAACATAGTGTTATCTATACAAAAGTCGCAATTTTCCTAAGGTTCTTCGAGTAGAAATGACTTTAAGAATGTCAAATTAACTAACTACCTATTTGATTGATACATGGATTGACAATGCTTAATATTTCAAGATAACTAATAAATAAAAAATTAGGGTACTTCAACAAACGATTATATATTCAATAGGTAGGAGTTTTCGGCAATTCGTCAAACAGAAATTTGCATAATATGACAAAAAATGCGTAACTACCTATTTCATCGCCGCGCAAAACATTTGCAGTGATCCTTAACTTTACTCTAGCTATTATTTGAAGCGGAATAATAAATAAGAAAATGATCATACATCAACATAGTGTTATCTATACAAATGTCGCAATTTTCCTAAGGTTCTTCGAGTAGAAATGACTTTAAGAAGGTCAAATTAACTAACTACCTATTTGATCGATACATGGATTGACAATGCTTAATATTTCAAGATAACTAATAAATAAAAAATTAGGGTACTTCAACAGAGAATTATATATTCAATAGGTAGGAGTTTTCGGAAATTCGTCAAACAGAAATGGGCAAAATATGACAAAAAATGCCTAACTACCTATGTGATCGCCGCGCAAAACATTTGCAGTGATCCTTAACTTGACTCTAGCTATTATTTGAATCGTAATAAAAAATAAAAAAATGATCATACATTAACATAGTGTTATCTATACAAAACTCGCAATTTTCCTAAGGTTCTTCGAATAGAAATGACTTTAAGAAGGTCAAATTAACTAACTACCTATTTGATCGATACATGGATTGACAATGCTTAATATTTCAAGATAACTAATAAATAAAAAATTAGGGTACTTCAACAGAGAATTATATATTCAATAGGTAGGAGTTTTCGGAAATTCGTCAAACAGAAATGGGCAAAATATGACAAAAAATGCCAAACTACCTATTTGAACGCCGCGCAAAACATTTGCAGTGATCCTTAACTTGACTCTAGCAATTATTTGAAGCGTAATAATTAATAAAAAATTTATCATACATCAACATAGTGTTATCTATACAAAAGTCGCAATTTTCCTAAGGTTCTTCGAGTAGAAATGACTTTAAGAAGGTAAAATTAACTAACTACCTATTTGATCGATACATGGATAGACAATGCTTAAAATTTCAAGATAACTAATAAATAAAAAATTAGAATACTACAACAAAGGATTATAAATTCAATAGGTAGGAGTTTTCGCCAATTCGTCAAACAGAAACGAGCATAATATGACAAAAAATGCCTAACTACTTATTTGATTGCCGCGCAAAACATTTGCAGTGATCCTTACCTTGACTCTAGCTATTATTTGAAGCGTAATAATTAATAAAAAATTGATCATACATCAACGTAGTGTTATCTATACAAAAGTCGCAATTTTCCTATGGTTCATCGAGTAGAAATGACTTTAAGAATGTCAAATTAACTAACTCCCTATTTGATCGATACATGGATTGACAATGCTTAATATTTCAAGATAACTAATAAATAAAAAATTAGGGTACTTCAACAAAGGATTATATATTCAATAGGTAGGAGTTTTAAGCAATTCGTCAAACAGAAATTAGCATAATATGACAAAAAATGCCTAAATACCTATGTGATCGCCGCGCAAAACATTTGTAGTGATCCTTAACTTTACTTTAGCTATTATTTGAAGCGTAATAATAAATAAAAAAATGATCATACATCAACAATGTGTTATCTATACAAAAGTCGCAATTTTCCTAAGGTTCTTTGAGTTGAAATGACTTTAAGAATGTAAAATTAACTAACTACCTATTTGATCGATACATGGATTGACAATGCTTAAAATTTTAAGATAACTAATAAATAAAAAATTAGGGTACTTCAACAAAGGATTATATATTCAATAGGTAGGAGTTTTCGGCAATTCGTCAAACAGAAACGAGCAAAATATGACAAAAAATACCTAACTACTTATTTGATCGCCGCGCAAAACATTTGAAGTGATCCTTACCATGACTCTAGCTATTATTTGAAGCGTAATAATTAATAAAAAATTGATCATACATCAACATAGTGTTATTTATACAAAAGTCGCAATTTTCCAAAGGTTCTTCGAGTAGAAATGACTTTAAGAATGTCAAATTAACTAACTCCCTATTTGATCGATACATGGATTGACAATGCTTAATATTTCAAGATAACTAATAAATAAAAAATTAGGGTACTTCAACAAAGGATTATATATTCAATAGGTAGGAGTTTTCGGCAATTCGTCAAACAGAAATTTGCATAATATGACAAAAAATGCCTAACTACCTATTTCATCGCCGCGCAAAACATTAGCAGTGATCCTTAACTTGACTCTAGCTATTATTTGAAGCGGAATAATAAATAAAAGAATGATCATACATCAACATAGTGTTATCTATACAAAAGTCGCAATTTTCCTAAGGTTCTTCGAGTAGAAATGACTTTAAGAAGGTAAAATTAACTAACTACCTATTTGATCGATACATGGATTGACAATGTTAAAATTTCAAGATAACTAATAAATAAAAAATTAGGGTACTTCAACAAAGGATTATATATTCAATAGGTAGGAGTTTTCGGCAATTCATCAAACAGAAATGAGCATAATATGACAAAAAATGCCTAACTACCTATGTGATTGCCGCGCAAAACATTTGCAGTGATCCTTAACTTGACTTTAGCTATTATTTGAAGTGTAATAAAAAATAAAAAAATGATCATACATCAACATAGTGTTATCTATACAAAGGTCGCAATTTTCCTAAGGTTCTTCGAGTAGAAATGACTTTAAGAAGGTCAAATTAACTAACTACCTATTTCATCGATACAAGGATTGACAATGCTTAATATTTCAAGATAACTAATAAATAAAAAATTAGGGTACTTCAACAGAGAATTATATATTCAATAGGCAGGAGTTTTCGGCAATTCGTCAAACAGAAATGAGCAAAATATGACAAAAAATGCCTAACTACCTATTTGATCGCCGCGCAAAACATTTGCAGTGATCCTTACCTTGACTCTAGCTATTATTTGAAGCGTAATAATTAATAAAAAATTGATCATACATTAACATAGTGTTATCTATACAAAAGTCGCAATTTTCCTAAGGTTCTTCGAGTAGAAATGACTTTAAGAATGTCAAATTAACTAACTACCTATTTGATTGATACATGGATTGACAATGCTTAATATTTCAAGATAACTAATAAATAAAAAATTAGGGTACTTCAACAAACGATTATATATTCAATAGGTAGGAGTTTTCGGCAATTCGTCAAACAGAAATTTGCATAATATGACAAAAAATGCGTAACTACCTATTTCATCGCCGCGCAAAACATTTGCAGTGATCCTTAACTTTACTCTAGCTATTATTTGAAGCGGAATAATAAATAAGAAAATGATCATACATCAACATAGTGTTATCTATACAAATGTCGCAATTTTCCTAAGGTTCTTCGAGTAGAAATGACTTTAAGAAGGTCAAATTAACTAACTACCTATTTGATCGATACATGGATTGACAATGCTTAATATTTCAAGATAACTAATAAATAAAAAATTAGGGTACTTCAACAGAGAATTATATATTCAATAGGTAGGAGTTTTCGGAAATTCGTCAAACAGAAATGGGCAAAATATGACAAAAAATGCCTAACTACCTATGTGATCGCCGCGCAAAACATTTGCAGTGATCCTTAACTTGACTCTAGCTATTATTTGAATCGTAATAAAAAATAAAAAAATGATCATACATTAACATAGTGTTATCTATACAAAACTCGCAATTTTCCTAAGGTTCTTCGAATAGAAATGACTTTAAGAAGGTCAAATTAACTAACTACCTATTTGATCGATACATGGATTGACAATGCTTAATATTTCAAGATAACTAATAAATAAAAAATTAGGGTACTTCAACAGAGAATTATATATTCAATAGGTAGGAGTTTTCGGAAATTCGTCAAACAGAAATGGGCAAAATATGACAAAAAATGCCAAACTACCTATTTGAACGCCGCGCAAAACATTTGCAGTGATCCTTAACTTGACTCTAGCAATTATTTGAAGCGTAATAATTAATAAAAAATTTATCATACATCAACATAGTGTTATCTATACAAAAGTCGCAATTTTCCTAAGGTTCTTCGAGTAGAAATGACTTTAAGAAGGTAAAATTAACTAACTACCTATTTGATCGATACATGGATAGACAATGCTTAAAATTTCAAGATAACTAATAAATAAAAAATTAGAATACTACAACAAAGGATTATAAATTCAATAGGTAGGAGTTTTCGCCAATTCGTCAAACAGAAACGAGCATAATATGACAAAAAATGCCTAACTACTTATTTGATTGCCGCGCAAAACATTTGCAGTGATCCTTACCTTGACTCTAGCTATTATTTGAAGCGTAATAATTAATAAAAAATTGATCATACATCAACGTAGTGTTATCTATACAAAAGTCGCAATTTTCCTATGGTTCATCGAGTAGAAATGACTTTAAAAATGTCAAATTAACTAACTCCCTATTTGATCGATACATGGATTGACAATGCTTAATATTTCAAGATAACTAATAAATAAAAAATTAGGGTACTTCAACAAAGGATTATATATTCAATAGGTAGGAGTTTTAAGCAATTCGTCAAACAGAAATTAGCATAATATGACAAAAAATGCCTAAATACCTATGTGATCGCCGCGCAAAACATTTGTAGTGATCCTTAACTTTACTTTAGCTATTATTTGAAGCGTAATAATAAATAAAAAAATGATCATACATCAACAATGTGTTATCTATACAAAAGTCGCAATTTTCCTAAGGTTCTTTGAGTTGAAATGACTTTAAGAATGTAAAATTAACTAACTACCTATTTGATCGATACATGGATTGACAATGCTTAAAATTTTAAGATAACTAATAAATAAAAAATTAGGGTACTTCAACAAAGGATTATATATTCAATAGGTAGGAGTTTTCGGCAATTCGTCAAACAGAAACGAGCAAAATATGACAAAAAATACCTAACTACTTATTTGATCGCCGCGCAAAACATTTGAAGTGATCCTTACCATGACTCTAGCTATTATTTGAAGCGTAATAATTAATAAAAAATTGATCATACATCAACATAGTGTTATTTATACAAAAGTCGCAATTTTCCAAAGGTTCTTCGAGTAGAAATGACTTTAAGAATGTCAAATTAACTAACTCCCTATTTGATCGATACATGGATTGACAATGCTTAATATTTCAAGATAACTAATAAATAAAAAATTAGGGTACTTCAACAAAGGATTATATATTCAATAGGTAGGAGTTTTCGGCAATTCGTCAAACAGAAATTTGCATAATATGACAAAAAATGCCTAACTACCTATTTCATCGCCGCGCAAAACATTAGCAGTGATCCTTAACTTGACTCTAGCTATTATTTGAAGCGGAATAATAAATAAAAGAATGATCATACATCAACATAGTGTTATCTATACAAAAGTCGCAATTTTCCTAAGGTTCTTCGAGTAGAAATGACTTTAAGAAGGTAAAATTAACTAACTACCTATTTGATCGATACATGGATTGACAATGTTAAAATTTCAAGATAACTAATAAATAAAAAATTAGGGTACTTCAACAAAGGATTATATATTCAATAGGTAGGAGTTTTCGGCAATTCATCAAACAAAAATGAGCATAATATGACAAAAAATGCCTAACTACCTATGTGATTGCCGCGCAAAACATTTGCAGTGATCCTTAACTTGACTTTAGCTATTATTTGAAGTGTAATAAAAAATAAAAAAATGATCATACATCAACATAGTGTTATCTATACAAAGGTCGCAATTTTCCTAAGGTTCTTCGAGTAGAAATGACTTTAAGAAGGTCAAATTAACTAACTACCTATTTCATCGATACAAGGATTGACAATGCTTAATATTTCAAGATAACTAATAAATAAAAAATTAGGGTACTTCAACAGAGAATTATATATTCAATAGGCAGGAGTTTTCGGCAATTCGTCAAACAGAAATGAGCAAAATATGACAAAAAATGCCTAACTACCTATTTGATCGCCGCGCAAAACATTTGCAGTGATCCTTACCTTGACTCTAGCTATTATTTGAAGCGTAATAATTAATAAAAAATTGATCATACATTAACATAGTGTTATCTATACAAAAGTCGCAATTTTCCTAAGGTTCTTCGAGTAGAAATGACTTTAAGAATGTCAAATTAACTAAGTCCCTATTTGATCGATACATGGATTGACAATGCTTAATATTTCAAGATAACTAATAAAATAAAAATTAGGGTACTTCAACAAAGGATTATATATTCAATAGGTAGGAGTTTTCGGCAATTCGTCAAACAGAAATTAGCATAATTTGACAAAAAATGCCTAAATACCTATGTGATCGCCGCGCAAAATATTTGTAGTGATCCTTAACTTTACTTTAGCTATTATTTGAATCGTAATAATAAATAAAAAAATGATCATACATCAACAATGTGTTATCTATACAAAAGTCGCAATTTTCCTAAGGTTCTTCAAGTAGAAATGACTTTAAGAAGGTAAAATTAACTAACTACCTATTTGATCGATACATGGATTGACAATGCTTAAAATTTCAAGATAACTAATAAATAAAAAATTAGGGTACTTCAACAAAGGATTATAAATTCAATAGGTAGGAGTTTTCGGCAATTCGTCAAACAGAAACGAGCAAAATATGACAAAAAAACCTAACTACTTATTTGATCGCCGCGCAAAACATTTGCAGTGATCCTTAACTTGACTCTAGCTATTATTTGAAGCGGAATAATAAATAAAAAAATGATCATACATCAACATAGTGTTATCTATACAAAAGTCGCAATTTTCCTAAGGTTCTTCGAGTAGAAATGACTTTAAGAAGGTCAAATTAACTAACTACCAATTTGATCGATACATGGATTGACAATGCTTCATATTTCAAGATAACTAATAAATAAAAAATTAGGGTACTTCAACAGAGAATTATATATTCAATAGGTAGGAGTTTTCGGCAATTCGTCAAACAGAAATGAGCAAAATATGACAAAAAATGCCTAACTACCTATTTGATCGCCGCGCAAAATATTTGCAGTGATCCTTAACTTGACTCTAGCTTTTATTTGAAATGTAATAATAAATAAAAAATTGATCATACATCAACATAGTGTTATCTATACAAAAGTCGCAATTTTCCTAGGTTTTTCGAGTAGAAATGACTTTAAGAAGGTCAAATTAATTAACTACCTTTTTGATCGATACATGGATTGACAATGCTTAAAATTTCAAGATAACTAATAAATAAAAAATTAGGGTACTTCAACAAAGGATTATATATTCAATAGGTAGGAGTTTTCGGCAATTCGTCAAACCGAAATGAGCATAATATGAAAAAAATGCCTAACTACCTATTTGATCGCCGCGCAAAACATTTGTAGTGATCCTTAACTTAACTGTAACAATTATTTGAAGCGTAATAATAAATAAAAAAATGATCATACATCAACAATGTGTTATCTATACAAAAGTCACAATTTTCCGAAGGTTCTTCGAGTAGAAATTACTTTAAGAAGGTAAAATTAACTAATTACCTATTTGATCGATACAAGGATTGACAATGCTTAAAATTTCAAGATAACAAATAAATAAAAAATTAGAATACTACAACAAAGGATTATATATTCAATAGGTAGGAGTTTTCGGAAATTTGTCAAACAGAAATGAACAAAATATGACAAAAAATGCCTAACTACCTATTTGATCGCCGCACAAAACATTTGCAGTGATCCTTAACTTGACTCTAGCAATTATTTGAAGCGTAATAATTAATAAAAAATTTATCATACATCAACATAGTGTTATCTATACAAAAGTCACAATTTTCCTAAGGTTCTTCGAGTAGAAATGACTTTAAGAAGGTAAAATTAACTAACTACCTATTTGATCGATACATGGATTGACAATGCTTAAAATTTCAAGATAACTAATAAATAAAAAATTAGAATACTACAACAAAGGATTATATATTCAATAGGTAGGAGTTTTCGGCAATTCGTCAAACAGAAACGAGCATAATATGACAAAAAATGCCTAACCACTTATTTGATCGCCGCGCAAAATATTTGCAGTGATCCTTACCTTGACTCTAGCTATTATTTGAAGCGTAATCGTTAATAAAAAATTGATCATACAATAACATAGTGTTATCTATACAAAAGTCGCAAATTTCCTAAGGTTCTTCGAGTAGAAATGACTTTAAGAATGTCAAATTAACTAACTCCCTATTTGATCGATACATGGATTGACAATGCTTAATATTTCATGATTTCTAATAAATAAAAAATTAGGGTACTTCAACAAAGGATTATATATTCAATAGGTAGGAGTTTTCGGCAATTCGGCAAACAGAAATTAGCATAATATGACAAAAAATGCCTAAATACCTATGTGATCGCCGTGCAAAAACATTTGTAGAGATCCTTAGCTTTACTTTAGCTATTATTTGAAGCGTAATAATAAATAAAAAAATGATCATACATTAACAATGTGTTATCTATACAAAAGTCGCAATTTTCCTAATGTTCTTCGAGTAGAAATGACTTTAAGAAGGTAAAATTAACTATCTACCTATTTGATCGATACATGGATTGACAATACTTAAAATTTCAAGATAACTAATAAATAAAAAATTAGGGTACTTCAACAAAGGATTATATATTCAATAGGTAGGAGTTTTCGGCAATTCGTCAAACAGAAAAGAGCAAAATATGACAAAAATGCCTAACTACTTATTTGATCGCCGCGCAAAACATTTGTAGTGATCCTTAACTTAACTGTAGCTATTATTTGAAGCGTAATAATAAATAAAAAAATGATCATACATCAACAATGTGTTATCTATACAAAAGTGACAATTTTCCTAAGGTTCTTCGTGTAGAAATGACTTTAAGAAGGTAAAATTAACTAACTACCTATTTGATCGATACATGGATTGACAATGCTTAAAATTTCAAGATAACAAATAAATAAAAAATTTGAATACTACAACAAAGGATTAGATATTCAATAGGTAGGAGTTTTCGAAAATTCGTCAAACAGAAATGAGCAAAATATGACAAAAAATGCCTAACTACCTATTTGATCGCAGCGCAAAACATTTGCAGTGATCCTTAACTTGACTATAGCAATTATTTGAAGCGTAATAATTAATAAAAAATTTATCATACATCAACATAGTGTTATCTATACAAAAGTCGCAATTTTCCTAAGGTTCTTCGAGTAGAAATGACTTTAAGAAGGTAAAATTAACTAACTACCTATTTGATCGATACATGGATTGACAATGCTTAAAATTTCAAGATAACTAAAAAATAAAAAATTAGAATACTACAACAAAGGATTATATATTCAATAGGTAGGAGTTTTCGAAAATTCGTCAAACAGAAACGAGCATAATATGATAAAAAATGCCTAACTACTTATTTGATCGCCGCGCAAAACATTTGCAGTGATCCTTACCTTGACTCTAGCTATTATTTGAAGCGTAATAATTAATAAAAAATTGATCATACATCAATATAGTGTTATCTATACAAAAGTCTAAATTTTCCTACGGTTCTTCGAGTAGAAATGACTTTAAGAATGTCAAATTAACTAACTCCCTATTTGATCGATACATGGATTGACAATGCTTAATATTTCAAGATAACTAATAAATAAAAAATTAGGGTACTTCAACAAAGGATTACATATTCAATAGGTAGGAGTTTTCGGCAATTCGTCAAACCGAAATGAGCATAATATGACAAAAAATGCCTAACTACCTATTTGATCGCCGCGCAAAACATTTGTAGTGATCCTTAACTTAACTGTAGCTATTATTTGAACCGTAATAATAAATAAAAAAATGATCATACATCAACAATGTGTTATCTATACAAAAGTCACAATTTTCCAAAGGTTCTTCGAGTAGAAATGACTTTAAGAAGGTAAAATTAACTAACTACCTATTTGATCGATACATGGATTGACAATGCTTAAAATTTCAAGATAACAAATAAATAAAAAATTAGAATACTACAACATAGGATTATATATTCAATAGGTAGGAGTTTTCGGTAATTCGTCAAACAGAAATGAGCAAAATATGACAAAAAATGCCTAACTACCTATTTGATCGCCGCGCAAAACATTTGCAGTGATCCTTAACTTGACTCTAGCAATTATTTGAAGCGTAATAATTAATAAAAAATTGATCATACATCAACATTGTGTTATCTATACAAAAGTCTCAATTTTCCTAAGGTTCTTCGAGTAGAAATGACTTTAAGAAGGTAAAATTAACTAACTACCTATTTGATTGATACATGGATTGACAATGCTTAAAATTTCAAGATAACTAATAAATAAAAAATTAGAATACTACAACAAAGGATTTTATATTCAATAGGTAGGAGTTTTCGGCAATTCGTCAAACAGAAACGAGCATAATATGACAAAAAATGCCTAACTAATTATTTGATCGCCACGCAAAACATTTGCAGTGATCCTTACCTTGACTCTAGCTATTATTTGAAGCGTAATAATTAATAAAAAATTGATCATACATCAACATAGTGTTATCTATACAAAAGTCGCAATTTTCCTAAGGTTCTTCGAGTAGAAATGACTTTAAGAATGTCAAATTAACTTACTCCCTATTTGATCGATACATGGATTGACAATGCTTAAAATTTCAAGATAACTAATAAATAAAAAATTAGGGTACTTCAACAAAGGATTATATATTCAATAGGTAGGAGTTTTCGGCAATTCGTCAAACAGAAATTAGCATAATATGACAAAAAATGCCTAAATACCTATGTGATCGCCGCGCAAAACATTTGTAGTGATCCTTAACTTTACTTTAGCTATTATTTGAAGCGTAATAATAAATAAAAAAATGATCATACATCAACAATGTGTTATCTATACAAAAGTCGCAATTTTCCTAAGGTTCTTCGAGTAAAAATGACTTTAAGAAGGTAAAATTAACTAACTACCTATTTGATCGATACATGCATTGACAATTCTTAAAATTTCAAGATAACTAATAAATAAAAAATTAGGGTACTTCAACAAAGGATTATATATTCAATAGGTAGGAGTTTTTGGCAATTCGTCAAACAGAAACGAGCAAAATATGACAAAAAATGCCTAACTACTTATTTGATCGCCGCGCAAAACATTTGCAGTGATCCTTACCTTGACTCTAACTATTATTTGAAGCGTAATAATTAATAAAAAATTAATCATACATCAACATAGTGTTATCTATACAAAAGTCGCAATTTTCCTAAGGTTCTTCGAGTAGCAATGACTTTAAGAAGGTCAAATTAACTAACTACATATTTGATCGATACGTGGATTGAAAATGCTTAACATTTCAAGATAACTAATAAATAAAAAATTATGGTACTTCAACAAAGGATTATATATTCAATAGGTAGGAGTTTTCGGCAATTCGTCAAACAGAAATGAGCAAAATATGACAAAAAATGCCTAACTACCTATTTGATCGCCGCGCAAAACATTTGCAGTGATCCTTAACTTGACTCTAACTTTTATTTGAAATGTAATAATAAATAAAAAAATGATCATGCATCAACATAGTGTTATCTATACAAAAGTCTCAATTTTCCTAAGGTTCTTCGAGTAGAAATGACTTTAAGAAGGTCAAATTAACTAACTCCCTATTTGATCGATACATGGATTGACAATGCTTAATATTTCAAGATAACTAATAATTAAAAAATTAGGGTACTTCAACAAAGGATTATATATTCAATAGGTAGGAGTTTTCTGCAATTCGTCAAACAGAAATTAGCAAAATATGTCAAAAAATGCCTAACTACCTATTTGATCGCCGCGCAAAACATTTGCAGTGATCCTTAACTTGACCCTAGCTATTATTTGAAACGTAATAATATATAAAAAAAAATGATCATACATCAACATAGTGTTATATATACAAAAGTCGCAATTTTCCTAAGGTTCTTCGAGTAGAAATGACTTTAAGAATGTCAAATTAACTTACTCCCTATTTGATCGATACATGGATTGACAATGCTTAAAATTTCAAGATAACTAATAAATAAAAAATTAGGGTACTTCAACAAAGGATTATATATTCAATAGGTAGGAGTTTTCGGCAATTCGTCAAACAGAAATTAGCATAATATGACAAAAAATGCCTAAATACCTATGTGATCGCCGCGCAAAACATTTGTAGTGATCCTTAACTTTACTTTAGCTATTATTTGAAGCGTAATAATAAATAAAAAAATGATCATACATCAACATAGTGTTATATATACAAAAGTCGCAATTTTCCTAAGGTTCTTCGAGTAGAAATGACTTTAAGAAGGTCAAATTAACTAACTACCTATTTGATCGATACATGGATTGACAATGCTTAAAATTTCAAGAAAACTAATAAATAAAAAATTATGGTACTTCAACAAAGGATTATATATTCAATAGGTAGGAGTTTTCGGCAATTCGTCAAACAGAAATGAGCAAAATATGACAAAAAATGCCTAACTACCTATTTGATCGCCGCGCAAAACATTTGCAGTGATCCTTAACTTGACACTAGCTATTATTTGAAGCGTAATAATTAATAAAAAATTGATCATACATCAACATAGTGTTATTTATACAAAAGTCGCAATTTTCCTAAGGTTCTTCGAGTAGAAATGACTTTAAGAAGGTCAAATTAACTAACTCCATATTTGATCGATACATGGATTGACAATGCTTAATATTTCAAGATAACTAATAATTAAAAAATTAGGGTACTTCAACAAAGGATTATATATTCAATAGGTAGGAGTTTTCTGCAATTCGTCAAACAGAAATGAACAAAATATGACAAAAAATGCCTAACTACCTATTTGATCGCCGCGCAAAACATTTGCAGTGATCCTTAACTTGACTCTAGCTATTATTTGAAATGTAATAATTAATAAAAAAAATTGATCATACATCAACATAGTGTTATCTATACAAAAGTCGCAATTTTCCTAAGGTTCTTCGAGTAGAAATGACTTTAAGAAGGTCAAATTAACTAACTCCCTATTTGATCGATACATGGATTGACAATGCTTAATATTTCAAGATAACTAATAATTAAAAAATTAGGGTACTTCAACAAAGGATTATATATTCAATAGGTAGGAGTTTTCTGCAATTCGTCAAACAGAAATTAGCATAATATGACAAAAAATGCCTAACTACCTATTTGATCGCCGCGCAAAACATTTGCAGTGATCCTTAACTTGACCCTAGCTATTATTTGAAACGTAATAATATATAAAAAAATGATCATACATCAACATAGTGTTATATATACAAAAGTCGCAATTTTCCTAAGGTTCTTCGAGTAGAAATGACTTTAAGACGGTCAAATTAACTAACTAGCTATTTGATTGATACCAGGATTGACAATGCTTAAAATTTCAAGATAACTAATAAATAAAAAATTTGGGTACTTCAACAAAGGATTATATATTCAATAGGTAGGAGTTTTCGGCAATTCGTCAAACCGAAATGAGCATAATATGACAAAAAATGCCTAACTACCTATTTGATCGCTGCGCAAAACATTTGTAGTGATCGTTAACTTAACTTTAGCTATTATTTGAAGCGTAATAATAAATAAAAAAATGAGCATACATCAACAATGTGTTATATACACAAAAGTCACAATTTTCCAAAGGTTCTTCGAGTAGAAATTACTTTAAGAAGGTAAAATTAACTAACTACCCATTTGATCGATACATGGATTGACAATGCTTAAAATTTCAAGATAACAAATAAATAAATAATTAGAATACTACAACAAAGGATTATATATTCAATAGGTAGGAGTTTTCGGAAATTCGTCAAACAGAAATGAGTAAAATATGACAAAAAATGCCTAACTACCTATTTGATCGCCGCGCAAAACATTTGCAGTGATCCTTAACTAGACTCTAGCAATTATTTGAAGCGTAATAATTAATAAAAAATTGATCATACATCAACATAGTGTTAACTATACAAAAGTCGCAATTTTCCTAAGGTTCTTCGAGTAAAAATGACTTTAAGAAGGTAAAATTTACTAACTTCCTATTTGATCGATACATGGATTGACAATTCTTAAAATTTCAAGATAACTAATAAATAAAAAATTAGAATACTACAACAAATGATTATATATTCAATAGGTAGGAGTTTTCGGCAATTCGTCAAACAGAAACGAGCATAATATGACAAAAAATGCCTAACTACTTATTTGATCGCCGCGCAAAACATTTGCAGTGATCCTTACCTTGACTCTAGCTATTATTTGAAGCGTAATAATTAATAAAAAATTGATCATACATCAACATAGTGTTATCTATACAAAAGCCGCAATTTTCCTAAGGTTCTTCGAGTAGAAATGACTTTAAGAAGGTAAAATTAACTAACTACCAATTTGATCGATACATGGATTGACAATGCTTAAATTTCAAGATAACTAATAAATAAAAAAATTAGGGTACTTCAACAAAGGAGTATATATTCAATACGTAGGAGTTTTCGGCAATTCGTCAAACATAAATGAGCATAATATGACAAAAAATGCCTAACTACCTATGTGATCGCCGCGCAAAACATTTGCAGTGATCCTTAACTTGACTCTAGCTATTATTTGAAATGTAATAATAAATAAAAAAATTATCATACATCAACATAGTGTTATCTATACAAAAGTCGCAATTTTCCTAAGGGTCTTCGAGTAGAAATGACTTTAAGAAGGTCAAATTAACTAACTACCTATATGATCGATACATGGATTGAAAATGCTTAATATTTCAAGATAACTACTAAATAAAAAATTAGGGTACTTCAACAAAGGATTATATATTCAATAGGTAGGAGTTTTCGGCAATTCGTCAAACAGAAATGAGCAAAATATGACAAAAAATGACTAACTACCTATTTGATCGCCGCGCAAAACATTTGCAGTGATCCTTAACTTGACTCTAGCTTTTATTTGAAATGTAATAATAAATAAATAAATGATCATACATCAATATAGTGTTATCTATACAAAAGTCGCAATTTTCCTAAGGTTCTTCGAGTAGAAATGACTTTAAGAAGGTCAAATTAACTAACTACCTATTTGATCGATACATGGATTGACAATGCTTAAAATTTCAAGAAAACTAATAAATAAAAAATTTGGGTACTTCAACAAAGGATTATATATTCAATAGGTAGGAGTTTTCGGCAATTCGTCAAACCAAAATGAGCATAATATGACAAACAATACCTAACTACCTATTTGATCGCCGCACAAAACATTTGTTGTGATCCTTAACTTAACTGTAGCTATTATTTGAAGCGTAATAATAAATAAAAAAATGATCATACAACAACAATGTGTTATCTATACAAAAGTCGCAATTTTCCTAAGGTTCTTCGAGTAGAAATGACTTTAAGAAGGTAAAATTAACTAACTACCTATTTGATCGATACATGGATTGACAATGCTTAAAATTTCAACATAACTAATAAATAAAAAATTAGAATACTACAACAAAGGATTATATATTCAATAGGTAGGAGTTTTCAGAAATTCGTCAAACAGAAATGAGCAAAATATGACAAAAAAATGCCTAACTACCTATTTGATCGCCGCGCAAAACATTTGCAGTGATCCTTAACTTGACACTAGCTATTATTTGAAGCGTAATAATTAATAAAAAATTGATCATACATCAACATACTGTTATTTATACAAAAGTCGCAATTTTCCTAAGGTTCTTCGAGTAGAAATGACTTTAAGAAGGTCAAATTAACTAACTCCCTATTTGATCGATACATGGATTGACAATGCTTAATATTTCAAGATAAATAATAAATAAAAAATTAGGATACTTCAACATAGCACTATATATTCAATAGGTAGGAGTTTTCGGCAATTCGTCAAACAGAAATTAGCATAATATGACAAAAAATGCCTAACTACCTATTTCATCGCCGCACAAAACATTTGCAGTGATCCTTAACTTGACTCTAGCTATTATTTGAAACGTAATAATATATAAAAAAAAATGATCATACATCAACATAGTGTTATCTATACAAAAGTTGCAATTTTCCTAAGGTTCTTCGAGTTGAAATGACTTTAAAACAGTCAAATTAACTAACTAGCTATTTGATCGATACCTGGAATGACAATGCTTAAAATTTCAAGAAAACTAATAAATAAAAAATTAGTATACTACAACAAATGATTATATATTCAATAGGTAGGAGTTTTCGGCAATTCATCAAACAGAAACGAGCAAAATATGACAAAAAATGCCTAACTACTTATTTGATCGCCGCGCAAAACATTTGCAGTGATCCTTACCTTGACTCTAGCTATTATTTGAAGCGTAATAATTAATAAAAAATTGATCATACATCAACATAGTGTTATCTATACAAAAGTCACAATTTTCCTACGGTTCTTCGAGTAGAAATGACTTTAAGAATGTCAAATTAACTAACTCCCTATTTGATCGATACATGGATTGACAATGCTTAATATTTCAAGATAACTAATAAATAAAAAATTAGGATACTTCAACACAGGACTATATATTCAATAGGTAGGAGTTTTCGGCAATTCGTCAAACAGAAATTAGCATAATATGACAAAAAATGCCTAACTACCTATTTCATCGCCGCACAAAACATTTGCAGTGATCCTTAACTTGACTCTAGCTATTATTTGAAGCGTAATAATAAATAAAAAAATGATCATACATCAACATAGTGTTATCTATACAAAAGTCACAATTTTCCAATGGTTCTTCGAGTAGAAATGACTTTAAAAAGGTAAAATTAACTAACTACCTATTTGATCGATACATGGATTGACAATGCTTAAAATTTCAAGATAACTAATAAATAAAAAATTAGGGTACTTCAACAGAGGATTATATATTCAATAGGTAGGAGTTTTCGGCAATTCGTCAAACAAAAATGAGCATTATATGACAAAAAATGCCTAACTACCTATGTGATCGGCGCGCAAAACTTTTGCAGTGATCCTTAACTTGACTCTAGCTATTATTTAAAATGTAATAATAAATAAATAAATGATCATACATCAACATAGTGTTATCTATACAAAAGTCCCAATTTTCCTAAAGTTCTTCGAGTAGAAATGACTTTAAGAAGGTCAAACTAACTAACTACCGATTTGATCGATACATGGATTGAAAATGCTTAATATTTCAAGATAACTAATAAATAAAAAATTAGGGTACTTCCACAAAGGATTATATATTCAATAGGTAGGAGTTTTCGGCAATTCGTCAAACCGAAATGAACATAATATGACAAAAAATGCCTAACTACCTATTTGATCGCCGCGCAAAACATTTGTAGTGATCCTTAACTTAACTGTAGCTATTATTTGAAGCGTAATAATAAAAAAAAAATGATCATACATCAACAATGTGTTATCTATACAAAAGTCACAATTTTCCTAAGGTTCTTCGAGTAGAAATTACTTTAAGAAGGTAAAATTAACTAACTACCTATTTGATCGATACATGGATTGACAATGCTTAAAATTTCAAGATAACTAATAAATAAAAAATTAGAATACAACAACAAAGGATTATATATTCAATAGGTAGGAGTTTTCAGAAATTCGTCAAACAGAAATGAGCAAAATATGACAAAAAAATGCCTAACTACCTATTTGATCGCCGCGCAAAACATTTGCAGTGATCCTTAACTTGACACTAGCTATTATTTGAAGCGTAATAACTAATAAAAAATTGATCATACATCAACATAGTGTTATTTATACAAAAGTCGCAATTTTCCTAAGGTTCTTCGAGTAGAAATGACTTTAAGAAGGTCAAATTAACTAACTCCCTATTTGATCGATACATGGACTGAAAATGCTTAATATTTCAAGATAACTAATAATTAAAAATTAGGGTACTTCAACAAAGGATTATATATTCAATATGTAGGAGTTTTCTTCAATTCGTCAAACAGAAATTAGCATAATATGACAAAAAATGCCTAACTACCTATTTGATCGCCGCGCAAAACATTTGCAGTGATCCTTAACTTGACTCTAGCTATTATTTGAAACGTAATAATATATAAAAAAAAATGATCATACATCAACATAGTGTTATCTATACAAAAGTTGCAATTTTCCTAAGGTTCTTCGAGTTGAAATGACTTTAAAACAGTCAAATTAACTAACTAGCTATTTGATCGATACCTGGAATGACAATGCTTAAAATTTCAAGAAAACTAATAAATAAAAAATTAGTATACTACAACAAATGATTATATATTCAATAGGTAGGAGTTTTCGGCAATTCATCAAACAGAAACGAGCAAAATATGACAAAAAATGCCTAACTACTTATTTGATCGCCGCGCAAAACATTTGCAGTGATCCTTACCTTGACTCTAGCTATTATTTGAAGCGTAATAATTAATAAAAAATTGATCATACATCAACATAGTGTTATCTATACAAAAGTCACAATTTTCCTACGGTTCTTCGAGTAGAAATGACTTTAAGAATGTCAAATTAACTAACTCCCTATTTGATCGATACATGGATTGACAATGCTTAATATTTCAAGATAACTAATAAATAAAAAATTAGGATACTTCAACACAGGACTATATATTCAATAGGTAGGAGTTTTCGGCAATTCGTCAAACAGAAATTAGCATAATATGACAAAAAATGCCTAACTACCTATTTCATCGCCGCACAAAACATTTGCAGTGATCCTTAACTTGACTCTAGCTATTATTTGAAGCGTAATAATAAATAAAAAAATGATCATACATCAACATAGTGTTATCTATACAAAAGTCACAATTTTCCAATGGTTCTTCGAGTAGAAATGACTTTAAAAAGGTAAAATTAACTAACTACCTATTTGATCGATACATGGATTGACAATGCTTAAAATTTCAAGATAACTAATAAATAAAAAATAAGGGTACTTCAACAGAGGATTATATATTCAATAGGTAGGAGTTTTCGGCAATTCGTCAAACAAAAATGAGCATTATATGACAAAAAATGCCTAACTACCTATGTGATCGCCGCGCAAAACTTTTGCAGTGATCCTTAACTTGACTCTAGCTATTATTTAAAATGTAATAATAAATAAATAAATGATCATACATCAACATAGTGTTATCTATACAAAAGTCCCAATTTTCCTAAAGTTCTTCGAGTAGAAATGACTTTAAGAAGGTCAAACTAACTAACTACCGATTTGATCGATACATGGATTGAAAATGCTTAATATTTCAAGATAACTAATAAATAAAAAATTAGGGTACTTCCACAAAGGATTATATATTCAATAGGTAGGAGTTTTCGGCAATTCGTCAAACCGAAATGAACATAATATGACAAAAAATGCCTAACTACCTATTTGATAGCCGCGCAAAACATTTGTAGTGATCCTTAACTTAACTGTAGCTATTATTTGAAGCGTAATAATAAAAAAAAAATGATCATACATCAACAATGTGTTATCTATACAAAAGTCACAATTTTCCTAAGGTTCTTCGAGTAGAAATTACTTTAAGAAGGTAAAATTAAATAACTACCTATTTGATCGATACATGGATTGACAATGCTTAAAATTTCAAGATAACAAATAAATAAAAAATTAGAATACTACACCAAAGGATTATATATTCAATAGGTAGGAGTTTTCGGAAATTCGTCAAACAGAAAAGAGCAAAATATGACAAAAAATGCCAACCTACCTATTTGATCGCCGCGTAAAACATTTGCAGTGATCCTTAACTTGACTCTTGCAATTATTTGAAGCGTAATAATTAATAAAAAATTGATCATATATCAACATAGTGTTATCTATACAAAAGTCGCAATTTTCCTAAGGTTCTTCGAGTAGAAATGACTTTAAGAAGGTAAAATTAACTAACTACCTATTTGATCGATACATGGATCGAAAATGCTTAAAATTTCAAGATAACTAATAAATAAAAAATTAGGGTACTTCAACAGAGGATTATATATTCAATAGGTAGGAGTTTTCGGCAATTCGTCAAACAAAAATGAGCATTATATGACAAAAAATGCCTAACTACCTATGTGATCGCCGCGCAAAACTTTTGCAGTGATCCTTAACTTGACTCTAGCTATTATTTAAAATGTAATAATAAATAAATAAATGATCATACATCAACATAGTGTTATCTATACAAAAGTCCCAATTTTCCTAAAGTTCTTCGAGTAGAAATGACTTTAAGAAGGTCAAACTAACTAACTACCGATTTGATCGATACATGGATTGAAAATGCTTAATATTTCAAGATAACTAATAAATAAAAAATTAGGGTACTTCCACAAAGGATTATATATTCAATAGGTAGGAGTTTTCGGCAATTCGTCAAACCGAAATGAACATAATATGACAAAAAATGCCTAACTACCTATTTGATCGCCGCGCAAAACATTTGTAGTGATCCTTAACTTAACTGTAGCTATTATTTGAAGCGTAATAATAATAAAAAAATGATCATACATCAACAATGTGTTATCTATACAAAAGTCACAATTTTCCTAAGGTTCTTCGAGTAGAAATTACTTTAAGAAGGTAAAATTAAATAACTACCTATTTGATCGATACATGGATTGACAATGCTTAAAATTTCAAGATAACAAATAAATAAAAAATTAGAATACTACAACAAAGGATTATATATTCAATAGGTAGGAGTTTTCGGAAATTCGTCAAACAGAAAAGAGCAAAATATGACAAAAAATGTCTAACTACCTATTTGATCGCCACGCAAAACATTTGCAGTGATCCTTAACTTGACTCTTGCAATTATTTGAAGCGTAATAATTAATAAAAAATTGATCATACATCAACATAGTGTTATCTATACAAAAGTCGCAATTTTCCAAAGGTTCTTCGAGTAGAAATGACTTTAAGAAGGTAAAATTAACTAACTACCTATTTGATCGATACATGGATCGAAAATGCTTAAAATTTCAAGATAACTAATAAATAAAAAATTAGAATACTACAACAAAGGATTATATATTCAATAGGAAGGAGTTTTCGGCAATTCGTCAAACAGAAATGAGTATAATATGACAAAAAATGCCTAAATACCTATGTGATCGCCGCGCAAAACATTTGTAGTGATCCTTAACTTTACTTTAGCTATTATTTGAAGCGTAATAATAAATAAAAAAAATGATCACACATCAACATAGTGTTATCTATACAAAAGTCGCAATTTTCCTAAGGTTTTTCGAGTAGAAATGACTTTAAGAAGGTAAAATTAACTAACTACCTATTTGATCGATACATGGATTGACAATGCTCAAAATTTCAAGATAACTTATAAATAAAAAATTAGAATACTACAACAAAGGATTATATATTCAATAGGTAGGAGTTTTCGGCAATTCGTCAAACAGAAATGAGCATAATATGACAAAAAATGCCTAACTACCTATTTGATCGCCGCGCAAAACATTTGCAGTGATCCTTAACTTGACTCTAGCTATTATTTGAAGCATAATAATAAATAAAAAAATGATCATACATCAACAATGTGTTATCTATACAAAAGTCGCAATTTTCCTAAGGTTTTTCGAGTAGAAATGACTTTAAGAAGGTAAAATTAACTAACTACCTATTTGATCGATACGTGGATTGACAATGCTTAAAATTTCAAGATAACTAATAAATAAAAAATTAGGGTACTTCAACAGAGGATTATATATTCAATAGGTAGGAGTTTTCGGCATTTCGTCAAACAGAAATGAGCATTATATGACAAAAAATGCCTAACTACCTATGTGATCGCCGCGCAAAACATTTGCAGTGATCCTTAACTTGACTCTATCTATTATTTAAAATGTAATAATAAATAAATAAATGATCATACATCAACATAGTGTTATCTATACAAAAGTCCCAATTTTCCTAAAGTTCTTCGAGTAGAAATGACTTTAAGAAGGTCAAACTAACTAACTACCGATTTGATCGATACATGGATTGAAAATGCTTAATATTTCAAGATAACTAATAAATAAAAAATTAGGGTACTTCAACAAAGGATTATATATTCAATAGGTAGGAGTTTTCGGCAATTCGTCAAACCGAAATGAACATAATATGACAAAAAATGCCTAACTACCTATTTGATCGCCGCGCAAAACATTTGTAGTGATCCTTAACTTAACTGTAGCTATTATTTGAAGCGTAATAATAAAAAAAAATGATCATACATCAACAATGTGTTATCTATACAAAAGTCACAATTTTCCTAAGGTTCTTCGAGTAGAAATTACTTTAAGAAGGTAAAATTAAATAACTACCTATTTGATCGATACATGGATTGACAATGCTTAAAATTTCAAGATAACAAATAAATAAAAAATTAGAATCCTACAACAAAGGATTATATATTCAATAGGTAGGAGTTTTCGGAAATTCGTCAAACAGAAAAGAGCAAAATATGACAAAAAATGCCTAACTACCTATTTGATCGCCACGCAAAACATTTGCAGTGATTCTTAACTTGACTCTTGCAATTATTTGAAGCGTAATAATTAATAAAAAATTGATCATACATCAAAATAGTGTTATCTATACAAAAGTCGCAATTTTCCTAAGGTTCTTCGAGTAGAAATGACTTTAAGAAGGTAAAATTAACTAACTACCTATTTGATCGATACATGGATCGAAAATGCTTAAAATTTCAAGATAACTAATAAATAAAAAATTAGAATACTACAACAAAGGATTATATATTCAATAGGTAGGAGTTTTCGGCAATTCGTCATACAGAAATGAGCATAATATGACAAAAAATGCCAAACTACCTATTTGATCGCCGCGTAAAACATTTGCAGTGATCCTTAACTTGACTCTAGCTATTATTTGAAGCGTAATAATAAATAAAAAAATGATCATACATCAACAATGTGTTATCTATACAAAAGTCGCAGTTTTCCTAAGGTTTTTCGAGTAGAAATGACTTTAAGATGGTAAAGTTAACTAACTACCTATTTGATCAATACATGGATTGAAAATGCTTAAAATTTCAAGATAACTAATAAATAAAAAATTAGAATACTACAACAAAGTATTATATATTCAATAGGAAAGAGTTTTCGGCAATTCGTCAAACAGAAATGAGCATAATATGACAAAAAATGCCTAAATACCTATGTGATCGCCGCGCAAAACATTTGTAGTGATCCTTAACTTTACTTTAGCTATTATTTGAAGCGTAATAATAAATAAAAAAATGATCATACATCAACATAGTGTTATCTATACAAAAGTCACAATTTTCCTATGGTTCTTCGATTAGAAATGACTTTTAGAAGGTAAAATTAACTAACTACCTATTTGATCGATACATGGATTGACAATGCTTAAAATTTCAAGATAACTTATACATAAAAAATTAGAATACTACAACAAAGGATTATATATTCAATAGGTAGGAGTTTTCGGCAATTCGTCAAACAGAAATGAGCATAATATGACAAAAAATGCCTAACTACCTATTTGATCGCCGCGCAAAACATTAGCAGTGATCCTTAACTTGACTCTAGCTATTATTTGAAGCGTAATAATAAATAAAAAAATGATCATACATCAACAATGTGTTATCTATACAAAAGTCGCAATTTTCCTAAGGTTTTTCGAGTAGAAATGACTTTAAGAAGGTAAAATTAACTAACTACCTATTTGATCGATACATGGATTGACAATTCTTAAAATTTCAAGATAACTAATAAATAAAAAATTAGGGTACTTCAACAGAGGATTATATATTCAATAGGTAGGAGTTTTCGGCATTTCGTCAAACAGAAATGAGCATTATATGACAAAAAATGCCTAACTACCTATGTGATCGCCGCGCAAAACTTTTGCAGTGATCCTTAACTTGACTCTAGCTATTATTTAAAATGTAATAATAATTAAATAAATGATCATACATCAACATAGTGTTATTTATACAAAAGACACAATTTTCCTATGGTTCTTCGAGTAGAAATAACTTTAAGAAGCTCAAACTAACTAACTACCTATTTGATCGATACATAGATTGAAAATGCTTAATATTTCAAGATAACTAATAAATAAAAAATTACGGTACTTCAACAAAGGATTATATATTCAATAGGTAGGAGTTTTCGGCAATTCGTCAAACCGAAATAAACATAATATGACAAAAAATGCCTAACTACCTATTTGATCGCCGCGCAAAACATTTGTAGTGATCCTTAACTTAACTTTAGCTATTATTTGAAGCCTAATAATAAATAAAAAAATTATCATACATCGACAATGTGTTATCTATACCAAAGTCACAATTTTCCTAAGATTTTTCGAGTAGAAATTATTTTAAGAAGGTAAAATTAACTAACTACCTATTTGATCGCCGCGCAATACATTTGCAGTGATCCTTAATTTGACTCTAGCAATTATTTGAATCGTAATAATTAATAAAAAATTGATCATACATCAACATAGTGTTATCTATACAAAAGTCGCAATTTTCCTAAGGTTCTTCGAGTAGAAATGACTTTAAGAAGGTAAAATTAACTAACTACCTATTTGATCGATACATGGATTGAAAATGCTTAAAATTTCAAGATAACTAATAAATAAAAAATTAGAATACTACAACAAAGCATTATATATTCAATAGATAGGAGTTTTCGGCAATTCGTCAAACAGAAATGAGCATAATATGACAAAAAATGCCTAACTACCTATTTGATCGCCGCGCAAAACGTTTGCAGTGATCCTTAACTTGACTCTAGCTATTATTTGAAGCGTAATAATAAATGAAAAAATGATCATACATCAACAATGTGTTATCTATACAAAAGTCGCAATTTTCCTAAGGTTTTTCGAGTAGAAATGACTTTAAGAAGGTAAAATTAACTAACTACCTATTTGATCAATACATGGATTGAAAATGCTTAAAATTTCAAGATAACTAATAAATAAAAAATTAGAATACTACAACAAAGGATTATATATTCAATAGGAAGGAGTTTTCGGCAATTCGTCAAACAGAAATGAGCATAATATGACAAAAAATGCCTAAATACCTATGTGATCGCCGCGCAAAACATTTGTAGTGATCCTTAACTTTACTTTAGCTATTATTTGAAGCGTAATAATTAATAAAAAATTGATCATACATCAACATAGTGTTATCTATACAAAAGTCGCAATTTTCCTAAGGTTCTTCGAGTAGAAATGACTTTAAGAAGGTAAAATTAACTAACTACCTATTTGATCGATACATGGATTGACAATGCTTAAAATTTCAAGATAACTAATAAATAAAAAATTAGAATACTACAACAAAGGATTATATATTCAATAGGTAGGTGTTTTCGGCAATTCGTCAAACAGAAACGAGCAAAATATGACAAAAAATGCCTAACTACTTATTTTATCGCCACGCAAAATATTTGCAGTGATCCTTACCTTGACTCTAGCTATTATTTGAAGCGTAATAATTAATAAAAAATTGATCATACATCAACATAGTGTTATCTATACAAAAGTCGCAATTTTCCTAATGTTCTTCGAGTAGCAATGACTTTAAGAATGTCAAAGTAACTAACTCCCTATTTGATCGATACATGGATTGACAATGCTTAATATTTCAAGATAACTAATAAATAAAAAATTAGGGTACTTCAACAAAGGATTATATATTCAATAGGTAGGAGTTTTCGGCAATTCGTCAAACAGAAATTAGCATAATATGACAAAAAATGCCTAACTACCTATTTGATCGCCGCGCAAAACATTTGCAGTGATCCTTAACTTGACTCTAGCTATTATTTGAAGCGTAATAATAAAAAAAAAAATGATCATACATCAACAATGTGTTATCTATACAAAAGTCACAATTTTCCTAAGGTTCTTCGAGTAGAAATTACTTTAAGAAGGTAAAATTAAATAACTACCTATTTGATCGATACATGGATTGACAATGCTTAAAATTTCAAGATAACAAATAAATAAAAAATTAGAATACTACACCAAAGGATTATATATTCAATAGGTAGGAGTTTTCGGAAATTCGTCAAACAGAAAAGAGCAAAATATGACAAAAAATGCCAACCTACCTATTTGATCGCCGCGTAAAACATTTGCAGTGATCCTTAACTTGACTCTTGCAATTATTTGAAGCGTAATAATTAATAAAAAATTGATCATACATCAACATAGTGTCATCTATACAAAAGTCGCAATTTTCCTAAGGTTCTTCGAGTAGAAATGACTTTAAGAAGGTAAAATTAACTAACTACCTATTTGATCGATACATGGATCGAAAATGCTTAAAATTTCAAGATAACTAATAAATAAAAAATTAGGGTACTTCAACAGAGGATTATATATTCAATAGGTAGGAGTTTTCGGCAATTCGTCAAACAAAAATGAGCATTATATGACAAAAAATGCCTAACTACCTATGTGATCGCCGCGCAAAACTTTTGCAGTGATCCTTAACTTGACTCTAGCTATTATTTAAAATGTAATAATAAATAAATAAATGATCATACATCAACATAGTGTTATCTATACAAAAGTCCCAATTTTCCTAAGGTTCTTCGAGTAGAAATGACTTTAAGAAGGTCAAACTAACTAACTACCGATTTGATCGATACATGGATTGAAAATGCTTAATATTTCAAGATAACTAATAAATAAAAAATTAGGGTACTTCCACAAAGGATTATATATTCAATAGGTAGGAGTTTTCGGCAATTCGTCAAACCGAAATGAACATAATATGACAAAAAATGCCTAACTACCTATTTGATCGCCGCGCAAAACATTTGTAGTGATCCTTAACTTAACTGTAGCTATTATTTGAAGCGTAATAATAATAAAAAAATGATCATACATCAACAATGTGTTATCTATACAAAAGTCACAATTTTCCTAAGGTTCTTCGAGTAGAAATTACTTTAAGAAGGTAAAATTAAATAACTACCTATTTGATCGATACATGGATTGACAATGCTTAAAATTTCAAGATAACAAATAAATAAAAAATTAGAATACTACAACAAAGGATTATATATTCAATAGGTAGGAGTTTTCGGAAATTCGTCAAACAGAAAAGAGCAAAATATGACAAAAAATGTCTAACTACCTATTTGATCGCCACGCAAAACATTTGCAGTGATCCTTAACTTGACTCTTGCAATTATTTGAAGCGTAATAATTAATAAAAAATTGATCATACATCAACATAGTGTTATCTATACAAAAGTCGCAATTTTCCTAAGGTTCTTCGAGTAGAAATGACTTTAAGAAGGTAAAATTAACTAACTACCTATTTGATCGATACATGGATCGAAAATGCTTAAAATTTCAAGATAACTAATAAATAAAAAATTAGAATACTACAACAAAGGATTATATATTCAATAGGTAGGAGTTTTCGGCAATTCGTCATACAGAAATGAGCATAATATGACAAAAAATGCCAACCTACCTATTTGATCGCCGCGTAAAACATTTGCAGTGATCCTTAACTTGACTCTAGCTATTATTTGAAGCGTAATAATAAATAAAAAAATGATCATACATCAACAATGTGTTATCTATACAAAAGTCGCAGTTTTCCTAAGGTTTTTCGAGTAGAAATGACTTTAAGATGGTAAAGTTAACTAACTACCTATTTGATCAATACATGGATTGAAAATGCTTAAAATTTCAAGATAACTAATAAATAAAAAATTAGAATACTACAACAAAGGATTATATATTCAATAGGAAGGAGTTTTCGGCAATTCGTCAAACAGAAATGAGTATAATATGACAAAAAATGCCTAAATACCTATGTGATCGCCGCGCAAAACATTTGTAGTGATCCTTAACTTTACTTTAGCTATTATTTGAAGCGTAATAATAAATAAAAAAAATGATCACACATCAACATAGTGTTATCTATACAAAAGTCACAATTTTCCTATGGTTCTTCGATTAGAAATGACTTTTAGAAGGTAAAATTAACTAAATACCTATTTGATCGCCGCGCAAAACATTTGCAGTGATCCTTAACTTGACTCTAGCTATTATTTGAAGCGTAATAATAAATAAAAAAAATGATCATACATCAACAATGTGTTATCTATACAAAAGTCGCAATTTTCCTAAGGTTTTTCGAGTAGAAATGACTTTAAGAAGGTAAAATTAACTAACTACCTATTTGATCGATACATGGATTGACAATGCTCAAAATTTCAAGATAACTTATAAATAAAAAATTAGAATACTACAACAAAGGATTATATATTCAATAGGTAGGAGTTTTCGGCAATTCGTCAAACAGAAATGAGCATAATATGACAAAAAATGCCTAACTACCTATTTGATCGCCGCGCAAAACATTTGCAGTGATCCTTAACTTGACTCTAGCTATTATTTGAAGCATAATAATAAATAAAAAAATGATCATACATCAACAATGTGTTATCTATACAAAAGTCGCAATTTTCCTAAGGTTTTTCGAGTAGAAATGACTTTAAGAAGGTAAAATTAACTAACTACCTATTTGATCGATACGTGGATTGACAATGCTTAAAATTTCAAGATAACTAATAAATAAAAAATTAGGGTACTTCAACAGAGGATTATATATTCAATAGGTAGGAGTTTTCGGCATTTCGTCAAACAGAAATGAGCATTATATGACAAAAAATGCCTAACTACCTATGTGATCGCCGCGCAAAACATTTGCAGTGATCCTTAACTTGACTCTATCTATTATTTAAAATGTAATAATAAATAAATAAATGATCATACATCAACATAGTGTTATCTATACAAAAGTCCCAATTTTCCTAAAGTTCTTCGAGTAGAAATGACTTTAAGAAGGTCAAACTAACTAACTACCGATTTGATCGATACATGGATTGAAAATGCTTAATATTTCAAGATAACTAATAAATAAAAAATTAGGGTACTTCAACAAAGGATTATATATTCAATAGGTAGGAGTTTTCGGCAATTCGTCAAACCGAAATGAACATAATATGACAAAAAATGCCTAACTACCTATTTGATCGCCGCGCAAAACATTTGTAGTGATCCTTAACTTAACTGTAGCTATTATTTGAAGCGTAATAATAAAAAAAATGATCATACATCAACAATGTGTTATCTATACAAAAGTCACAATTTTCCTAAGGTTCTTCGAGTAGAAATTACTTTAAGAAGGTAAAATTAAATAACTACCTATTTGATCGATACATGGATTGACAATGCTTAAAATTTCAAGATAACAAATAAATAAAAAATTAGAATCCTACAACAAAGGATTATATATTCAATAGGTAGGAGTTTTCGGAAATTCGTCAAACAGAAAAGAGCAAAATATGACAAAAAATGCCTAACTACCTATTTGATCGCCACGCAAAACATTTGCAGTGATTCTTAACTTGACTCTTGCAATTATTTGAAGCGTAATAATTAATAAAAAATTGATCATACATCAACATAGTGTTATCTATACAAAAGTCGCAATTTTCCAAAGGTTCTTCGAGTAGAAATGACTTTAAGAAGGTAAAATTAACTAACTACCTATTTGATCGATACATGGATCGAAAATGCTTAAAATTTCAAGATAACTAATAAATAAAAAATTAGAATACTACAACAAAGGATTATATATTCAATAGGTAGGAGTTTTCGGCAATTCGTCATACAGAAATGAGCATAATATGACAAAAAATGCCAAACTACCTATTTGATCGCCGCGTAAAACATTTGCAGTGATCCTTAACTTGACTCTAGCTATTATTTGAAGCGTAATAATAAATAAAAAAATGATCATACATCAACAATATGTTATCTATACAAAAGTCGCAGTTTTCCTAAGGTTTTTCGAGTAGAAATGACTTTAAGATGGTAAAGTTAACTAACTACCTATTTGATCAATACATGGATTGAAAATGCTTAAAATTTCAAGATAACTAATAAATAAAAAATTAGAATACTACAACAAAGTATTATATATTCAATAGGAAAGAGTTTTCGGCAATTCGTCAAACAGAAATGAGCATAATATGACAAAAAATGCCTAAATACCTATGTGATCGCCGCGCAAAACATTTGTAGTGATCCTTAACTTTACTTTAGCTATTATTTGAAGCGTAATAATAAATAAAAAAATGATCATACATCAACATAGTGTTATCTATACAAAAGTCACAATTTTCCTATGGTTCTTCGATTAGAAATGACTTTTAGAAGGTAAAATTAACTAACTACATATTTGATCGATACATGGATTGACAATGCTTAAAATTTCAAGATAACTTATACATAAAAAATTAGAATACTACAACAAAGGATTATATATTCAATAGGTAGGAGTTTTCGGCAATTCGTCAAACAGAAATGAGCATAATATGACAAAAAATGCCTAACTACCTATTTGATCGCCGCGCAAAACATTTGCAGTGATCCTTAACTTGACTCTAGCTATTATTTGAAGCGTAATAATAAATAAAAAAATGATCATACATCAACAATGTGTTATCTATACAAAAGTCGCAATTTTCCTAAGGTTTTTCGAGTAGAAATGACTTTAAGAAGGTAAAATTAACTAACTACCTATTTGATCGATACATGGATTGACAATTCTTAAAATTTCAAGATAACTAATAAATAAAAAATTAGGGTACTTCAACAGAGGATTATATATTCAATAGGTAGGAGTTTTCGGCATTTCGTCAAACAGAAATGAGCATTATATGACAAAAAATGCCTAACTACCTATGTGATCGCCGCGCAAAACTTTTGCAGTGATCCTTAACTTGACTCTAGCTATTATTTAAAATGTAATAATAATTAAATAAATGATCATACATCAACATAGTGTTATTTATACAAAAGACACAATTTTCCTATGGTTCTTCGAGTAGAAATAACTTTAAGAAGCTCAAACTAACTAACTACCTATTTGATCGATACATAGATTGAAAATGCTTAATATTTCAAGATAACTAATAAATAAAAAATTACGGTACTTCAACAAAGGATTATATATTCAATAGGTAGGAGTTTTCGGCAATTCGTCAAACCGAAATGAACATAATATGACAAAAAATGCCTAACTACCTATTTGATCGCCGCGCAAAACATTTGTAGTGATCCTTAACTTAACTTTAGCTATTATTTGAAGCCTAATAATAAATAAAAAAATTATCATACATCGACAATGTGTTATCTATACCAAAGTCACAATTTTCCTAAGATTTTTCGAGTAGAAATTATTTTAAGAAGGTAAAATTAACTAACTACCTATTTGATCGATACATGGATTAACAATGCTTAAAATTTCAAGATAACAAATAAATAAAAAATTAGAATACTACACCAAAGGATTATATATTCAATAGGTAGGAGTTTTCGGAAATTCGTCAAACAGAAATGAGCAAAATATGACAAAAAATGCCTAACTACCTATTTGATCGCCGCGCAATACATTTGCAGTGATCCTTAATTTGACTCTAGCAATTATTTGAATCGTAATAATTAATAAAAAATTGATCATACATCAACATAGTGTTATCTATACAAAAGTCGCAATTTTCCTAAGGTTCTTCGAGTAGAAATGACTTTAAGAAGGTAAAATTAACTAACTACCTATTTGATCGATACATGGATTGAAAATGCTTAAAATTTCAAGATAACTAATAAATAAAAAATTAGAATACTACAACAAAGCATTATATATTCAATAGATAGGAGTTTTCGGCAATTCGTCAAACAGAAATGAGCATAATATGACAAAAAATGCCTAACTACCTATTTGATCGCCGCGCAAAACGTTTGCAGTGATCCTTAACTTGACTCTAGCTATTATTTGAAGCGTAATAATAAATGAAAAAATGATCATACATCAACAATGTGTTATCTATACAAAAGTCGCAATTTTCCTAAGGTTTTTCGAGTAGAAATGACTTTAAGAAGGTAAAATTAACTAACTACCTATTTGATCAATACATGGATTGAAAATGCTTAAAATTTCAAGATAACTAATAAATAAAAAATTAGAATACTACAACAAAGGATTATATATTCAATAGGAAGGTGTTTTCGGCAATTCGTCAAACAGAAATGAGCATAATATGACAAAAAATGCCTAAATACCTATGTGATCGCCGCGCAAAACATTTGTAGTGATCCTTAACTTTACTTTAGCTATTATTTGAAGCGTAATAATTAATAAAAAATTGAACATACATCAACATAGTGTTATCTATACAAAAGTCGCAATTTTCCTAAGGTTCTTCGAGTAGAAATGACTTTAAGAAGGTAAAATTAACTAACTACCTATTTGATCGATACATGGATTGACAATGCTTAAAATTTCAAGATAACTAATAAATAAAAAATTAGAATACTACAACAAAGGATTATATATTCAATAGGTAGGTGTTTTCGGCAATTCGTCAAACAGAAACGAGCAAAATATGACAAAAAATGCCTAACTACTTATTTTATCGCCACGCAAAATATTTGCAGTGATCCTTACCTTGACTCTAGCTATTATTTGAAGCGTAATAATTAATAAAAAATTGATCATACATCAACATAGTGTTATCTATACAAAAGTCGCAATTTTCCTAATGTTCTTCGAGTAGCAATGACTTTAAGAATGTCAAAGTAACTAACTCCCTATTTGATCGATACATGGATTGACAATGCTTAATATTTCAAGATAACTAATAAATAAAAAATTAGGGTACTTCAACAAAGGATTATATATTCAATAGGTAGGAGTTTTCGGCAATTCGTCAAACAGAAATTAGCATAATATGACAAAAAATGCCTAACTACCTATTTGATCGCCGCGCAAAACATTTGCAGTGATCATTAACTTGACTCTAGCTATTATTTGAAGCGTAATAATAAATAAAAAAATGATCATACATCAACATAGTGTTATCTATACAAAAGTCGCAATTTTCCTAAGGTTCTTCGAGTAGAATTGACTTTAAGAATGTAAAATTAACTAACTACCTATTTGATCGATACATGGATTGACAATGCTTAAAATTACAAGATAACTAATAAATAAAAAATTAGGGTACTTCAACAAAGGATTATATATTCAATAGGTAGGAGTTTTCGGCAATTCATCAAACAGAAATGAGCATAATATGACAAAAAATGCCTAACTACCTATGTGATCGCCGCGCAAAACATTTGCAGTGATCCTTACCTTGACTCTAGCTATTATTTGAACCGTAATAATTAATAAAAAATTGATCATACATCAACATAGTGTTATCTATACAAAAGTCGCAATTTTCCTAAGGTTCTTCGAGTAGAAATGACTTTAAGAATGTCAAATTAACTTACTCCCTATTTGATCGATACATGGATTGACAATGCTTAATATTTCAAGATAACTAATAAATAAAAAATTAGGGTACTTCAACAAAGGATTATATATTCAATAGGTAGGAGTTTTCGGCAATTCGTCAAACAGAAATTAGCATAATATGACAAAAAATGCCTAAATACCTATGTGATCGCCGCGCAAAACATTTGTAGTGATCCTTAACTTTACTTTAGCTATTATTTGAAGCGTAATAATAAATAAAAAAATGATCATACATCAACAATGTGTTATCTATACAAAAGTCGCAATTTTCCTAAGGTTCTTCGAGTAGAAATGACTTTAAGAAGGTAAAATTAACTAACTACCTATTTGATCGATACATGGATTGACAATGCTTAAAATTTCAAGATAACTAATAAATAAAAAATTAGGGTACTTCAACAAAGGATTATATATTCAATAGGTAGGAGTTTTTGGCAATTCGTCAAACAGAAACGAGCAAAATATGACAAAAAATGCCTAACTACTTATTTGATCGCCGCGCAAAACATTTGCAGTGATCCTTACCTTGACTCTAGCTATTATTTGAAGCGTAATAATTAATAAAAAATTAATCATACATCAACATAGTGTTATCTATACAAAAGTCGCAATTTTCCTAAGGTTCTTCGAGTAGAAATGACTTTAAGAAGGTCAAATTAACTAACTACCTATTTGATCGATATGTGGATTGAAAATGCTTAAAATTTCAAGATAACTAATAAATAAAAAATTAGGGTACTTCAACAAAGGATTATATATTCAATAGGTAGGAGTTTTCGGCAATTCGTCAAACAGAAATGAGCAAAATATGACAAAAAATGCCAAACTACCTATTTCATCGCCGCGCAAAACATTTGCAGTGATCCTTAACTTGACTCTAGCTTTTATTTGAAATGTAAAAATAAATAAAAAAATGATCATACATCAACATAGTGTTATCTATACAAAAGTCGCAATTTTCCTAAGGTTATTCGAGTAGAAATGACTTTAAGAAGGTCAAATTAACTAACTACCTATTTGATCGATACATGGATTGACAATGCTTAAAATTTCAAGATAACTAATAAATAAAAAATTAGGGTACTTCAACAAAGGATTATATATTCAATAGGTAGGAGTTTTCGGCAATTCGTCAAACCGAAATGAGCAAAATATGACAAAAAATGCCTAACTACCTATTTGATCGCCGCGCAATACATTTGCAGTGATCCTTAATTTGACTCTAGCAATTATTTGAAGCGTAATAATTAATAAAAAATTGATCATACATCAACAATGTGTTATCTATACAAAATTCGCAATTTTCCTAAGGTTCTTCGAGTAGAAATGACTTTAAGAAGGTAAAATTAACTAACTACCTATTTGATCGATACATGGATTGACAATGCTTAAAATTTCAAGATAACTAATAAATAAAAAATTAGGGTACTTTAACAAAGGATTATATATTCAATAGGTAGGAGTTTTTGGCAATTCGTCAAACAGAAACGAGCAAAATATGACAAAAAATGCCTAACTACTTATTTGATCGCCGCGCAAAACATTTGCAGTGATCCTTACCTTGACTCTAGCTATTATTTGAAGCGTAATAATTAATAAAAAATTAATCATACATCAACATAGTGTTATCTATACAAAAGTCGCAATTTTCCTAAGGTTCTTCGAGTATAAATGACTTTAAGAAGGTCAAATTAACTAACTACCTATTTGATCGATACGTGGATTGAAAATGCTTAAAATTTCAAGATAACTAATAAATAAAAAATTAGGGTACTTCAACAAAGGATTATATATTCAAAAGGTAGGAGTTTTCGGCAATTCGTCAAACAGAAATGAGCAAAATATGACAAAAAATGCCAAACTACCTATTTGATCGCCGCGCAAAACATTTGCAGTGATCCTTAACTTGACTCTAGCTTTTATTTGAAATGTAATAATAAATAAAAAAATGATCATACATCAACATAGTGTTATCTATACAAAAGTCGCAATTTTCCTAAGGTTATTCGAGTAGAAATGACTTTAAGAAGGTCAAATTAACTAACTACCTATTTGATCGATACATGGATTGACAATGCTTAAAATTTCAAGATAACTAATAAATAAAAAATTAGGGTACTTCAACAAAGGATTATATATTCAATAGGTAGGAGTTTTCGGCAATTCGTCAAACCGAAATGAGCAAAATATGACAAAAAATGCCTAACTACCTATTTGATCGCCGCGCAATACATTTGCAGTGATCCTTAATTTGACTCTAGCAATTATTTGAAGAGTAATAATTAATAAAAAATTGATCATACATCAACATAGTGTTATCTATACAAAAGTCGCAATTTTCCTAAGGTTCTTCGAGTAGAAATGACTTTAAGAAGGTAAAATTAACTAACTACCTATTTGATCGATACATGGATTGAAAAAGCTTAAAATTTCAAGATAACTAATAAATAAAAAATTAGGGTACCTCAACAAAGGATTATATATTCAATAGGTAGGAGTTTAGGCAATTCGTCAAACAGAAACGAGCAAAATATGACAAAAAATGCCTAACTACTTATTTGATCGCCGCGCAAAACATTTGCAATGATCCTTACCTTGACTCTAGCTATTATTTGAAGCGTAATAATTAATAAAAAATTAATCATACATCAACATAGTGTTATCTATACAAAAGTCGCAATTTTCCTAAGGTTCTTCGAGTAGAAATGACTTTAAGAAGGTCAAATTAACTAACTACCTATTTGATCGATACGTGGATTGAAAATGCTTAAAATTTCAAGATAACTAATGAATAAAAAATTAGGGTACTTGAACAAAGGATTATATATTCAATAGGTAGGAGTTTTCGGCAATTCGTCAAACAGAAATTAGCATAATATGACAAAAAATGCCTAAATACCTATGTGATCGCCGCGCAAAACATTTGTAGTGATCCTTAACTTTACTTTAGCTATTATTTGAAGCGTAATAATTAATAAAAAATTGATCATACATCAACATAGTGTTATCTATACAAAAGTCGCAATTTTCCTAAGGTTCTTCGAGTAGAAATGACTTTAAGAAGGTAAAATTAACTAACTACCTATTTGATCGATACATGGATTGACAATGCTTAAAATTTCAAGATAACTAATAAATAAAAAATTAGAATACTACAACAAAGGATTATATATTTAATAGGTAGGTGTTTTCGGCAATTCGTCAAACAGAAACGAGCAAAATATGACAAAAAATGCCTAACTACTTATTTTATCGCCACGCAAAACATTTGCAGTGATCCTTACCTTGACTCTAGCTATTATTTGAAGCGTAATAATTAATAAAAAATTAACCATACATCAACATAGTGTTATCTATACAAAAGTCGCAATTTTCCTAAGGTTCTTCGAGTAGAAATGACTTTAAGAAGGTCAAATTAACTAACTACCTATTTGATCGATACGTGGATTGAAAATGCTTAAAATTTCAAGATAACTAATAAATAAAAAATTAGGGTACTTCAACAAAGGATTATATATTCAATAGGTAGGAGTTTTCGGCAATTCGTCAAACAGAAATGAGCAAAATATGACAAAAAATGCCAAACTACCTATTTGATCGCCGCGCAAAACATTTGCAGTGATCCTTAACTTGACTCTAGCTTTTATTTGAAATGTAATAATAAATAAAAAAATGATCATACATCAACATAGTGTTATCTATACAAAAGTCGCAATTTTCCTAAGGTTATTCGAGTAGAAATGACTTTAAGAAGGTCAAATTAACTAACTACCTATTTGATCGATACATGGATTGACAATGCTTAAAATTTCAAGATAACTAATAAATAAAAAATTAGGGTACTTCAACAAAGGATTATATATTCAATAGGTAGGAGTTTTCGGCAATTCGTCAAACCGAAATGAGCAAAATATGACAAAAAATGCCTAACTACCTATTTGATCGCCGCGCAATACATTTGCAGTGATCCTTAATTTGACTCTAGCAATTATTTGAAGCGTAATAATTAATAAAAAATTGATCATACATCAACATAGTGTTATCTATACAAAAGTCGCAATTTTCCTAAGGTTCTTCGAGTAGAAATGACTTTAAGAAGGTAAAATTAACTAACTACCTATTTGATCGATACATGGATTGAAAATGCTTAAAATTTCAAGATAACTAATAAATAAAAAATTAGGGTACTTCAACAAAGGATTATATATTCAATAGGTAGGAGTTTTTGGCAATTCGTCAAACAGAAACGAGCAAAATATGACAAAAAATGCCTAACTACTTATTTGATCGCCGCGCAAAACATTTGCAGTGATCCTTACCTTGACTCTAGCTATTATTTGAAGCGTAATAATTAATAAAAAATTAATCATACATCAACATAGTGTTATCTATACAAAAGTCGCAATTTTCCTAAGGTTCTTCGAGTAGAAATGACTTTAAGAAGGTCAAATTAACTAACTACCTATTTGATCGATACGTGGATTGAAAATGCTTAAAATTTCAAGATAACTAATGAATAAAAAATTAGGGTACTTGAACAACGGATTATATATTCAATAGGTAGGAGTTTTCGGCAATTCGTCAAACAGAAATTAGCATAATATGACAAAAAATTCCTAAATACCTATGTGATCGCCGCGCAAAACATTTGTAGTGATCCTTAACTTTACTTTAGCTATTATTTGAAGCGTAATAATTAATAAAAAATTGATCATACATCAACATAGTGTTATCTATACAAAAGTCGCAATTTTCCTAAGGTTCTTCGAGTAGAAATGACTTTAAGAAGGTAAAATTAACTAACTACCTATTTGATCGATACATGGATTGACAATGCTTAAAATTTCAAGATAACTAATAAATAAAAAATTAGAATACTACAACAAAGGATTATATATTCAATAGGTAGGTGTTTTCGGCAATTCGTCAAACAGAAACGAGCAAAATATGACAAAAAATGCCTAACTACTTATTTTATCGCCACGCAAAACATTTGCAGTGATCCTTACCTTGACTCTAGCTATTATTTGAAGCGTAATAATTAATAAAAAATTGATCATACATCAACATAGTGTTATCTATACAAAAGTCGCAATTTTCCTAAGGTTCTTCGAGTAGCAATGACTTTAAGAATGTCAAAGTAACTAACTCCATATTTGATCGATACATGGATTGACAATGCTTAATATTTCAAGATAACTAATAAATAAAAAATTAGGGTACTTCAACAAAGGATTATATATTCAATAGGTAGGAGTTTTCGGCAATTCGTCAAACAGAAATTAGCATAATATGACAAAAAATGCCTAATTACCTATTTGATCGCCGCGCAAAACATTTGCAGTGATCCTTAACTTCACTCTAGCTATTATTTGAAGCGTAATAATAAATAAAAAAATGATCATACATCAACATAGTGTTATCTATACAAAAGTCGCAATTTTCCTAAGGTTCTTCGAGTAGAAATGACTTTAAGAAGGTAAAATTAACTAACTACCTATTTGATCGATACATGGATTGAAAATGCTTAAAATTTCAAGATAACTAATAAATAAAAAATTAGGGTACTTCAACAAAGGATTATATATTCAATAGGTAGGAGTTTTTGGCAATTCGTCAAACAGAAACGAGCAAAATATGACAAAAAATGCCTAACCACTTATTTGATCGCCGCGCAAAACATTTGCAGTGATCCTTACCTTGACTCTAGCTTTTATTTGAAATGTAATAATAAATAAAAAAATGATCATACATCAACATAGTGTTATCTATACAAAAGTCGCAATTTTCCTAAGGTTATTCGAGTAGAAATGACTTTAAGAAGGTCAAATTAACTAACTACCTATTTGATCGATACATGGATTGACAATGCTTAAAATTTCAAGATAACTAATAAATAAAAAATTAGGGTACTTCAACAAAGGATTATATATTCAATAGGTAGGAGTTTTCGGCAATTCGTCAAACCGAAATGAGCAAAATATGACAAAAAATGCCTAACTACCTATTTGATCGCCGCGCAAAACATTTGCAGTGATCCTTAACTTCACTCTAGCTATTATTTGAAGCGTAATAATAAATAAAAAAATGATCATACATCAACATAGTGTTATCTATACAAAAGTCGCAATTTTCCTAAGGTTCTTCGAGTAGAATTGACTTTAAGAATGTAAAATTAACTAACTACCTATTTGATCGATACATGGATTGACAATGCTTAAAATTACAAGATAACTAATAAATAAAAAATTAGGGTACTTCAACAAAGGATTATATATTCAATAGGTAGGAGTTTTCGGCAATTCATCAAACAGAAATGAACGTAATATGACAAAAAAAGCCTAACTACCTATGTGATCGCCGCGCAAAACATTTGCAGTGATCCTTACCTTGACTCTAGCTATTATTTGAAGCGTAATAATTAATAAAAAATTGATCATACATCAACATAGTGTTATCTATACAAAAGTCGCAATTTTCCTAAGGTTCTTCGAGTAGAAATGACTTTAAGAATGTCAAATTAACTTACTCCTTATTTGATCGATACATGGATTGACAATGCTTAATATTTCAAGATAACTAATAAATAAAAAATTAGGGTACTTAAACAAAGGATTATATATTCAATAGGTAGGAGTTTTCGGCAATTCGTCAAACAGAAATTAGCATAATATGACAAAAAATGCCTAAATACCTATGTGATCGCCGCGCAAAACATTTGTAGTGATCCTTAACTTTACTTTAGCTATTATTTGAAGCGTAATAATAAATAAAAAAATGATCAAACATCAACAATGTGTTATCTATACAAAAGTCGCAATTTTCCTAAGGTTCTTCGAGTAGAAATGACTTTAAGAAGGTAAAATTAACTAACTACCTATTTGATCGATACATGGATTGACAATGCTTAAAATTTCAAGATAACTAAAAAATAAAAAATTAGGGTACTTCAACAAAGGATTATATATTCAATAGGTAGGAGTTTTTGGCAATTCGTCAAACAGAAACGAGCAAAATATGACAAAAAATGCCTAACTACTTATTTGATCGCCGCGCAAAACATTTACAGTGATCCTTACCTTGACTCTAGCTATTATTTGAAGCGTAATAATTAATAAAAAATTAATCATACATCAACATAGTGTTATATATACAAAAGTCGCAATTTTCCTAAGGTTCTTCGAGTAGAAATGACTTTAAGAAGGTCAAATTAACTAACTACCTATTTGATCGATACGTGGATTGAAAATGCTTAAAATTTCAAGATAACTAATGAATAAAAAATTAGGGTACTTGAACAAAGGATTATATATTCAATAGGTAGGAGTTTTCGGCAATTCGTCAAACAGAAATGAGCAAAATATGACAAAAAATGCCAAACTACCTATTTGATCGCCGCGCAAAACATTTGCAGTGATCCTTAAATTGACTCTAGCTTTTATTTGAAAAGTAATAATAAATAAAAAAATGATCATACATCAACATAGTGTTATCTATACAAAAGTCGCAATTTTCCTAAGGTTATTCGAGTAGAAATGACTTTAAGAAGGTCAAATTAACTAACTACCTATTTGATCGATACATGGATTGACAATGCTTAAAATTTCAAGATAACTAATAAATAAAAAATTAGGGTACTTCAACAAAGAATTATATATTCAATAGGTAGGAGTTTTCGGCAATTCGTCAAACCGAAATGAGCATAATATGACAAACAATGCCTAACTACCAATTTGATCGCCGCACAAAACATTTGTACTGATCCTTAACTTAACTGTAGCTATTATTTGAAGCGTAATAATAAATAAAATAATGATCATACATCAACAATGTGTTATCTATACAAAAGTCGCAATTTTCCTAAGGTTCTTCGAGTAGAAATTACTTTAAGAAGGTAAAATTAACTAACTACCTATTTGATCGATACATGGATTGACAATGCTTAAAATTTCAAGATAACTAATAAATAAAAAATTAGAATACTACAACAAAGGATTATATATTCAATAGGTAGGAGTTTTCGGCAATTCGTCAAACAGAAATGAGCATAATATGACAAAAAATGCCTAACTACCTATTTGATCGCCGCGCAAAACATTTGCAGTGATCCTTAACTTGACTCTAGCTATTATTTGAAGCGTAATAATAAATAAAAAAATGATCATACATCAACAATGTGTTATCTATACAAAAGTCGCAATTTTCCTAAGGTTTTTCGAGTAGAAATGACTTTAAGAAGGTAAAATTAACTAACTACCTATTTGATCAATACATGGATTTAAAATGCTTAAAATTTCAAGATAACTAATAAATAAAAAATTACAATACTACAACAAAGGATTATATATTCAATAGGAAGGAGTTTTCGGCAATTCGTCAAACAGAAATGAGCATAATATGACAAAAAATGCCTAAATACCTATGTGATCGCCGCGCAAAACATTTGTAGTGATCCTTAACTTTATTTTAGATATTATTTGAAGCGTAATAATTAATAAAAAATTGATCATACATCAACATAGTGTTATCTATACAAAAGTCGCAATTTTCCTAAGGTTCTTCGAGTAGAAATGACTTTAAGAAGGTAAAATTAACTAACTACCTATTTGATCGATACATGGATTGACAATGCTTAAAATTTCAAGATAACTAATAAATAAAAAATTAGAATACTACAACAAAGGATTATATATTCAATAGGTAGGTGTTTTCGGCAATTCGTCGAACAGAAACGAGCAAAATATGACAAAAAATGCCTAACTACTTATTTTATAGCCACGCAAAACATTTGCAGTGATCCTTACCTTGACTCTAGCTATTATTTGAAGCGTAATAATTAATAAAAAATTGATCATACATCAACATAGTGTTACCTATACAAAAGTCGCAATTTTCCTAAGGTTCTTCGAGTAGCAATGACTTTAAGAATGTCAAAGTAACTAACTCCCTATTTGATCGATACATGGATTGACAATGCTTAATATTTCAAGATAACTAATAAATAAAAAATTAGGGTACTTCAACAAAGGATTATATATTCAATAGGTAGGAGTTTTCGGCAATTCGTCAAACAGAAATTAGCATAATATGACAAAAAATGCCTAACTACCTATTTGATCGCCGCGCAAAACATTTGCAGTGATCCTTAACTTGACTCTAGCTATTATTTGAAGCGTAATAATAAATAAAAAAATGATCATACATCAACATAGTGTTATCTATACAAAAGTCGCAATTTTCCTAAGGTTCTTCGAGTAGAAATGACTTTAAGAATGTCAAATTAACTTACTCCCTATTTGATCGAAACATGGATTGACAATGCTTAATATTTCAAGATAACTAATAAATAAAAAATTAGGGTACTTCAACAAAGGATTATATATTCAATAGGTAGGAGTTTTCGGCAATTCGTCAAACAGAAATTAGCATAATATGACAAAAAATGCCTAACTACCTATTTGATCGCCGCGCAAAACATTTGCAGTGATCCTTAACTTGACTCTAGCTTTTATTTGAAATGTAATAATAAATAAAAAAATGATCATACATCAACATAGTGTTATCTATACAAAAGTCGCAATTTTCCTAAGGTTTTTCGAGTAGAAATGACTTTAAGAAGGTAAAATTAACTAACTACCTATTTGATCAATACATGGATTGAAAATGCTTAAAATTTCAAGATAAATAATAAATAAAAAATTACGATACTACAACAAAGGATTATATATTCAATAGGAAGGAGTTTTCGGCAATTCGTCAAACAGAAATGAGCATAATATGACAAAAAATGCCTAAATACCTATGTGATCGCCGCGCAAAACATTTGTAGTGATCCTTAACTTTACTTTAGCTATTATTTGAAGCGTAATAATTAATAAAAAATTAATCATACATCAACATAGTGTTATCTATACAAAAGTCGCAATTTTCCTAAGGTTCTTCGAGTAGAAATGACTTTAAGAAGGTCAAATTAACTAACTACCTATTTGATCGATACGTGGATTGAAAATGCTTAAAATTTCAAGATAACTAATGAATAAAAAATTAGGGTACTTCAACAAAGGATTATATATTCAATAGGTAGGAGTTTTCGGCAATTCGTCAAACAGAAATGAGCAAAATATGACAAAAAATGCCAAACTACCTATTTGATCGCCGCGCAAAACATTTGCAGTGATCCTTAACTTGACTCTAGCTTTTATTTGAAATGTAATAATAAATAAAAAAATGATCATACATCAACATAGTGTTATCTATACAAAAGTCGCAATTTTCCTAAGGTTATTCGAGTAGAAATGACTTTAAGAAGGTCAAATTAACTAACTACCTATTTGATCGATACATGGATTGACAATGCTTAAAATTTCAAGATAACTAATAAATAAAAAATTAGGGTACTTCAACAAAGGATTATATATTCAATAGGTAGGAGTTTTCGGCAATTCGTCAAACCGAAATGAGCACAATATGACAAACAATGCCTAACTACCAATTTGATCGCCGCACAAAACATTTGTAGTGATCCTTAACTTAACTGTAACTATTATTTGAAGCGTAATAATAAATAAAATAATGATCATACATCAACAATGTGTTATCTATACAAAAGTCGCAATTTTCCTAAGGTTCTTCGAGTAGAAATTACTTTAAGATGGTAAAATTAACTAACTACCTATTTGATCGATACATGGATTTACAATGCTTAATATTTCAAGATAACTAATAAATAAAAAATTAGGGTACTTCAACAAAGGATTATATATTCAATAGGTAGGAGTTTTCGGCAATTCGTCATACAGAAATGAACAAAATATGACAAAAAATGCCTAACTACCTATATGATCGCCACGCAAAACATTTGCAGTGATCCTTAACTTGACTCTAGCTATTATTTGAAATGTAATAATTAATAAAAAATTGATCATACATCAACATAGTGTTATCTATACAAAAGTCGCAATTTTCCTAAGGTTCTTCGAGTAGAAATGACTTTAAGAAGGTCAAATTAACTAACTCCCTATTTGATCGATACATGGATTGACAATGCTTAATATTTCAAGATAACTAATAATTAAAAAATTAGGGTACTTCCACAAAGGATTATATATTCAATAGGTAGGAGTTTTCTGCAATTCGTCAAACAGAAATTAGCATAATATGACAAAAAATGCCTAACTACCTATTTGATCGCCGCGCAAAACATTTGCAGTGATCCTTAACTTGACTCTAGCAATTATTTGAAGCGTAATAATTAATAAAAAATTGATCATACATCAACAATGTGTTATCTATACAAAAGTCGCAATTTTCCTAAGGTTCTTCGAGTAGAAATTACTTTAAGAAGGTAAAATTAACTAACTACCTATTTGATCGATACATGGATTGACAATGCTTAAAATTTCAAGATAACTAATAAATAAAAAATTAGAATACTACAACAAAGGATTATATATTCAATAGGTAGGAGTTTTCGGCAATTCGTCAAACAGAAATGAACAAAATATGACAAAAAATGCCTAACTACCTATATGATCGCCACGCAAAACATTTGCAGTGATCCTTAACTTGACTCTAGCTATTATTTGAAATGTAATAATTAATAAAAAAATTGATCATACATCAACATAGTGTTATCTATACAAAAGTCACAATTTTCCTAAGGTTCTTCGAGTAGAAATGACATTAAGAAGGTCAAATTAACTAACTCCCTATTTGATCGATACATGGATTTACAATGCTTAATATTTCAAGATAACTAATAATTAAAAAATTAGGGTACTTCAACAAAGGATTATATATTCAATAGGTAGGAGTTTTCTGCAATTCATCAAACAGAAATGAGCATAATATGACAAAAAATGCCTAACTACCTATGTGATCGCCGCGCAAAACATTTGCAGAGATCCTTACCTTGACTCTAGCTATTATTTGAAGCGTAATAATTAATAAAAAATTGATCATACATCAACATAGTGTTATCTATACAAAAGTCGCAATTTTCCTAAGGTTCTTCGAGTAGAAATGACTTTAAGAATGTCAAATTAACTTACTCCCTATTTCATCGATACATGGATTGACAATGCTTAATATTTCAAGATAACTAATAAATAAAAAATTAGGGTACTTCAACAAAGGATTATATTTTCAATAGGTAGGAGTTTTCGGCAATTCGTCAAACAGAAATTAGCATAATACGACAAAAAATGCCTAAATACCTATGTGATCGCCGCGCAAAACATTTGTAGTGATCCTTAACTTTATTTTAGCTATTATTTGAAACGTAATAATAAATAAAAAAATGATCATACATCAACAATGTGTTATCTATACAAAAGTCGCAATTTTCCTAAGGTTCTTCGAGTAGAAATTACTTTAAGAAGGTAAAATTAACTAACTTCCTATTTGATCGATACATGGATTGACAATGCTTAAAATTTCAAGATAACTAATAAATAAAAAATTAGAATACTACAACAAAGGATTATATATTCAATAGGTAGGAGTTTTCGGCAATTCGTCAAACAGAAATGAACAAAATATGACAAAAAATGCCTAACTACCTATATGATCGCCACGCAAAACATTTGCAGTGATCCTTAACTTGACTCTAGCTATTATTTGAAATGTAATAATTAATAAAAAAATTGATCATACATCAACATAGTGTTATCTATACAAAAGTCACAATTTTCCTAAGGTTCTTCGAGTAGAAATGACATTAAGAAGGTCAAATTAACTAACTCCCTATTTGATCGATACATGGATTTACAATGCTTAATATTTCAAGATAACTAATAATTAAAAAATTAGGGTACTTCAACAAAGGATTATATATTCAATAGGTAGGAGTTTTCTGCAATTCATCAAACAGAAATGAGCATAATATGACAAAAAATGCCTAACTACCTATGTGATCGCCGCGCAAAACATTTGCAGAGATCCTTACCTTGACTCTAGCTATTATTTTAAGCGTAATAATTAATAAAAAATTGATCATACATCAACATAGTGTTATCTATACAAAAGTCGCAATTTTCCTAAGGTTCTTCGAGTAGAAATGACTTTAAGAATGTCAAATTAACTTACTCCCTATTTGATCGATACATGGATTGACAATGCTTAATATTTCAAGATAACTAATAGATAAAAAATTAGGGTACTTCAACAAAGGATTATATATTCAATAGGTAGGAGTTTTCGGCAATTCGTCAAAAAGAAATTAGCATAATACGACAAAAAATGCCTAAATACCTATGTGATCGCCGCGCAAAACATTTGTAGTGATCTTTAACTTTACTTTAGCTATTATTTGAAGCGTAATAATAAATAAAAAAATGATCATACATCAACAATGTGTTATCTATACAAAAGTCGCAATTTTCCTAAGGGTCTTCGAGTAGAAATGACTTTAAGAAGGTAAAATTAACTAACTACCTATTTGATCGATACATGGATTGACAAAGCTTAAAATTTCAAGATAACTAATAAATAAAAAATTAGGGTACTTCAACAAAGGATTATATATTCAATAGGTAGGAGTTTTCGGCAATTCGTCAAACAGAAACGAGCAAAATATGACAAAACATGCCTAACTACTTATTGGATCGCCGCGCAAAACATTTGCAGTGATCCTTACCTTGACTCTTGCTATTATTTGAAGCGTAATAATTAATAAAAAATTAATCATACATCAACATAGTGTTATCTATACAAAAGTCGCAATTTTCCTAAGGTTCTTCGAGTAGAAATGACTTTAAGAAGGTCAAATTAACTAACTACCTATTTGATCGATACGTGGATTGAAAATGCTTAAAATTTCAAGATAACTAATAAATAAAAAATTAGGGTACTTCAACAAAGGATTATATATTCAATAGGTAGGAGTTTTCGCCAATTCGTCAAACAGAAATGAGCAAAATATGACAAAAAATGCCAAACTACCTATTTGATCGCCGCACAAAACATTTGTAGTGATCCTTAACTTAACTGTAGCTATTATTTGAAGCGTAATAATAAATAAAATAATGATCATACATCAACAATGTGTTATCTATACAAAAGTCGCAATTTTCCTAAGGTTCTTCGAGTAGAAATTACTTTAAGAAGGTAAAATTAACTAACTACCTATTTGATCGATACATGGATTGACAATGCTTAAAATTTCAAGATAACTAATAAATAAAAAATTAGAATACTACAACAAAGGATTATATATTCAATAGGTAGGAGTTTTCGGCAATTCGTCAAACAGAAATGAACAAAATATGACAAAAAATGCCTAACTACCTATATGATCGCCGCGCAAAACATTTGCAGTGATCCTTAACTTGACTCTAGCAATTATTTGAAGCGTAATAATTAATAAAAAATTGATCATACATCAACAATGTGTTATCTATACAAAAGTCGCAATTTTCCTAAGGTTCTTCGAGGAGAAATTACTTTAAGAAGGTAAAATTAACTAACTACCTATTTGATCGATACATGGATTGACAATGCTTAAAATTTCAAGATAACTAATAAATAAAAAATTAGAATACTACAACAAAGGATTATATATTCAATAGGTAGGAGTTTTCGGCAATTCGTCAAACAGAAATGAACAAAATATGACAAAAAATGCCTAACTACCTATATGATCGCCACGCAAAACTTTTGCAGTGATCCTTAACTTGACTCTAGCTATTATTTGAAATGTAATAATTAATAAAAAAATTGATCATACATCAACATAGTGTTATCTATACAAAAGTCGCAATTTTCCTAAGGTTCTTCGAGTAGAAATGACATTAAGAAGGTCAAATTAACTAACTCCCTATTTGATCGATACATGGATTGACAATGCTTAATATTTCAAGATAACTAATAATTAAAAAATTAGGGTACTTCAACAAAGGATTATATATTCAATAGGTAGGAGTTTTCTGCAATTCATCAAACAGAAATGAGCATAATATGACAAAAAATGCCTAACTACCTATGTGATCGCCGCGCAAAACATTTGCAGAGATCCTTACCTTGACTCTAGCTATTATTTGAAGCGTAATAATTAATAAAAAATTGATCATACATCAACATAGTGTTATCTATACAAAAGTCGCAATTTTCCTAAGGTTCTTCGAGTAGAAATGACTTTAAGAATGTCAAATTAACTTACTCCCTATTTGATCGATACATGGATTGACAATGCTTAATATTTCAAGATAACTAATAAATAAAAAATTAGGGTACTTCAACAAAGGATTATATTTTCAATAGGTAGGAGTTTTCGGCAATTCGTCAAACAGAAATTAGCATAATACGACAAAAAATGCCTAAATACCTATGTGATCGCCGCGCAAAACATTTGTAGTGATCCTTAACTTTATTTTAGCTATTATTTGAAACGTAATAATAAATAAAAAAATGATCATACATCAACAATGTGTTATCTATACAAAAGTCGCAATTTTCCTAAGGTTCTTCGAGTAGAAATGACTTTAAGAAGGTAAAATTAACTAACTACCTATTTGATCGATACATGGATTGACAATGCTTAAAATTTCAAGATAACTAATAAATAAAAAATTAGGGTACTTCAACAAAGGATTATATATTCAATAGGTAGGAGTTTTCGGCAATTCGTCAAACAGAAAAGAGCAAAATATGACAAAAAATGCCTAACTACTTATTTGATCGCCGCGCAAAACATTTGCAGTGATCCTTACCTTGACTCTAGCTATTATTTGAAGCGTAATAATTAATAAAAAATTAATCATACATCAACATAGTGTTATCTATACAAAAGTCGCAATTTTCCTAAGGTTCTTCGAGTAGAAATGACTTTAAGAAGGTCAAATTAACTAACTACCTATTTGATCGATACGTGGATTGAAAATGCTTAAAATTACAAGATAACTAATAAATAAAAAATTAGGGTACTTCAACAAAGGATTATATATTCAATAGGTAGGAGTTTTCGGCAATTCGTCAAACAGAAATGAGCAAAATATGACAAAAAATGCCAAACAACCTATTTGATCGCCGCGCAAAACATTTGCAGTGATCCTTAACTTGACTCTAGCTTTTATTTGAAATGAAATAATAAATAAAAAAATGATCATACATCAACATAGTGTTATCTATACAAAAGTCGCAATTTTCCTAAGGTTATTCGAGTAGAAATGACTTTAAGAAGGTCAAATTAACTAACTACCTATTTGATCGATACATGGATTGACAATGCTTAAAATTTCAAGATAACTAATAAATAAAAAATTAGGGTACTTCAACAAAGGATTATATATTCAATTGGTAGGAGTTTTCGGCAATTCGCCAAACCGAAATGAGCATAATATGACAAACAATGCCTAACTACCAATTTGATCGCCGCACAAAATATTTGTAGTGATCCTTAACTTAACTGTAGCTATTATTTGAAGCGTAATAATAAATAAAATAATGATCATACATCAACAATGTGTTATCTATACAAAAGTCGCAATTTTCCTAAGGTTCTTCGAGTAGAAATTACTTTAAGAAGGTAAAATTAACTAACTACCTATTTGATCGATACATGGATTGACAATGTTTAAAATTTCAAGATAACTAATAAATAAAAAATTAGAATACTACAACAAAGGATTATATATTCAATAGGTAGGAGTTTTCGGCAATTCGTCAAACAGAAATGAACAAAATATGACAAAAAATGCCTAACTACCTATATGATCGCCGCGCAAAACATTTGCAGTGATCCTTAACTTGACCCTAGCTATTATTTGAAATGTAATAATTAATAAAAAAATTGATCATACATCAACATAGTGTTATCTATACAAAAGTCGCAATTTTCCTAACGTTCTTCGAGTAGAAATGACTTTAAGAAGGTCAAATTAACTAACTCCCTATTTGATCGATACATGGATTGACAATGCTTAATATTTCAAGATAACTAATAATTAAAAAATTAGGGTACTTCAACAAAGGATTATATATTCAATAAGTAGGAGTTTTCTGCAATTCGTCAAACAGAAATTAGCATAATATGACAAAAAATGCCTAACTACCTATTTGATCGCCGCGCAAAACATTTGCAGTGATCCTTAACTTGACTCTAGCTATTATTTGAAACGTAATAATATATAAAAAAATGATCATACATCAACATAGTGTTATATATACAAAAGTCGCAATTTTCCTAACGTTCTTCGAGTAGAAATGACTTTAAGACGGTCATATTAACTAACTAGCTATTTGATCGATACCTGTATTGACAATGCTTAAAATTTCAAGATAACTAATAAATAAAAAATTAGGGTACTTCAACAAAGGATTATATATTCAATAGGTAGGAGTTTTCGGCAATTCGTCAAACCGAAATGAGCAAAATATGACAAAAAATGCCTAACTACCTATTTGATCGCCGCGCAAAACATTTGTAGTGATCCTTAACTTAACTGTAGCTATTATTTGAAGAGTAATAATAAATAAAAAAATGATCATACATCAACAATGTGTTATCTATACAAAAGTCACAATTTTCCTAAGGTTCTTCGAGTAGAAATTACTTTAAGAAGGTAAAATTAACTAACTACCTATTTGATCGATACATGGATTGACAATGCTTAAAATTTCAAGATAACAAATAAATAAAAAATTAGAATACTACAACAAAGGATTATATATTCAATAGGTAGGAGTTTTCGGAAATTCGTCAAACAGAAATGAGCAAAATATGACAAAAAATGCCTAACTACCGATTTGATCGCCGCGCAAAACATTTGCAGTGATCCTTAACTTGACTCTAGCAATTATTTGAAGCGTAATAATTAATAAAAAATTGATCATACATCAACAATGTGTTATCTATACAAAAGTCGCAATTTTCCTAAGGTTCTTCGAGGAGAAATTACTTTAAGAAGGTAAAATTAACTAACTACCTATTTGATCGATACGTGGATTGACAATGCTTAAAATTTCAAGATAACTAATAAATAAAAAATTAGAATACTACAACAAAGGATTATATATTCAATAGGTAGGAGTTTTCGGCAATTCGTCAAACAGAAATGAACAAAATATGACAAAAAATGCCTAACTACCTATATGATCGCCACGCAAAACATTTGCAGTGATCCTTAACTTGACTCTAGCTATTATTTGAAATGTAATAATTAATAAAAAAATTGATCATACATCAACATAGTGTTATCTATACAAAAGTCGCAATTTTCCTAAGGTTCTTCGAGTAGAAATGACATTAAGAAGGTCAAATTAACTAACTCCCTATTTGATCGATACATGGATTGACAATGCTTAATATTTCAAGATAACTAATAATAAAAAATTAGGGTACTTCAACAAAGGATTATATATTCAATAGGTAGGAGTTTTCTGCAATTCATCAAACAGAAATGAGCATAATATGACAAAAAATGCCTAACTACCTATGTGATCGCCGCGCAAAACATTTGCAGAGATCCTTACCTTGACTCTAGCTATTATTTGAAGCGTAATAATTAATAAAAAATTAATCATACATCAACAATGTGTTATCTATACAAAAGTCACAATTTTCCTAAGGTTCCTCGAGTAGAAATGACTTTAAGAATGTCAAATTAACTTACTCCCTATTTGATCGATACATGGATTGACAATGCTTAATATTTCAAGATAACTAATAAATAAAAAATTAGGGTACTTCAACAAAGGATTATATATTCAATAGGTAGGAGTTTTCGGCAATTCGTCAAACAGAAATGAGCATAATATGACAAAAAATGCCTAACTACCTATTTGATCGCCGCGCAAAATATTTGCAGTGATCCTTAACTTGACTCTAACTATTATTTTAAGCGTAATAATTAATAAAAAATTAATCATACATCAACATAGTGTTATCTATACAAAAGTCGCAATTTTCCTAAGGTTCTTCGAGTAGAAATGACTTTAAGAAGGTCAAATTAACTAACTACCTATTTGATCGATACGGGGATTGAAAATGCTTAAAATTTCAAGATAACTAATAAATAAAAAATTAGGGTACTTCAACAAAGGATTATATATTCAATAGGTAGGAGTTTTCGGCAATTCGTCAAACAGAAATTAGCATAATACGACAAAAAATGCCTAAATACCTTTGTGATCGCCGCGCAAAACATTTGTAGTGATCCTTAACTTTATTTTAGCTATTATTTGAAGCGTAATAATAAATAAAAAAATGATCATACATCAACAATGTGTTATCTATACAAAAGTCGCAATTTTCCTAAGGTTCTTCGAGTAGAAATGACTTTAAGAAGGTAAAATTAACTAACTACCTATTTGATCGATACATGGATTGACAATGCTTAAAATTTCAAGATAACTAGTAAATAAAAAATTAGGGTACTTCAACAAAGGATTATATATTCAATAGGTAGGAGTTTTCGGCAATTCGTCAAACAGAAACGAGCAAAATATGACAAAAAATGCCTAACTACTTATTTGATCGCCGCGCAAAACATTTGCAGTGATCCTTACCTTGACTCTAGCTATTATTTGAAGCGTAATAATTAATAAAAAATTAATCATACATCAACATAGTGTTATCTATACAAAAGTCGCAATTTTCCTAAGGTTCTTCGAGTAGAAATGACTTTAAGAAGGTCAAATTAACTAACTACCTATTTGATCGATACGGGGATTGAAAATGCTTAAAATTTCAAGATAACTAATAAATAAAAAATTAGGGTACTTCAACAAAGGATTATATATTCAATAGGTAGGAGTTTTCGGCAATTCGTCAAACAGAAATGAGCAAAATATGACAAAAAATGCCTAAATACCTATTTGATCGCCGCGCAAAACATTTGCAGTGATCCTTAACTTGACTCTAGCTTTTATTTGAAATGTAATAATAAATAAAAAAATGATCATACATCAACATAGTGTTATCTATACAAAAGTCGCAATTTTCCTAAGGTTATTCGAGTAGAAATGACTTTAAGAAGGTCAAATTAACTAACTACCTATTTGATCGATACATGGATTGACAATGCTTAAAATTTCAAGATAACTAATAAATAAAAAATTAGGGTACTTCAACAAAGGATTATATATTCAATTGGTAGGAGTTTTCGACAATTCGCCAAACCGAAATGAGCATAATATGACAAACAATGCCTAACTACCAATTTGATCGCCGCACAAAACATTTGTAGTGATCCTTAACTTAACTGTAGCTATTATTTGAAGCGTAATAATAAATAAAATAATGATCATACATCAACAATGTGTTATCTATACAAAAGTCGCAATTTTCCTAAGGTTCTTCGAGTAGAAATTACTTTAAGAAGGTAAAATTAACTAACTACCTATTTGATCGATACATGGATTGACAATGCTTAAAATTTCAAGATAACTAATAAATAAAAAATTAGAATACTACAACAAAGGATTATATATTCAATAGGTAGGAGTTTTCGGCAATTCGTCAAACAGAAATGAACAAAATATGACAAAAAATGCCTAACTACCTATATGATCGCCGCGCAAAACATTTGCAGTGATCCTTAACTTGACTCTAGCTATTATTTGAAATGTAATAATTAATAAAAAAAATTGATCATACATCAACATAGTGTTACCTATACAAAAGTCGCAATTTTCCTAAGGTTCTTCGAGTAGAAATGACATTAAGAAGGTCAAATTAACTAACTCCCTATTTGATCGATACATGGATTGACAATGCTTAATATTTCAAGATAACTAATAATTAAAAAATTAGGGTACTTCAACAAAGGATTATATATTCAATAGGTAGGAGTTTTCTGCAATTCGTCAAACAGAAATTAGCATAATATGACAAAAAATGCCTAACTACCTATTTGATCGCCGCGCAAAACATTTGCAGTGATCCTTAACTTGACTCTAGCTATTATTTGAAACGTAATAATATATAAAAAAAAATGATCATACATCAACATAGTGTTATATATACAAAAGTCGCAATTTTCCTAAGGTTCTTCGAGTAGAAATGACTTTAAGACGGTCATATTAACTAACTAGCTATTTGATCGATACCTGTATTGACAATGCTTAAAATTTCAAGATAACTAATAAATAAAAAATTAGGGTACTTCAACAAAGGATTATATATTCAATAGGTAGGAGTTTTCGGCAATTCGTCAAACCGAAATGAGCAAAATACGACAAAAAATGCCTAACTACCTATTTGATCGCCGCGCAAAACATTTGTAGTGATCCTTAACTTAACTGTAGCTATTATTTGAAGCGTAATAATAAATAAAAAAATGATCATACATCAACAATGTGTTATCTATACAAAAGTTACAATTTTCCTAAGGTTCTTCTAGTAGAAATGACTTTAAGAAGGTAAAATTAACTAACTACCTATTTGATCGATACATGGATTGACAATGCTTAAAATTTCAAGATAACAAATAAATAAAAAATTAGAATACTACAACAAATGATTATATATTCAATAGGTAGGAGTTTTCGGAAATTCGTCAAACAGAAATGAGCAAAATATGACAAAAAATGCCTAACTACCTATTTGATCGCCGCGCAAAACATTTGCAGTGATCCTTAACTTGACTCTAGCAATTATTTGAAGCATAATAATTAATAAAAAATTGATCATACATAAATATAGTGTTATCTATACAAAAGTCGCAATTTTCCTAAGGTTCTTCGAGTAGAAATGACTTTAAGAAGGTAAAATTAACTAACTTCCTATTTGATCGATACATGGATTGACAATGCTTAAAATTTCAAGATAACTAATAAATAAAAAATTAGAATACTACAACAAAGGATTATATATTCAATAGGTAGGAGTTTTCGGCAATTCGTCAAACAGAAACGAACATAATATGACAAAAAATGCCTAACTACTTATTTGATCGCCGCGCAAAATATTTGCAGTGATCCTTACCTTGACTCTAGCTATTATTTGAAGCGTAATAATTAATAAAAAAAATTGATCATACATCAACATAGTGTTATCTATACAAAAGTCGCAATTTTCCTAAGGTTCTTCGAGTTGAAATGACTTTAAGAAGGTAAAATTAACTAACTACCTATTTGATCGATACATGGATTGACAATGCTTAAAATTTCAAGATAACTAATAAATAAAAAAATTAGGGTACTTCAACAAAGGAGTATATATTCAATACGTAGGAGTTTTCGGCAATTCGTCAAACATAAATGAGCATAATATGACAAAAAATGCCTAACTACCAATGTGATCGCCGCGCAAAACATTTGCAGTGATCCTTAACTTGACTCTAGCAATTATTTGAAGCGTAATAATTAATAAAAAATTGATCATACATCAACAATGTGTTATCTATACAAAAGTCGCAATTTTCCTAAGGTTCTTCGAGGAGAAATTACTTTAAGAAGGTAAAATTAACTAACTACCTATTTGATCGATACATGGATTGACAATGCTTAAAATTTCAAGATAACTAATAAATAAAAAATTAGAATACTACAACAAAGGATTATATATTCAATAGGTAGGAGTTTTCGGCAATTCGTCAAACAGAAATGAACAAAATATGACAAAAAATGCCTAACTACCTATATGATCGCCACGCAAAACATTTGCAGTGATCCTTAACTTGACTCTAGCTATTATTTGAAATGTAATAATTAATAAAAAAAATTGATGATACATCAACATAGTGTTATCTATACAAAAGTCGCAATTTTCCTAAGGTTCTTCGAGTAGAAATGACATTAAGAAGGTCAAATTAACTAACTCCCTATTTGATCGATACATGGATTGACAATGCTTAATATTTCAAGATAACTAATAATTAAAAAATTAGGGTACTTCAACAAAGGATTATATATTCAATAGGTAGGAGTTTTCTGCAATTCATCAAACAGAAATGAGCATAATATGACAAAAAATGCCTAACTACCTATGTGATCGCCGCGCAAAACATTTGCAGAGATCCTTACCTTGACTCTAGCTATTATTTGAAGCGTAATAATTAATAAAAAATTAATCATACATCAACAATGTGTTATCTATACAAAAGTCACAATTTTCCTAAGGTTCTTCGAGTAGAAATGACTTTAAGAATGTCAAATTAACTTACTCCCTATTTGATCGATACATGGATTGACAATGCTTAATATTTCAAGATAACTAATAAATAAAAAATTAGGGTACTTCAACAAAGGATTATATATTCAATAGGTAGGAGTTTTCGGCAATTCGTCAAACAGAAATTAGCATAATACGACAAAAAATGCCTAAATACCTTTGTGATCGCCGCGCAAAACATTTGTAGTGATCCTTAACTTTATTTTAGTTATTATTTGAAGCGTAATAATAAATAAAAAAATGATCATACATCAACAATGTGTTATCTATACAAAAGTCGCAATTTTCCTAAGGTTCTTCGAGTAGAAATGACTTTAAGAAGGTAAAATTAACTAACTACCTATTTGATCGATACATGGATTGACAATGCTTAAAATTTCAAGATAACTAGTAAATAAAAAATTAGGGTACTTCAACAAAGGATTATATATTCAATAGGTAGGAGTTTTCGGCAATTCGTCAAACAGAAACGAGCAAAATATGACAAAAAATGCCTAACTACTTATTTGATCGCCGCGCAAAACATTTACAGTGATCCTTACCTTGACTCTAGCTATTATTTGAAGCGTAATAATTAATAAAAAATTAATCATACATCAACATAGTGTTATCTATACAAAAGTCGCAATTTTCCTAAGGTTCTTCGAGTAGAAATGACTTTAAGAAGGTCAAATTAACTAACTACCTATTTGATCGATACGGGGATTGAAAATGCTTAAAATTTCAAGATAACTAATAAATAAAAAATTAGGGTACTTCAACAAAGGATTATATATTCAATAGGTAGGAGTTTTCGGCAATTCGTCAAACAGAAATGAGCAAAATATGACAAACAATGCCTAAATACCTATTTGATCGCCGCGCAAAACATTTGCAGTGATCCTTAACTTGACTCTAGCTTTTATTTGAAATGTAATAATAAATAAAAAAATGATCATACATCAACATAGTGTTATCTATACAAAAGTCGCAATTTTCCTAAGGTTATTCGAGTAGAAATGACTTTAAGAAGGTCAAATTAACTAACTACCTATTTGATCGATACATGGATTGACAATGCTTAAAATTTCAAGATAACTAATAAATAAAAAATTAGGGTACTTCAACAAAGGATTATATATTCAGTTGGTAGGAGTTTTCGGCAATTCGCCAAACCGAAATGAGCATAATATGACAAACAATGCCTAACTACCAATTTGATCGCCGCACAAAACATTTGTAGTGATCCTTAACTTAACTGTAGCTATTATTTGAAGCGTAATAATAAATAAAATAATGATCATACATCAACAATGTGTTATCTATACAAAAGTCGCAATTTTCCTAAGGTTCTTCGAGTAGAAATTACTTTAAGAAGGTAAAATTAACTAACTACCTATTTGATCGATACATGGATTGACAATGCTTAAAATTTCAAGATAACTAATAAATAAAAAATTAGAATACTACAACAAAGGATTATATATTCAATAGGTAGGAGTTTTCGGCAATTCGTCAAACAGAAATGAACAAAATATGACAAAAAATGCCTAACTACCTATATGATCGCCGCGCAAAACATTTGCAGTGATCCTTAACTTGACTCTAGCTATTATTTGAAATGTAATAATTAATAAAAAAATTGATCATACATCAACATAGTGTTATCTATACAAAAGTCGCAATTTTTCTAAGGTTCTTCGAGTAGAAATGACATTAAGAAGGTCAAATTAACTAACTCCCTATTTGATCGATACATGGATTGACAATGCTTAATATTTCAAGATAACTAATAATTAAAAAATTAGGGTACTTCAACAAAGGATTATATATTCAATAGGTAGGAGTTTTCTGCAATTCGTCAAACAGAAATTAGCATAATATGACAAAAAATGCCTAACTACCTATTTGATCGCCGCGCAAAACATTTGCAGTGATCCTTAACTTGACTCTAGCTATTATTTGAAACGTAATAATATATAAAAAAAAATGATCATACATCAACATAGTGTTATATATACAAAAGTCGCAATTTTCCTAAGGTTCTTCGAGTAGAAATGACTTTAAGACGGTCATATTAACTAACTAGCTATTTGATCGATACCTGTATTGACAATGCTTAAAATTTCAAGATAACTAATAAATAAAAAATTAGGGTACTTCAACAAAGGATTATATATTCAATAGGTAGGAGTTTTCGGCAATTCGTCAAACCGAAATGAGCAAAATACGACAAAAAATGCCTAACTACCTATTTGATCGCCGCGCAAAACATTTGTAGTGATCCTTAACTTAACTGTAGCTATTATTTGAAGCGTAATAATAAATAAAAAAATGATCATACATCAACAATGTGTTATCTATACAAAAGTTACAATTTTCCTAAGGTTCTTCTAGTAGAAATGACTTTAAGAAGGTAAAATTAACTAACTACCTATTTGATCGATACATGGATTGACAATGCTTAAAATTTCAAGATAACAAATAAATAAAAAATTAGAATACTACAACAAATGATTATATATTCAATAGGTAGGAGTTTTCGGAAATTCGTCAAACAGAAATGAGCAAAATATGACAAAAAATGCCTAACTACCTATTTGATCGCCGCACAAAACATTTGCAGTGATCCTTAACTTGACTCTAGCAATTATTTGAAGCGTAATAATTAATAAAAAATTGATCATACATAAACATAGTGTTATCTATACAAAAGTCGCAATTTTCCTAAGGTTCTTCGAGTAGAAATGACTTTAAGAAGGTAAAATTAACTAACTTCCTATTTTATCGATACATGGATTGACAATGCTTAAAATTTCAAGATAACTAATAAATAAAAAATTAGAATACTACAACAAAGGATTATATATTCAATAGGTAGGAGTTTTCGGCAATTCGTCAAACAGAAATGAACAAAATATGACAAAAAATGCCTAACTACCTATATGATCGCCACGCAAAACATTTGCAGTGATCCTTAACTTGACTCTAGCTATTATTTGAAATGTAATAATTAATAAAAAAATTGATCATACATCAACATAGTGTTATCTATACAAAAGTCGCAATTTTCCTAAGGTTCTTCGAGTAGAAATGACATTAAGAAGGTCAAATTAACTAACTCCCTATTTGATCGATACATGGATTGACAATGCTTAATATTTCAAGATAACTAATAATTAAAAAATTAGGGTACTTCAACAAAGGATTATATATTCAATAGGTAGGAGTTTTCTGCAATTCATCAAACAGAAATGAGCATAATATGACAAAAAAAGCCTAACTACCTATGTGATCGCCGCGCAAAACATTTGCAGAGATCCTTACCTTGACTCTAGCTATTATTTGAAGCGTAATAATTAATAAAAAATTAATCATACATCAACAATGTGTTATCTATACAAAAGTCACAATTTTCCTAAGGTTCTTCGAGTAGAAATGACTTTAAGAATGTCAAATTAACTTACTCCCTATTTGATCGATACATGGATTGACAATGCTTAATATTTCAAGATAACTAATAAATAAAAAATTAGGGTACTTCAACAAAGGATTATATATTCAATAGGTAGGAGTTTTCGGCAATTCGTCAAACAGAAATTAGCATAATACGACAAAAAATGCCTAAATACCTTTGTGATCGCCGCGCAAAACATTTGTAGTGATCCTTAACTTTATTTTAGCTATTATTTGAAGCGTAATAATAAATAAAAAAATGATCATACATCAACAATGTGTTATCTATACAAAAGTCGCAATTTTCCTAAGGTTCTTCGAGTAGAAATGACTTTAAGAAGGTAAAATTAACTAACTACCTATTTGATCGATACATGGATTGACAATGCTTAAAATTTCAAGATAACTAGTAAATAAAAAATTAGGGTACTTCAACAAAGGATTATATATTCAATAGGTAGGAGTTTTCGGCAATTCGTCAAACAGAAACGAGCAAAATATGACAAAAAATGCCTAACTACTTATTTGATCGCCGCGCAAAACATTTACAGTGATCCTTACCTTGACTCTAGCTATTATTTGAAGCGTAATAATTAATAAAAAATTAATCATACATCAACATAGTGTTATCTATACAAAAGTCGCAATTTTCCTAAGGTTCTTCGAGTAGAAATGACTTTAAGAAGGTCAAATTAACTAACTACCTATTTGATCGATACGGGGATTGAAAATGCTTAAAATTTCAAGATAACTAATAAATAAAAAATTAGGGTACTTCAACAAAGGATTATATATTCAATAGGTAGGAGTTTTCGGCAATTCGTCAAACAGAAATGAGCAAAATATGACAAACAATGCCTAAATACCTATTTGATCGCCGCGCAAAACATTTGCAGTGATCCTTAACTTGACTCTAGCTTTTATTTGAAATGTAATAATAAATAAAAAAATGATCATACATCAACATAGTGTTATCTATACAAAAGTCGCAATTTTCCTAAGGTTATTCGAGTAGAAATGACTTTAAGAAGGTCAAATTAACTAACTACCTATTTGATCGATACATGGATTGACAATGCTTAAAATTTCAAGATAACTAATAAATAAAAAATTAGGGTACTTCAACAAAGGATTATATATTCAGTTGGTAGGAGTTTTCGGCAATTCGCCAAACCGAAATGAGCATAATATGACAAACAATGCCTAACTACCAATTTGATCGCCGCACAAAACATTTGTAGTGATCCTTAACTTAACTGTAGCTATTATTTGAAGCGTAATAATAAATAAAATAATGATCATACATCAACAATGTGTTATCTATACAAAAGTCGCAATTTTCCTAAGGTTCTTCGAGTAGAAATTACTTTAAGAAGGTAAAATTAACTAACTACCTATTTGATCGATACATGGATTGACAATGCTTAAAATTTCAAGATAACTAATAAATAAAAAATTAGAATACTACAACAAAGGATTATATATTCATTAGGTAGGAGTTTTCGGCAATTCGTCAAACAGAAATGAACAAAATATGACAAAAAATGCCTAACTACCTATATGATCGCCGCGCAAAACATTTGCAGTGATCCTTAACTTGACTCTAGCTATTATTTGAAATGTAATAATTAATAAAAAAATTGATCATACATCAACATAGTGTTATCTATACAAAAGTCGCAATTTTCCTAAGGTTCTTCGAGTAGAAATGACATTAAGAAGGTCAAATTAACTAACTCCCTATTTGATCGATACATGGATTGACAATGCTTAATATTTCAAGATAACTAATAATTAAAAAATTAGGGTACTTCAACAAAGGATTATATATTCAATAGGTAGGAGTTTTCTGCAATTCGTCAAACAGAAATTAGCATAATATGACAAAAAATGCCTAACTACCTATTTGATCGCCGCGCAAAACATTTGCAGTGATCCTTAACTTGACTCTAGCTATTATTTGAAACGTAATAATATATAAAAAAAAATGATCATACATCAACATAGTGTTATATATACAAAAGTCGCAATTTTCCTAAGGTTCTTCGAGTAGAAATGACTTTAAGACGGTCATATTAACTAACTAGCTATTTGATCGATACCTGTATTGACAATGCTTAAAATTTCAAGATAACTAATAAATAAAAAATTAGGGTACTTCAACAAAGGATTATATATTCAATAGGTAGGAGTTTTCGGCAATTCGTCAAACCGAAATGAGCAAAATACGACAAAAAATGCCTAACTACCTATTTGATCGCCGCGCAAAACATTTGTAGTGATCCTTAACTTAACTGTAGCTATTATTTGAAGCGTAATAATAAATAAAAAAATGATCATACATCAACAATGTGTTATCTATACAAAAGTTACAATTTTCCTAAGGTTCTTCTAGTAGAAATGACTTTAAGAAGGTAAAATTAACTAACTACCTATTTGATCGATACATGGATTGACAATGCTTAAAATTTCAAGATAACAAATAAATAAAAAATTAGAATACTACAACAAATGATTATATATTCAATAGGTAGGAGTTTTCGGAAATTCGTCAAACAGAAATAAGCAAAATATGACAAAAAATGCCTAACTACCTATTTGATCGCCGCACAAAACATTTGCAGTGATCCTTAACTTCACTCTAGCAATTATTTGAAGCGTAATAATTAATAAAAAAATTGATCATACATAAACATAGTGTTATCTATACAAAAGTCGCAATTTTCCTAAGGTTCTTCGAGTAGAAATGACTTTAAGAAGGTAAAATTAACTAACTTCCTATTTGATCGATACATGGATTGACAATGCTTAAAATTTCAAGATAACTAATAAATAAAAAATAAGAATACTACAACAAAGGATTATATATTCAATAGGTAGGAGTTTTCGGCAATTCGTCAAACAGAAACGAACATAATATGACAAAAAATGCCTAACTACTTATTTGATCGCCGCGCAAAATATTTGCAGTGATCCTTACCTTGACTCTAGCTATTATTTGAAGCGTAATAATTAATAAAAAAATTGATCATACATCAACATAGTGTTAGCTAGACAAAAGTTGCAATTTTCCTAAGGTTCTTCGAGTTGAAATGACTTTAAGAAGGTAAAATTAACTAACTACCTATTTGATCGATACATGGATTGACAATGCTTAAAATTTCAAGATAACTAATAAATAAAAAAATTAGGGTACTTCAACAAAGGAGTATATATTCAATACGTAGGAGTTTTCGGCAATTCGTCAAACATAAATGAACATAATATGACAAAAAATGCCTAACTACCAATGTGATCGCCGCGCAAAACATTTGCAGTGATCCTTAACTTGACTCTAGCAATTATTTGAAGCGTAATAATTAATAAAAAATTGATCATACATCAACAATGTGTTATCTATACAAAAGTCGCAATTTTCCTAAGGTTCTTCGAGGAGAAATTACTTTAAGAAGGTAAAATTAACTAACTACCTATTTGATCGATACATGGATTGACAATGCTTAAAATTTCAAGATAACTAATAAATAAAAAATTAGAATACTACAACAAAGGATTATATATTCAATAGGTAGGAGTTTTCGGCAATTCGTCAAACAGAAATGAACAAAATATGACAAAAAATTCCTAACTACCTATATGATCGCCACGCAAAACATTTGCAGTGATCCTTAACTTGACTCTAGCTATTATTTGAAATGTAATAATTAATAAAAAAATTGATCATACATCAACATAGTGTTATCTATACAAAAGTCGCAATTTTCCTAAGGTTCTTCGAGTAGAAATGACATTAAGAAGGTCAAATTAACTAACTCCCTATTTGATCGATACATGGATTGACAATGCTTAATATTTCAAGATAACTAATAATTAAAAAATTAGGGTACTTCAACAAAGGATTATATATTCAATAGGTTGGAGTTTTCTGCAATTCATCAAACAGAAATGAGCATAATATGACAAAAAATGCCTAACTACCTATGTGATCGCCGCGCAAAACATTTGCAGAGATCCTTACCTTGACTCTAGCTATTATTTGAAGCGTAATAATTAATAAAAAATTAATCATACATCAACAATGTGTTATCTATACAAAAGTCACAATTTTCCTAAGGTTCTTCGAGTAGAAATGACTTTAAGAATGTCAAATTAACTTACTCCCTATTTGATCGATACATGGATTGACAATGCTTAATATTTCAAGATAACTAATAAATAAAAAATTAGGGTACTTCAACAAAGGATTATATATTCAATAGGTAGGAGTTTTCGGCAATTCGTCAAACAGAAATTAGCATAATACGACAAAAAATGCCTAAATACCTTTGTGATCGCCGCGCAAAACATTTGTAGTGATCCTTAACTTTATTTTAGCTATTATTTGAAGCGTAATAATAAATAAAAAAATGATCATACATCAACAATGTGTTATCTATACAAAAGTCGCAATTTTCCTAAGGTTCTTCGAGTAGAAATGACTTTAAGAAGGTAAAATTAACTAACTACCTATTTGATCGATACATGGATTGACAATGCTTAAAATTTCAAGATAACTAGTAAATAAAAAATTAGGGTACTTCAACAAAGGATTATATATTCAATAGGTAGGAGTTTTCGGCAATTCGTCAAACAGAAACGAGCAAAATATGACAAAAAATGCCTAACTACTTATTTGATCGCCGCGCAAAACATTTGCAGTGATCCTTACCTTGACTCTAGCTATTATTTGAAGCGTAATAATTAATAAAAAATTAATCATACATCAACATAGTGTTATCTATACAAAAGTCGCAATTTTCCTAAGGTTCTTCGAGTAGAAATGACTTTAAGAAGGTCAAATTAACTAACTACCTATTTGATCGATACGGGGATTGAAAATGCTTAAAATTTCAAGATAACTAATAAATAAAAAATTAGGGTACTTCAACAAAGGATTATATATTCAATAGGTAGGAGTTTTCGGCAATTCGTCAAACAGAAATGAGCAAAATATGACAAAAAATGCCTAAATACCTATTTGATCGCCGCGCAAAACATTTGCAGTGATCCTTAACTTGACTCTAGCTTTTATTTGAAATGTAATAATAAATAAAAAAATGATCATACATCAACATAGTGTTATCTATACAAAAGTCGCAATTTTCCTAAGGTTATTCGAGTAGAAATGACTTTAAGAAGGTCAAATTAACTAACTACCTATTTGATCGATACATGGATTGACAATGCTTAAAATTTCAAGATAACTAATAAATAAAAAATTAGAATACTACAACAAAGGATTATATATTCAATTGGTAGGAGTTTTCGGCAATTCGCCAAACCGAAATGAGCATAATATGACAAACAATGCCTAACTACCAATTTGATCGCCGCACAAAACCTTTGTAGTGATCCTTAACTTAACTGTAGCTATTATTTGAAGCGTAATAATAAATAAAATAATGCTCATACATCAACAATGTGTTATCTATACAAAAGTCGCAATTTTCCTAAGGTTCTTCGAGTAGAAATTACTTTAAGAAGGTAAAATTAACTAACTACCTATTTGATCGATACATGGATTGACAATGCTTAAAATTTCAAGATAACTAATAAATAAAAAATTAGAATACTACAACAAAGGATTATATATTCAATAGGTAGGAGTTTTCGGCAATTCGTCAAACAGAAATGAACAAAATATGACAAAAAATGCCTAACTACCTATATGATCGCCGCGCAAAACATTTGCAGTGATCCTTAACTTGACTCTAGCTATTATTTGAAATGTAATAATTAATAAAAAAATTGATCATACATCAACATAGTGTTATCTATACAAAAGTCGCAATTTTCCTAAGGTTCTTCGAGTAGAAATGACATTAAGAAGGTCAAATTAACTAACTCCCTATTTGATCGATACATGGATTGACAATGCTTAATATTTCAAGATAACTAATAATTAAAAAATTAGGGTACTTCAACAAAGGATTATATATTCAATATGTAGGAGTTTTCTGCAATTCGTCAAACAGAAATTAGCATAATATGACAAAAAATGCCTAACTACCTATTTGATCGCCGCGCAAAACATTTGCAGTGATCCTTAACTTGACTCTAGCTATTATTTGAAACGTAATAATATATAAAAAAAAAATGATCATACATCAACATAGTGTTATATATACAAAAGTCGCAATTTTCCTAAGGTTCTTCGAGTAGAAATGACTTTAAGACGGTCATATTAACTAACTAGCTATTTGATCGATACCTGTATTGACAATGCTTAAAATTTCAAGATAACTAATAAATAAAAAATTAGGGTACTTCAACAAAGGATTATATATTCAATAGGTAGGAGTTTTCGGCAATTCGTCAAACCGAAATGAGCAAAATACGACAAAAAATGCCTAACTACCTATTTGATCGCCGCGCAAAACATTTGTTGTGATCCTTAACTTAACTGTAGCTATTATTTGAAGCGTAATAATAAATAAAAAAATGATCATACATCAACAATGTGTTATCTATACAAAAGTTACAATTTTCCTAAGGTTCTTCTTGTAGAAATGACTTTAAGAAGGTAAAATTAACTAACTACCTATTTGATCGATACATGGATTGACAATGCTTAAAATTTCAAGATAACAAATAAATAAAAAATTAGAATACTACAACAAATGATTATATATTCAATAGGTAGGAGTTTTCGGAAATTCGTCAAACAGAAATGAGCAAAATATGACAAAAAATGCCTAACTACCTATTTGATCGCCGCACAAAACATTTGCAGTGATCCTTTACTTGACTCTAGCAATTATTTGAAGCGTAATAATTAATAAAAAATTGATCATACATAAACATAGTGTTATCTATACAAAAGTCGCAATTTTCCTAAGGTTCTTCGAGTAGAAATGACTTTAAGAAGGTAAAATTAACTAACTTCCTATTTGATCGATACATGGATTGACAATGCTTAAAATTTCAAGATAACTAATAAATAAAAAATTAGAATACTACAACAAAGGATTATATATTCAATAGGTAGGAGTTTTCGGCAATTCGTCAAACAGAAACGAACATAATATGACAAAAAATGCCTAACTACTTATTTGATCGCCGCGCAAAATATTTGCAGTGATCCTTACCTTGACTCTAGCTATTATTTGAAGCGTAATAATTAATAAAAAAATTGATCATACATCAACATAGTGTTATCTATACAAAAGTCGCAATTTTCCTAAGGTTCTTCGAGTTGAAATGACTTTAAGAAGGTAAAATTAACTAACTACCTATTTGATCGATACATGGATTGACAATGCTTAAAATTTCAAGATAACTAATAAATAAAAAAATTAGGGTACTTCAACAAAGGAGTATATATTCAATACGTAGGAGTTTTCGGCAATTCGTCAAACATAAATGAACATAATATGACAAAAAATGCCTAACTACCAATGTGATCGCCGCGCAAAACATTTGCAGTGATCCTTAACTTGACTCTAGCAATTATTTGAAGTGTAATAATTAATAAAAAATTGAGCATACATCAACAATGTGTTATCTATACAAAAGTCGCAATTTTCCTAAGGTTCTTCGAGGAGAAATTACTTTAAGAAGGTAAAATTAACTAACTACCTATTTGATCGATACATGGATTGACAATGCTTAAAATTTCAAGATAACTAATAAATAAAAAATTAGAATACTACAACAAAGGATTATATATTCAATAGGTAGGAGTTTTCGGCAATTCGTCAAACAGAAATGAACAAAATATGACAAAAAATGCCTAACTACCTATATGATCGCCACGCAAAACATTTGCAGTGATCCTTAACTTGACTCTAGCTATTATTTGAAATGTAATAATTAATAAAAAAATTGATCATACATCAACATAGTGTTATCTATACAAAAGTCGCAATTTTCCTAAGGTTCTTCGAGTAGAAATGACATTAAGAAGATCAAATTAACTAACTCCCTATTTGATCGATACATGGATTGACAATGCTTAATATTTCAAGATAACTAATAATTAAAAAATTAGGGTACTTCAACAAAGGATTATATATTCAATAGGTATGAGTTTTCTGCAATTCATCAAACAGAAATGAGCATAATATGACAAAAAATGCCTAACTACCTATGTGATCGCCGCGCAAAACATTTGCAGAGATCCTTACCTTGACTCTAGCTATTATTTGAATCGTAATAATTAATAAAAAATTAATCATACATCAACAATGTGTTATCTATACAAAAGTCACAATTTTCCTAAGGTTCTTCGAGTAGAAATGACTTTAAGAATGTCAAATTAACTTACTCCCTATTTGATCGATACATGGATTGACAATGCTTAATATTTCAAGATAACTAATAAATAAAAAATTAGGGTACTTCAACAAAGGATTATATATTCAATAGGTAGGAGTTTTCGGCAATTCGTCAAACAGAAATTAGCATAATACGACAAAAAATGCCTAAATACCTTTGTGATCGCCGCGCAAAACATTTGTAGTGATCCTTAACTTTATTTTAGCTATTATTTGAAGCGTAATAATAAATAAAAAAATGATCATACATCAACAATGTGTTATCTATACAAAAGTCGCAATTTTCCTAAGGTTCTTCGAGTAGAAATGACTTTAAGAAGGTAAAATTAACTAACTACCTATTTGATCGATACATGGATTGACAATGCTTAAAATTTCAAGATAACTAGTAAATAAAAAATTAGGGTACTTCAACAAAGGATTATATATTCAATAGGTAGGAGTTTTCGGCAATTCGTCAAACAGAAACGAGCAAAATATGACAAAAAATGCCTAACTACTTATTTGATCGCCGCGCAAAACATTTACAGTGATCCTTACCTTGACTCTAGCTATTATTTGAAGCGTAATAATTAATAAAAAATTAATCATACATCAACATAGTGTTATCTATACAAAAGTCGCAATTTTCCTAAGGTTCTTCGAGTAGAAATGACTTTAAGAAGGTCAAATTAACTAACTACCTATTTGATCGATACGGGGATTGAAAATGCTTAAAATTTCAAGATAACTAATAAATAAAAAATTAGGGTACTTCAACAAAGGATTATATATTCAATAGGTAGGAGTTTTCGGCAATTCGTCAAACAGAAATGAGCAAAATATGACAAACAATGCCTAAATACCTATTTGATCGCCGCGCAAAACATTTGCAGTGATCCTTAACTTGACTCTAGCTTTTATTTGAAATGTAATAATAAATAAAAAAATGATCATACATCAACATAGTGTTATCTATACAAAAGTCGCAATTTTCCTAAGGTTATTCGAGTAGAAATGACTTTAAGAAGGTCAAATTAACTAACTACCTATTTGATCGATACATGGATTGACAATGCTTAAAATTTCAAGATAACTAATAAATAAAAAATTAGGGTACTTCAACAAAGGATTATATATTCAGTTGGTAGGAGTTTTCGGCAATTCGCCAAACCGAAATGAGCATAATATGACAAACAATGCCTAACTACCAATTTGATCGCCGCACAAAACATTTGTAGTGATCCTTAACTTAACTGTAGCTATTATTTGAAGCGTAATAATAAATAAAATAATGATCATACATCAACAATGTGTTATCTATACAAAAGTCGCAATTTTCCTAAGGTTCTTCGAGTAGAAATTACTTTAAGAAGGTAAAATTAACTAACTACCTATTTGATCGATACATGGATTGACAATGCTTAAAATTTCAAGATAACTAATAAATAAAAAATTAGAATACTACAACAAAGGATTATATATTCAATAGGTAGGAGTTTTCGGCAATTCGTCAAACAGAAATGAACAAAATATGACAAAAAATGCCTAACTACCTATATGATCGCCGCGCAAAACATTTGCAGTGATCCTTAACTTGACTCTAGCTATTATTTGAAATGTAATAATTAATAAAAAAATTGATCATACATCAACATAGTGTTATCTATACAAAAGTCGCAATTTTCCTAAGGTTCTTCGAGTAGAAATGACATTAAGAAGGTCAAATTAACTAACTCCCTATTTGATCGATACATGGATTGACAATGCTTAATATTTCAAGATAACTAATAATTAAAAAATTAGGGTACTTCAACAAAGGATTATATATTCAATAGGTAGGAGTTTTCTGCAATTCGTCAAACAGAAATTAGCATAATATGACAAAAAATGCCTAACTACCTATTTGATCGCCGCGCAAAACATTTGCAGTGATCCTTAACTTGACTCTAGCTATTATTTGAAACGTAATAATATATAAAAAAAAATGATCATACATCAACATAGTGTTATATATACAAAAGTCGCAATTTTCCTAAGGTTCTTCGAGTAGAAATGACTTTAAGACGGTCATATTAACTAACTAGCTATTTGATCGATACCTGTATTGACAATGCTTAAAATTTCAAGATAACTAATAAATAAAAAATTAGGGTACTTCAACAAAGGATTATATATTCAATAGGTAGGAGTTTTCGGCAATTCGTCAAACCGAAATGAGCAAAATACGACAAAAAATGCCTAACTACCTATTTGATCGCCGCGCAAAACATTTGTAGTGATCCTTAACTTAACTGTAGCTATTATTTGAAGCGTAATAATAAATAAAAAAATGATCATACATCAACAATGTGTTATCTATACAAAAGTCACAATTTTCCTAAGGCTCTTCTAGTAGAAATGACTTTAAGAAGGTAAAATTAACTAACTACCTATTTGATCGATACATGGATTGACAATGCTTAAAATTTCAAGATAACAAATAAATAAAAAATTATAATACTACAACAAATGATTATATATTCAATAGGTAGGAGTTTTCGGAAATTCGTCAAACAGAAATGAGCAAAATATGACAAAAAATGCCTAACTACCTATTTGATCGCCGCGCAAAACATTTGCAGTGATCCTTAACTTGACTCTAGCAATTATTTGAAGCGTAATAATTAATAAAAAATTGATCATACATCAACATAGTGTTATCTATACAAAAGTCGCAATTTTCCTAAGGTTCTTCGAGTAGAAATGACTTTAAGAAGGTAAAATTAACTAACTTCCTATTTGATCGATACATGGATTGACAATGCTTAAAATTTCAAGATAACTAATAAATAAAAAATTAGAATACTACAACAAAGGATTATATATTCAATAGGTAGGAGTTTTCGGCAATTCGTCAAACAGAAACGAACATAATATGACAAAAAATGCCTAACTACTTATTTGATCGCCGCGCAAAATATTTGCAGTGATCCTTACCTTGACTCTGGCTATTATTTGAAGCGTAATAATTAATAAAAAAATTGATCATACATCAACATAGTGTTATCTATACAAAAGTCGCAATTTTCCTAAGGTTCTTCGAGTTGAAATGACTTTAAGAAGGTAAAATTAACTAACTACCTATTTGATCGATACATGGATTGACAATGCTTAAAATTTCAAGATAACTAATAAATAAAAAAATTAGGGTACTTCAACAAAGGAGTATATATTCAATACGTAGGAGTTTTCGGCAATTCGTCAAACATAAATGAGCAAAATATGACAAAAAATGCCTAACTACCAATGTGATCGCCGCGCAAAACATTTGCAGTGATCCTTAACTTGACTCTAGCAATTATTTGAAGCGTAATAATTAATAAAAAATTGATAATACATCAACAATGTGTTATCTATACAAAAGTCGCAATTTTCCTAAGGTTCTTCGAGGAGAAATTACTTTAAGAAGGTAAAATTAACTAACTACCTATTTGATCGATACATGGATTGACAATGCTTAAAATTTCAAGATAACTAATAAATAAAAAATTAGGATACTACAACAAATGATTATATATTCAATAGGTAGGAGTTTTCGGCAATTCGTCAAACAGAAATGAACAAAATATGACAAAAAATGCCTAACTACCTATGTGATCGCCGCGCAAAACATTTGCAGAGATCCTTACCTTGACTCTAGCTATTATTTGAAGCGTAATAATTAATAAAAAATTAATCATACATCAACAATGTGTTATCTATACAAAAGTCACAATTTTCCTAAGGTTCTTCGAGTAGAAATGACTTTAAGAATGTCAAATTAACTTACTCCCTATTTGATCGATACATGGATTGACAATGCTTAATATTTCAAGATAACTAATAAATAAAAAATTAGGGTACTTCAACAAAGGATTATATATTCAATAGGTAGGAGTTTTCGGCAATTCGTCAAACAGAAATTAGCATAATACGACAAAAAATGCCTAAATACCTTTGTGATCGCCGCGCAAAACATTTGTAGTGATCCTTAACTTTATTTTAGCTATTATTTGAAGCGTAATAATAAATAAAAAAATGATCATACATCAACAATGTGTTATCTATACAAAAGTCGCAATTTTCCTAAGGTTCTTCGAGTAGAAATGACTTTAAGAAGGTAAAATTAACTAACTACCTATTTGATCGATACATGGATTGACAATGCTTAAAATTTCAAGATAACTAGTAAATAAAAAATTAGGGTACTTCAACAAAGGATTATATATTCAATAGGTAGGAGTTTTCGGCAATTCGTCAAACAGAAACGAGCAAAATATGACAAAAAATGCCTAACTACTTATTTGATCGCCGCGCAAAACATTTGCAGTGATCCTTACCTTGACTCTAGCTATTATTTGAAGCGTAATAATTAATAAAAAATTAATCATACATCAACATAGTGTTATCTATACAAAAGTCGCAATTTTCCTAAGGTTCTTCGAGTAGAAATGACTTTAAGAAGGTCAAATTAACTAACTACCTATTTGATCGATACGGGGATTGAAAATGCTTAAAATTTCAAGATAACTAATAAATAAAAAATTAGGGTACTTCAACAAAGGATTATATATTCAATAGGTAGGAGTTTTCGGCAATTCGTCAAACAGAAATGAGCAAAATATGACAAAAAATGCCTAAATACCTATTTGATCGCCGCGCAAAACATTTGCAGTGATCCTTAACTTGACTCTAGCTTTTATTTGAAATGTAATAATAAATAAAAAAATGATCATACATCAACATAGTGTTATCTATACAAAAGTCGCAATTTTCCTAAGGTTATTCGAGTAGAAATGACTTTAAGAAGGTCAAATTAACTAACTACCTATTTGATCGATACATGGATTGACAATGCTTAAAATTTCAAGATAACTAATAAATAAAAAATTAGGGTACTTCAACAAAGGATTATATATTCAGTTGGTAGGAGTTTTCGGCAATTCGCCAAACCGAAATGAGCATAATATGACAAACAATGCCTAACTACCAATTTGATCGCCGCACAAAACATTTGTAGTGATCCTTAACTTAACTGTAGCTATTATTTGAAGCGTAATAATAAATAAAATAATGATCATACATCAACAATGTGTTATCTATACAAAAGTCGCAATTTTCCTAAGGTTCTTCGAGTAGAAATGACATTAAGAAGGTCAAATTAACTAACTCCCTATTTGATCGATACATGGATTGACAATGCTTAATATTTCAAGATAACTAATAATTAAAAAATTAGGGTACTTCAACAAAGGATTATATATTCAATAGGTAGGAGTTTTCTGCAATTCGTCAAACAGAAATTAGCATAATATGACAAAAAATGCCTAACTACCTATTTGATCGCCGCGCAAAACATTTGCAGTGATCCTTAGCTTGACTCTAGCTATTATTTGAAACGTAATAATATATAAAAAAAAATGATCATACATCAACATAGTGTTATATATACAAAAGTCGCAATTTTCCTAAGGTTCTTCGAGTAGAAATGACTTTAAGACGGTCATATTAACTAACTAGCTATTTGATCGATACCTGTATTGACAATGCTTAAAATTTCAAGATAACTAATAAATAAAAAATTAGGGTACTTCAACAAAGGATTATATATTCAATAGGTAGGAGTTTTCGGCAATTCGTCAAACCGAAATGAGCAAAATACGACAAAAAATGCCTAACTACCTATTTGATCGCCGCGCAAAACATTTGTAGTGATCCTTAACTTAACTGTAGCTAATATTTGAAGCGTAATAATAAATAAAAAAATGATCATACATCAACAATGTGTTATCTATACAAAAGTCACAATTTTCCTAAGGTTCTTCTAGTAGAAATGACTTTAAGAAGGTAAAATTAACTAACTACCTATTTGATCGATACATGGATTGACAATGCTTAAAATTTCAAGATAACAAATAAATAAAAAATTAGAATACTACAACAAATGATTATATATTCAATAGGTAGGAGTTTTCGGAAATTCGTCAAACATAAATGAGCAAAATATGACAAAAAATGCCTAACTACCTATTTGATCGCCGCGCAAAATATTTGCAGTGATCCTTAACTTGACTCTAGCAATTATTTGAAGCGTAATAATTAATAAAAAATTGATCATACATAAACATAGTGTTATCTATACAAAAGTCGCAATTTTCCTAAGGTTCTTCGAGTAGAAATGACTTTAAGAAGGTAAAATTAACTAACTTCCTATTTGATCGATACATGGATTGACAATGCTTAAAATTTCAAGATAACTAATAAATAAAAAATTAGAATACTACAACAAAGGATTATATATTCAATAGGTAGGAGTTTTCGGCAATTCGTCAAACAGAAACGAACATAATATGACAAAAAATGCCTAACTACTTATTTGATCGCCGCGCAAAATATTTGCAGTGATCCTTACCTTGACTCTAGCTATTATTTGAAGCGTAATAATTAATAAAAAAATTGATCATACATCAACATAGTGTTATCTATACAAAAGTCGCAATTTTCCTAAGTTTCTTCGAGTTGAAATGACTTTAAGAAGGTAAAATTAACTAACTACCTATTTGATCGATACATGGATTGACAATGCTTAAAATTTCAAGATAACTAATAAATAAAAAAATTAGGGTACTTCAACAAAGGAGTATATATTCAATACGTAGGAGTTTTCGGCAATTCGTCAAACATAAATGAGCATAATATGACAAAAAATGCCTAACTACCAATGTGATCGCCGCGCAAAACATTTGCAGTGATCCTTAACTTGACTCTAGCTATTATTTGAAATGTAATAATAAATAAAAAAATTATCATACATCAACATAGTGTTATCTATACAAAAGTCGCAATTTTCCTAAAGTTCTTCGAGTAGAAATGACTTTAAGAAGGTCAAATTAACTAACTACCTATTTGATCGATACATGGATTGAAAATGCTTAATATTTCAAGATAACTAATAAATAAAAAATTAGGGTACTTCAACAAAGGATTATATATTCAATAGGTAGGAGTTTTCGGCAATTCGTCAAACAGAAATGAGCAAAATATGACAAAAAATGCCTAACTACCGATTCGATCGCCGCGCAAAACATTTGCAGTGATCCTTAACTTGACTCTAGCTTTTATTTGAAATGTAATAATAAATAAAAAAATGGTCATACATCAATATAGTGTTATCTATACAAAAGTCGCAATTTTCCTAAGGTTCTTCGAGTAGAAATGACTTTAAGAAGATCAAATTAACTAACTACCTATTTGATCGATACATGGATTGACAATGCTTAAAATTTCAAGAAAACTAATAAATAAAAAATTTGGGTACTTCAACAAAGGATTATATATTCAATAGGTAGGAGTTTTCGGCAATTCGTCAAACCGAAATGAGCATAATATGACAAACAATGCCTAACTACCTATTTGATCGCCGCACAAAACATTTGTTGTGATCCTTAACTTAACTGTAGCTATTATTTGAAGCGTAATAATAAATAAAAAAATGATCATACATCAACAATGTGTTATCTATACAAAAGTCGCAATTTTCCTAAGGTTCTTCGAGTAGAAATGACTTTAAGAAGGTAAAATTAACTAACTACCTTTTTGATCGATACATGGATTGACAATGCTTAAAATTTCAAGATAACTAATAAATAAAAAATTAGAATACTACAACAAAGGATTATATATTCAATAGGTAGGAGTTTTCAGAAATTCGTCAAACAGAAATGAGCAAAATATGACAAAAAAATGCCTAACTACCTATTTGATCGCCGCGCAAAACATTTGCAGTGATCCTTAACTTGACACTTGCTATTATTTGAAGCGTAATAATTAATAAAAAATTGATCATACATCAACATAGTGTTATTTATACAAAAGTCGCAATTTTCCTAAGGTTCTTCGAGTAGAAATGACTTTAAGAAGGTCAAATTAACTAACTCCCTATTTGATCGATACATGGATTGAAAATGCTTAATATTTCAAGATAACTAATAATTAAAAATTAGGGTACTTCAACAAAGGATTATATATTCAATAGGTAGGAGTTTTCTGCAATTCGTCAAACAGAAACGAACATAATATGACAAAAAATGCCTAACTACTTATTTGATCGCCGCGCAAAATATTTGCACTGATCCTTACCTTGACTCTAGCAATTATTTGAAGCGTAATAATTAATAAAAAAATTGATCATACATCAACATAGTGTTATCTATACAAAAGTCGCAATTTTCCTAAGGTTCTTCGAGTTGAAATGACTTTAAGAAGGTAAAATTAACTAACTACCTATTTGATCGATACATGGATTGACAATGCTTAAAATTTCAAGATAACTAATAAATAAAAAAATTAGGGTACTTCAACAAAGGATTATATATTCAATACGTAGGAGTTTTCGGCAATTCGTCAAACATAAATGAGCATAATATGACAAAAAATGCCTAACTACCAATGTGATCGCCGCGCAAAACATTTGCAGTGATCCTTAACTTGACTCTAGCTATTATTTGAAATGTAATAATAAATAAAAAAATTATCATACATCAACATAGTGTTATCTATACAAAAGTCGCAATTTTCCTAAGGTTCTTCGAGTAGAAATGCTTTAAGAAGTTCAAATTAACTAACTACCTATTTGATCGATACATGGATTGAAAATGCTTAATATTTCAAGATAACTAATAAATAAAAAATTAGGGTACTTCAACAAAGGATTATATATTCAATAGGTAGGAGTTTTCGGCAATTCGTCAAACAGAAATGAGCAAAATATGACAAAAAATGCCTAACTACCTATTTGATCGCCGCGCAAAACATTTGCAGTGATCCTTAACTTGACTCTAGCTTTTATTTGAAATGTAATAATAAATAAAAAAATGATCATACATCAATATAGTGTTGTCTATACAAAAGTCGCAATTTTCCTAAGGTTCTTCGAGTAGAAATGACTTTAAGAAGATCAAATTAACTAACTACCTATTTGATCGATACATGGATTGACAATGCTTAAAATTTCAAGAAAACTAATAAATAAAAAATTAGGGTACTTCAACAAAGGATTATATATTCAATAGGTAGGAGTTTTCGGCAATTCGTCAAACCGAAATGAGCATAATATGACAAACAATGCCTAACTACCTATTTGATCGCCGCACAAAACATTTGTTGTGATCCTTAACTTAACTGTAGCTATTATTTGAAGCGTAATAATAAATAAAAAAATGATCATACATCAACAATGTGTTATCTATACAAAAGTCGCAATTTTCCTAAGGTTCTTCGAGTAGAAATGACTTTAAGAAGGTAAAATTAACTAACTACCTTTTTGATCGATACATGGATTGACAATGCTTAAAATTTTAAGATAACTAATAAATAAAAAATTAGAATACTACAACAAAGGATTATATATTCAATAGGTAGGAGTTTTCAGAAATTCGTCAAACAGAAATGAGCAAAATATGACAAAAAAATGCCTAACTACCTATTTGATCGCCGCGCAAAACATTTGCAGTGATCCTTAACTTGACACTTGCTATTATTTGAAGCGTAATAATTAATAAAAAATTGATCATACATCAACAATGTGTTATCTATACAAAAGTCACAATTTTCCTAAGGTTCTTCTAGTAGAAATGACTTTAAGAAGGTAAAATTAACTAACTACCTATTTGATCGATACATGGATTGACAATGCTTAAAATTTCAAGATAACAAATAAATAAAAAATTAGAATACTACAACAAATGATTATATATTCAATAGGTAGGAGTTTTCAGAAATTCGTCAAACATAAATGAGCAAAATATGACAAAAAATGCCTAACTACCTATTTGATCGCCGCGCAAAACATTTGCAGTGATCCTTAACTTGACTCTAGCAATTATTTGAAGCGTAATAATTAATAAAAAATTGATCATACATAAACATAGTGTTATCTATACAAAAGTCGCAATTTTCCTAAGGTTCTTCGAGTAGAAATGACTTTAAGAAGGTAAAATTAACTAACTTCCTATTTGATCGATACATGGATTGACAATGCTTAAAATTTCAAGATAACTAATAAATAAAAAATTAGAATACTACAACAAAGGATTATATATTCAATAGGTAGGAGTTTTCGGCAATTCGTCAAACAGAAACGAACATAATATGACAAAAAATGCCTAACTACTTATTTGATCGCCGCGCAAAATATTTGCAGTGATCCTTACCTTGACTCTAGCTATTATTTGAAGCGTAATAATTAATAAAAAAATTGATCATACATCAACATAGTGTTATCTATACAAAAGTCGCAATTTTCCTAAGGTTCTTCGAGTTGAAATGACTTTAAGAAGGTAAAATTAACTAACTACCTATTTGATCGATACATGGATTGACAATGCTTAAAATTTCAAGATAACTAATAAATAAAAAAATTAGGGTACTTCAACAAAGGAGTATATATTCAATACGTAGGAGTTTTCGGCAATTCGTCAAACATAAATGAGCATAATATGACAAAAAATGCCTAACTACCAATGTGATCGCCGCGCAAAACATTTGCAGTGATCCTTAACTTGACTCTAGCTATTATTTGAAATGTAATAATAAATAAAAAAATTATCATACATCAACATAGTGTTATCTATACAAAAGTCGCAATTTTCCTAAAGTTCTTCGAGTAGAAATGACTTTAAGAAGGTCAAATTAACTAACTACCTATTTGATCGATACATGGATTGAAAATGCTTAATATTTCAAGATAACTAATAAATAAAAAATTAGGGTACTTCAACAAAGGATTATATATTCAATAGGTAGGAGTTTTCGGCAATTCGTCAAACAGAAATGAGCAAAATATGACAAAAAATGCCTAACTACCGATTCGATCGCCGCGCAAAACATTTGCAGTGATCCTTAACTTGACTCTAGCTTTTATTTGAAATGTAATAATAAATAAAAAAATGGTCATACATCAATATAGTGTTATCTATACAAAAGTCGCAATTTTCCTAAGGTTCTTCGAGTAGAAATGACTTTAAGAAGATCAAATTAACTAACTACCTATTTGATCGATACATGGATTGACAATGCTTAAAATTTCAAGAAAACTAATAAATAAAAAATTTGGGTACTTCAACAAAGGATTATATATTCAATAGGTAGGAGTTTTCGGCAATTCGTCAAACCGAAATGAGCCTAATATGACAAACAATGCCTAACTACCTATTTGATCGCCGCACAAAACATTTGTTGTGATCCTTAACTTAACTGTAGCTATTATTTGAAGCGTAATAATAAATAAAAAAATGATCATACATCAACAATGTGTTATCTATACAAAAGTCGCAATTTTCCTAAGGTTCTTCGAGTAGAAATGACTTTAAGAAGGTAAAATTAACTAACTACCTTTTTGATCGATACATGGATTGACAATGCTTAAAATTTCAAGATAACTAATAAATAAAAAATTAGAATACTACAACAAAGGATTATATATTCAATAGGTAGGAGTTTTCAGAAATTCGTCAAACAGAAATGAGCAAAATATGACAAAAAAATGCCTAACTACCTATTTGATCGCCGCGCAAAACATTTGCAGTGATCCTTAACTTGACACTTGCTATTATTTGAAGCGTAATAATTAATAAAAAATTGATCATACATCAACATAGTGTTATTTATACAAAAGTCGCAATTTTCCTAAGGTTCTTCGAGTAGAAATGACTTTAAGAAGGTCAAATTAACTAACTCCCTATTTGATCGATACATGGATTGAAAATGCTTAATATTTCAAGATAACTAATAATTAAAAATTAGGGTACTTCAACAAAGGATTATATATTCAATAGGTAGGAGTTTTCTGCAATTCGTCAAACAGAAACGAACATAATATGACAAAAAATGCCTAACTACTTATTTGATCGCCGCGCAAAATATTTGCACTGATCCTTACCTTGACTCTAGCAATTATTTGAAGCGTAATAATTAATAAAAAAATTGATCATACATCGACATAGTGTTATCTATACAAAAGTCGCAATTTTCCTAAGGTTCTTCGAGTTGAAATGACTTTAAGAAGGTAAAATTAACTAACTACCTATTTGATCGATACATGGATTGACAATGCTTAAAATTTCAAGATAACTAATAAATAAAAAAATTAGGGTACTTCAACAAAGGATTATATATTCAATACGTAGGAGTTTTCGGCAATTCGTCAAACATAAATGAGCATAATATGACAAAAAATGCCTAACTACCAATGTGATCGCCGCGCAAAACATTTGCAGTGATCCTTAACTTGACTCTAGCTATTATTTGAAATGTAATAATAAATAAAAAAATTATCATACATCAACATAGTGTTATCTATACAAAAGTCGCAATTTTCCTAAGGTTCTTCGAGTAGAAATGCTTTAAGAAGGTCAAATTAACTAACTACCTATTTGATCGATACATGGATTGAAAATGCTTAATATTTCAAGATAACTAATAAATAAAAAATTAGGGTACTTCAACAAAGGATTATATATTCAATAGGTAGGAGTTTTCGGCAATTCGTCAAACAGAAATGAGCAAAATATGACAAAATATGCCTAACTACCTATTTGATCGCCGCGCAAAACATTTGCAGTGATCCTTAACTTGACTCTAGCTTTTATTTGAAATGTAATAATAAATAAAAAAATGATCATACATCAATATAGTGTTGTCTATACAAAAGTCGCAATTTTCCTAAGGTTCTTCGAGTAGAAATGACTTTAAGAAGATCAAATTAACTAACTACCTATTTGATCGATACATGGATTGACAATGCTTAAAATTTCAAGAAAACTAATAAATAAAAAATTAGGGTACTTCAACAAAGGATTATATATTCAATAGGTAGGAGTTTTCGGCAATTCGTCAAACCGAAATGAGCATAATATGACAAACAATGCCTAACTACCTATTTGATCGCCGCACAAAACATTTGTTGTGATCCTTAACTTAACTGTAGCTATTATTTGAAGCGTAATAATAAATAAAAAAATGATCATACATCAACAATGTGTTATCTATACAAAAGTCGCAATTTTCCTAAGGTTCTTCGAGTAGAAATGACTTTAAGAAGGTAAAATTAACTAACTACCTTTTTGATCGATACATGGATTGACAATGCTTAAAATTTTAAGATAACTAAAAAAAAAAAAATTAGAATACTACAACAAAGGATTATATATTCAATAGGTAGGAGTTTTCAGAAATTCGTCAAACAGAAATGAGCAAAATATGACAAAAAAATGCCTAACTACCTATTTGATCGCCGCGCAAAACATTTGCAGTGATCCTTAACTTGACACTTGCTATTATTTGAAGCGTAATAATTAATAAAAAATTGATAATACATCAACATAGTGTTATTTATACAAAAGTCGCAATTTTCCTAAGGTTCTTCGAGTAGAAATGACTTTAAGAAGGTCAAATTAACTAACTCCCTATTTGATCGATACATGGATTGAAAATGCTTAATATTTCAAGATAACTAATAATTAAAAATTAGGGAACTTCAACAAAGGATTATATATTCAATAGGTAGGAGTTTTCTGCAATTCGTCAAACAGAAACGAACATAATATGACAAAAAATGCCTAACTACTTATTTGATCGCCGCGCAAAATTTTTGCAGTGATCCTTACCTTGACTCTAGCTATTATTTGAAGCGTAATAATTAATAAAAAAAATTGATCATACATCAACATAGTGTTATCTATACAAAAGTCGCAATTTTCCTAAGGTTCTTCGAGTTGAAATGACTTTAAGAAGGTAAAATTAACTAACTACCTATTTGATCGATACATGGATTGACAATGCTTAATATTTCAATATAACTAATAATTAAAAAATTAGGGTACTTCAACAAAGGATTATATATTCAATAGGTAGGAGTTTTCGGCAATTCGTCAAACAGAAACGAGCAAAATATGACAAAAAATTGCCTAACTACCTACTTGATCGCCGCGCAAAACATTTGCAGTGATCCTTAACTTGACACTTGCAATTATTTGAAGCGTAATAATTAATAAAAAATTGATCATACATCAACATAGTGTTATTTATACAAAAGTCGCAATTTTCCTAAGGTTCTTCGAGTAGAAATGACTTTAAGAAGGTCAAATTAACTAACTCCCTATTTGATCGATACATGGATTGAAAATGCTTAATATTTCAAGATAACTAATAATTAAAAATTAGGGTACTTCAACAAAGGATTATATATTCAATAGGTAGGAGTTTTCTGCAATTCGTCAAACAGAAATGAGCAAAATATGACAAAAAATGCCTAACTACCTTTTTGATCGCCGCGCAAAACATTTGCAGTGATCCTTAACTTGACTCTAGCTTTTATTTGAAATGTAATAATAAATAAAAAAATGATCATACATCAATATAGTTTTATCTATACATAAGTCGCAATTTTCCTAAGTTTCTTCGAGTAGAAATGACTTGAAGAAGATCACATTAACTAACTACCTATTTGATCGATACATGGATTGACAATGCTTAAAATTTCAAGAAAACTAATAAATAAAAAATTTGGGTACTTCAACAAAGGATTATATATTCAATAGGTTGGAGTTTTCGGCAATTCGTCAAACCGAAATGAGCATAATATGACAAACAATGCCTAACTACCTATTTGATCGCCGCACAAAACATTTGTTGTGATCCTTAACTTAACTGTAGCTATTATTTGAAGCGTAATAATAAATAAAAAAATGATCATACATCAACAATGTGTTATCTATACAAAAGTCGCAATTTTCCTAAGGTTCTTCGAGTAGAAATGACTTTAAGAAGGTAAAATTAACTAACTACCTTTTTGATCGATACATGGATTGACAATGCTTAAAATTTCAAGATAACTAATAAATAAAAAATTAGAATACTACAACAAAGGATTATATATTCAATAGGTAGGAGTTTTCAGAAATTCGTCAAACAGAAATGAGCAAAATATGACAAACAAATGCCTAACTACCTTTTTGATCGCCGCGCAAAACATTTGCAGTGATCCTTAACTTGACACTTGCTATTATTTGAAGCGTAATAATTAATAAAAAATTGATCATACATCAACATAGTGTTATTTATACAAAAGTCGCAATTTTCCTAAGGTTCTTCGAGTAGAAATGACTTTAAGAAGGTCAAATTAACTAACTCCCTATTTGATCGATACATGGATTGAAAATGCTTAATATTTCAAGATAACTAATAATTAAATATTAGGGTACTTCAACAAAGGATTATATATTCAATATGTAGGAGTTTTCTGCAATTCGTCAAACAGAATTTAGCATAATATGACAAAAAATGCCTAACTACCTATTTGATCGCCGCGCAAAACATTTGCAGTGATCCTTAACTTGACTCTAGCTATTATTTGAAACGGAATAATATATAAAAAAAAATGATCATACATCAACATAGTGTTATCTATACAAAAGTTGCAATTTTCCTAAGGTTCTTCGAGTTGAAATGACTTTAAAACAGTCAAATTAACTAACTAGCTATTTGATCGATACCTGGAATGACAATGCTTAAAATTTCAAGATAACTAATAAATAAAAATTTAGTATACTACAACAAATGATTATATATTCAATAGGTAGGAGTTTTCGGCAATTCATCAAACAGAAACGAGCAAAATATGACAAAAAATGCCTAACTACTTATTTGATCGCCGCGCAAAACATTTGCAGTGATCCTTACCTTGAATCTAGCTATTATTTGAAGCGTAATAATTAATAAAAAATTGATCATACATCAACATAGTGTTATCTATACAAAAGTCACAATTTTCCTACGGTTCTTCGAGTAGAAATGACTTTAAGAATGTCAAATTAACTAACTCCCTATTTGATCGATACATGGATTGACAATGCTTAATATTTCAAGATAACTAATAAATAAAAAATTAGGGTACTTCAACAAAGGACTATATATTCAATAGGTAGGAGTTTTCGGCAATTCGTCAAACAGAAATTAGCATAATATGACAAAAAATGCCTAACTTACTATTTCATCGCCGCACAAAACATTTGCAGTGATCCTTAACTTGACACTAGCTATTATTTAAAATGTAATAATAAATAAATAAATGATCATACATCAACATAGTGTTATCTATACAAAAGTCACAATTTTCCTAAAGTTCTTCGAGTAGAAATGACTTTAAGAAGGTCAAACTAACTAACTACCTATTTGATCGATACATGGATTGAAAATGCTTAATATTTCAAGATAACTAATAAATAAAAAATTAGGGTACTTCAACAAAGGATTATATATTCAATAGGTAGGAGTTTTCGGCAATTCGTCAAACCAAAATGAACATAATATGACAAAAAATGCCTAACTACCTATTTGATCGCCGCGCAAAACATTTGTAGTGATCCTTAACTTAACTGTAGCTATTATTTGAAGCGTAATAATAAATAAAAAAATGATCATACATCAACAATGTGTTATCTATACAAAAGTCACAATTTTCCTAAGGTTCTTCGAGTAGAAATTACTTTAAGAAGGTAAAATTAAATAACTACCTATTTGATCGATACATGGATTGACAATGCTTAAAATTTCAAGATAACAAATAAATAAAAAATTAGAATACTACAACAAAGGATTATATATTCAATAGGTAGGAGTTTTCGGAAATTCGTCAAACAGAAAAGAGCAAAATATGACAAAAAATGCCTAACTACCATTTTGATCGCCGCGCAAAACATTTGCAGTGATCCTTAACTTGACTCTAGCAATTATTTGAAGCGTAAAAATTAATAAAAAATTGATCATACATCAACATAGTGTTATCTATACAAAAGTCGCAATTTTCCTAAGGTTCTTCGAGTAGAAATGACTTTAAGAAGGTGAAATTAACTAACTACCTATTTGATCGATACATGGATCGAAAATGCTTAAAATTTCAAGATAACTAATAAATAAAAAATTAGAATACTACAACAAAGGATTATATATTCAATAGGAAGGAGTTTTCGGCAATTCGTCATATAGAAATGAGCATAATATGACAAAAAATGCCTAACTACCTATTTGATCGCCGCGCAAAACATTTGCAGTGATCCTTAACTTGACTCTAGCAATTATTTGAAGCGTAATAATAAATAAAAAAAATGATCATACATCAACAATGTGTTATCTATACAAAAGTCGCAATTTTCCTAAGGTTTTTCGAGTAGAAATGACTTTAAGAAGGTAAAATTAACTAACTACCTATTTGATCAATACATGGATTGAAAATGCTTAAAATTTCAAGATAACTAATAAATAAAAAATTAGAATACTACAACAAAGGATTATATATTCAATAGGAAGGAGTTTCCGGCAATTCGTCAAACAGAAATGAGAATAATATGACAAAAAATGCCTAAATACCTATGTGATCGCCGCGCAAAACATTTGTAGTGATCCTTACCTTGACTCTAGCTATTATTTGAAGCGTAATAATAAATAAAAAAATGATCATACATCAACATAGTGTTATCTATACAAAAGTCACAATTTTCCTAAGGTTCTTCGAGTAGAAATGACTTTAAGAAGGTAAAATTAACTAACTACCTATTTGATCTATACATGGATTGACAATTCTTAAAATTTCAAGATAACTAATAAATAAAAAATTAGGGTACTTCAACAGAGGATTATATTCAATAGGTAGGAGTTTTCGGCATTTCGTCAAACAGAAATGAGCATTATATGACAAAAAATGCCTAACTACCTATGTGATCGCCGCGCAAAACTTTTGCAGTGATCCTTAACTTGACTCTAGCTATTATTTAAAATGTAATAATAAATAAATAAATGATCATACATCAACATAGTGTTATCTATACAAAAGTCACAATTTTCCTAAGGTTCTTCGAGTAGAAATAACTTTAAGAAGCTCAAACTAACTAACTACCTATTTGATCGATACATGGATTGAAAATGCTTAATATTTCAAGATAACTAATAAATAAAAAATTAGGGTACTTCAACAAAGGATTATATATTCAATAGGTAGGAGTTTTCGGCAATTCGTCAAACCGAAATGAACATAATATGACAAAAAATGCCTAACTACCTATTTGATCGCCGCGCAAAACATTTGTAGTGATCCTTAACTTAACTTTAGCTATTATTTGAAGCGTAATAATAAATTAAAAAATGATCATACATCGACAATGTGTTATCTATACCAAAGTCACTATTTTCCTAAGATTTTTCGAGTAGAAATTATTTTAAGAAGGTAAAATTAACTAACTACCTATTTGATCGCCGCGCAATACATTTGCAATGATCCTTAATTTGACTCTAGCAATTATTTGAAGCGTAATAATTAATAAAAAATTGATCATACATCAACATAGTGTTATCTATACAAAAGTTACAATTTTCCTAAGGTTCTTCGAGTAGAAATGACTTTAAGAAGGTAAAATTAACTAACTACCTATTTGATCGATACATGGATTGAAAATGCTTAAAATTATAAGATAACTAATAAATAAAAAATTAGAATACTACAACAAAGCATTATATATTCAATAGGTAGGAGTTTTCGGCAATTCGTCAAACAGAAATGAGCATAATATGACAAAAAATGCCTAACTACCTATTTGATCGCCGCGCAAAACATTTGCACTGATCCTTAACTTGACTCTAGCTATTATTTGAAGCGTAATAATAAATAAAAAAATGATCATACATCAACAATGTGTTATCTATACAAAAGTCGCAATTTTCCTAAGGTTTTTCGAGTAGAAATGACTTTAAGAAGGTAAAATTAACTAACTACCTATTTGATCAATACATGGATTGAAAATGCTTAAAATTTAAAGATAACTAATAAATAAAAAATTAGAATACTACAACAAAGGATTATATATTCAATAGGAAGGAGTTTTCGGCAATTCGTCAAAAAGAAATTAGCCAAATATGACAAAAAATGCCTAAATACCTATGTGATCGCCGCGCAAAACATTTGTAGTGATGCTTAACTTTACTTTAGCTATTATTTGAAGCGTAATAATTAATAAAAAATTGATCATACATCAACATAGTGTTATCTATACAAAAGTCGCAATTTTCCTAAGGTTCTTCGAGTAGAAATGACTTTAAGAAGGTAAAATTAACTAACTACCTATTTGATCGATACATGGATTGACAATGCTTAAAATTTCAAGATAACTAATAAATAAAAAATTAGAATACTACAACAAAGGATTATATATTCAATAGGTAGGAGTTTTCGGCAATTCGTCAAACAGAAATGAGCATAATATGACAAAAAATGCCTAACTACCTATTTGATCGCCGCGCAAAACATTTGCAGTGATCCTTAACTTGACTCTAGCTTTTATTTGAAATGTAATAATAAATAAAAAAATGATCATATATCAACATAGTGTTATCTATACAAAAGTCGCAATTTTCCTAAGGTTCTTCGAGTAGAAATGACTTTAAGAATGTCAAAGTAACTAACTCCCTATTTGATCGATACATGGATTGACAATGCTTAATATGTCAAGATAACTAATAAATAAAAAATTAGGGTACTTTAACAAAGGATTATATATTCAATAGGTAGGAGTTTTCGGCAATTCGTCAAACAGAAATGAGCATAATATGACAAAAAATGCCTAACTACCTATTTGATCGCCGCGCAAAACATTTGCAGTGATCCTTAACTTGACTCTAGCTTTTATTTGAAATGTAATAATAAATAAAAAAATGATCATATATCGACATAGTGTTATCTATACAAAAGTCGCAATTTTCCTAAGGTTCTTCGAGTAGAAATGACTTTAAGAAGGTCAAATTAACTAACTACCTATTTGATCGATACATGGATTGACAATGCTTAAAATTTCAAGATAACTAATAAATAAAAAATTAGGGTACTTCAACAAAGGATAATATATTCAATAGGTAGGAGTTTTCGGCAATTCGTCAAACCGAAATGAGCATAATATGACAAAAAATGCCTAACTACCTATTTGATCGCCGCGCAAAACATTTGTAGTGATCCTTAACTTAACTGTAGCTATTATTTGAAGCGTAATAATAAATAAAAAAATGATCATACATCAACAATGTGTTATCTATACAAAAGTCACAATTTTCCTAAGGTTCTTCGAGTAGAAATTACTTTAAGAAGGTAAAATTAACTAACTACCTATTTGATCGATACATGGATTGACAATGCTTAAAATTTCAAGATAACAAATAAACAAAAAATTAGAATACTACAATAAAGGATTATATATTCAATAGGGAGGAGTTTTCGGAAATTCGTCAAACAGAAATGAGCAAAATATGACAAAAAATGCCTAACTACCTATTTGATCGCCACGCAAAACATTTGCAGTGATCCTTAACTTGACTCTAGCAATTATTTGAAGCGTAATAATTAATAAAAAATTGATCATACATCAACATAGTGTTATCTATACAAAAGTCGCAATTTTCCTAAGGTTCTTCGAGTAGAAATGACTTTAAGAAGGTAAAATTAACTAACTACCTATTTGATCGATACATGGATTGAAAATGCTTAAAATTTCAAGATAACTAATAAATAAAAAATTAGAATACTACAACAAAGGATTATATATTCAATAGGTAGGAGTTTTCGGCAATTCGTCAAACAGAAATGAGCATAATATGATAAAAAATGCCTAACTACCTATTTGATCGCCGCGCAAAACATTTGCAGTGATCCTTAACTTGGCTCTAGCTATTATTTGAAGCGTAATAATAAATAAAAAAATGATCATACATCAACAATGTGTTATCTATACAAAAGTCGCAATTTTCCTAAGGTTTTTCGAGTAGAAATGACTTTAAGAAGGTAAAATTAACTAACTACCTATTTGATCAATACATGGATTAAAAATGCTTAAAATTTCAAAATAACTAATAAATAAAAAATTAGAATACTACAACAAAGGATTATATATTCAATAGGAAGGATTTTTCGGCAATTCGTCAAACAAAAATGAGCATAATATGACAAAAAATGCCTAAATACCTATGTGATCGCCGCGCAAAACATTTGTACTGATCCTTAACATTACTTTAGCTATTATTTGAAGCGTAATAATAAATAAAAAAATGATCATACATCAACAATGTGTTATATATACAAAAGTCGCAATTTTCATAAGGTTCTTCGAGTAGAAATGACTTTAAGAAGGTAAAATTAACTAACTACCTATTTGATCGATACATGGATTGACAATGCTTAAAATTTCAAGATAACTAATAAATAAAAAATTAGAATACTACAACAAAGGATTATATATTCAATAGATAGGAGTTTTCGGCAATTCGTCAAATAGAAACGAGCAAAATATGAAAAAAAATGCCTAACTACTTATTTGATCGCCGCGCAAAACATTTGCAGTGATCCTTACCTTGACTCTTGCTATTATTTGAAGCGTAATAATTAATAAAAAATTGATCATACATCAACATAGTGTTATCTATACAAAAGTCGCAATTTTCATAAGGTTCTTCGAGTAGAAATGTCTTTAAGAAGGTAAAATTAACTAACTACCTATTTGATCGATACATGGATTGACAATGCTTAATATTTCAAGATAACTAATAAATAAAAAATTAGGGTACTTCAACAAAGGATTATATATTTAATAGGTAGGAGTTTTCGGCAATTCGTCAAACAGAAATTAGCATAATATGAAAAAAAATGCTTAACTACCTATTTCATCGCCGCGCAAAACATTTGCAGTGATCCTTAACTTGACTCTAGCTATTATTTGAAGCGTAATAATAAATAAAAAAATGATCATACATCAACATAGTGTTATCTATACAAAAGTCGCAATTTTCCTAAGGTTCTTCGAGTAGAAATGACTTTAAGAAGGTAAAATTAACTAACTACCTATTTGATCGATATATGGATTGACAATGCTTCAAATTTCAAGATAACTAATAAATAAAAAATTATGATACTTCAACAAAGGATTATATATTCAATAGGTAGGAGGTTTCGGCAATTCATCAAACAGAAATTAGCATAATATGACAAAAAATGCCTAACTACCTATGTGATCGCCGCGCAAAACATTTGCAGTGATCCTTAACTTGACTCTAGCTATTATTTGAAATGTAATAATTAATAAAAAAATTATCATACATCAACATAGTGTTATCTATACAAAAGTCGCAATTTTCCTAATGTTCTTCGAGTAGAAATGACTTTAAGAAGGTCAAATTAACTAACTACCTATTTGATCGATACATGGATTGACAATGCTTAAAATTTCAAGATAACTAATAAATAAAAAATTAGAATACTACAACAAAGGATTATATATTCAATAGGTAGGTGTTTTCGGCAATTCGTCAAACAGAAACGAGCAAAATATGACAAAAAATGCCAAACTACTTATTTTATCCCCGCGCAAAACATTTGCAGTGATCCTTACCTTGACTCTAGCTATTATTTGAAGCGTAATAATTAATAAAAAATTGATCATACATCAACATAGTGTTATCTATACAAAAGTCGCAATTTTCCTAAGGTTCTTCGAGTAGAAATGATTTTAAGAATGTCAAAGTAACTAACTCCCTATTTGATCGATACATGGATTGACAATGCTTAATATTTCAAGATAACTAATAAATAAAAAATTAGGGTACTTCAACAAAGGATTATATATTCAATAGGTAGGAGTTTTCGGCAATTCGTCAAACCGAAATGAACATAATATGACAAAAAATGCCTAACTACCTATTTGATCGCCGCGCAAAACATTTGTAGTGATCCTTAACTTAACTTTAGCTATTATTTGAAGCGTAATAATAAATTAAAAAATGATCATACATCGACAATGTGTTATCTATACCAAAGTCACTATTTTCCTAAGATTTTTCGAGTAGAAATGACTTTAAGAAGGTCAAATTAACTAACTACCTATTTGATCGATACATGGATTGACAATGCTTAAAATTTCAAGATAACTAATAAATAAAAAATTAGGGTACTTCAACAAAGGATAATATATTCAATAGGTAGGAGTTTTCGGCAATTCGTCAAATAGAAATGAGCATAATATGACAAAAAATGCCTAACTACCTATTTGATCGCCGCGCAAAACATTTGCAGTGATCCTTAACTTGACTCTAGCTTTTATTTGAAATGTAATAATAAATAAAAAAATGATCATATATCGACATAGTGTTATCTATACAAAAGTCGCAATTTTCCTAAGGTTCTTCGAGTAGAAATGACTTTAAGAAGGTCAAATTAACTAACTACCTATTTGATCGATACATGGATTGACAATGCTTAAAATTTCAAGATAACTAATAAATAAAAAATTAGGGTACTTCAACAAAGGATAATATATTCAATAGGTAGGAGTTTTCGGCAATTCGTCAAACCGAAATGAGCATAATATGACAAAAAATGCCTAACTACCTATTTGATCGCCGCGCAAAACATTTGTAGTGATCCTTAACTTAACTGTAGCTATTATTTGAAGCCTAATAATAAATAAAAAAATGATCATACATCAACAATGTGTTATCTATACAAAAGTCACAATTTTCCTAAGGTTCTTCGAGTAGAAATTACTTTAAGAAGGTAAAATTAACTAACTACCTATTTGATCGATACATGGATTGACAATGCTTAAAATTTCAAGATAACAAATAAACAAAAAATTAGAATACTACAATAAAGGATTATATATTCAATAGGGAGGAGTTTTCGGAAATTCGTCAAACAGAAATGAGCAAAATATGACAAAAAATGCCTAACTACCTATTTGATCGCCGCGCAAAACATTTGCAGTGATCCTTAACTTGACTCTAGCAATTATTTGAAGCGTAATAATAAATAAAAAAATGATCATACATCAACAATGTGTTATCTATACAAAAGTCACAATTTTCCTAAGGTTCTTCGAGTAGAAATTACTTTAAGAAGGTAAAATTAACTAACTACCTATTTGATCGATACATGGATTGAAAATGCTTAAAATTTCAAGATAACTAATAAATAAAAAATTAGAATACTACAACAAAGGATTATATATTCAATAGGTAGGAGTTTTCGGCAATTCGTCAAACAGAAATGAGCATAATATGATAAAAAATGCCTAACTACCTATTTGATCGCCGCACAAAACATTTGCAGTGATCCTTAACTTGGCTCTAGCTATTATTTGAAGCGTAATAATAAATAAAAAAATGATCATACATCAACAATGTGTTATCTATACAAAAGTCGCAATTTTCCTAAGGTTTTTCGAGTAGAAATGACTTTAAGAAGGTAAAATTAACTAACTACCTATTTGATCAATACATGGATTAAAAATGCTTAAAATTTCAAAATAACTAATAAATAAAAAATTAGAATACTACAACAAAGGATTATATATTCAATAGGAATGATTTTTCGGCAATTCGTCAAACAAAAATGTGCATAATATGACAAAAAATGCCTAAATACCTATGTGATCGCCGCGCAAAACATTTATACTGATCCTTAACATTACTTTAGCTATTATTTGAACCGTAATAATAAATAAAAAAATGATCATACATCAACAATGTGTTATATATACAAAAGTCGCAATTTTCACAAGGTTCTTCGAGTAGAAATGACTTTAAGAAGGTAAAATTAACTAACTACCTATTTGATCGATACATGGATTGACAATGCTTAAAATTTCAAGATAACTAATAAATAAAAAATTAGAATACTACAACAAAGGATTATATATTCAATAGATAGGAGTTTTCGGCAATTCGTCAAATAGAAACGAGCAAAATATGACAAAAAATGCCTAACTACTTATTTGATCGCCGCGCAAAACATTTGCAGTGATCCTTACCTTGACTCTTGCTATTATTTGAAGCGTAATAATAAATAAAAAATTGATCATACATCAACGTAGTGTTATCTATACAAAAGTCGCAATTTTCATAAGGTTCTTCGAGTAGAAATGTCTTTAAGAAGGTAAAATTAACTAACTACCTATTTGATCGATACATGGATTGACAATGCTTAATATTTCAAGATAACTAATAAATAAAAAATTAGGGTACTTCAACAAAGGATTATATATTTAATAGGTAGGAGGTTTCGGCAATTCATCAAACAGAAATTAGCATAATATGACAAAAAATGCCTAACTACCTATGTGATCGCCGCGCAAAACATTTGCAGTGATCCTTAACTTGACTCTAGCTATTATTTGAAGCGTAATAATAAATAAAAAATTGATCATACATCAACATAGTGTTATCTATACAAAAGTCGCAATTTTCCTAAGGTTCTTCGAGTAGAAATGACTTTAAGAAGGTAAAATTAACTAACTACCTATTTGATCGATATATGGATTGACAATGCTTCAATTTTCAAGATAACTAATAAATAAAAAATTAGGATACTTCAACAAAGGATTATATATTCAATAGGTAGGAGGTTTCGGCAATTCATCAAACAGAAATTAGCATAATATGACAAAAAATGCCTAACTACCTATGTGATCGCCGCGCAAAACATTTGCAGTGATCCTTAACTTGACTCTAGCTATTATTTGAAATGTAATAATTAATAAAAAAATTATCATACATCAACATAGTGTTATCTATACAAAAGTCGCAATTTTCCTAATGTTCTTCGAGTAGAAATGACTTTAAGAAGGTCAAATTAACTAACTACCTATTTGATCGATACATGGATTGAAAATGCTTAATATTTCCAGATAACTAATAAATAAAAAATTAGGGTACTGCAACAAAGGATTATATATTTAATAGGTAGGAGTTTTCGGCAATTCGTCAAACAGAAATGAGCAAAATATGACAAAAAATGCATAACTACGTATTTGATCGCCGCGCAAAACATTTGCAGTGATCCTTAACTTGACTCTAGCTATTATTTGAAGCGTAATATTAAATAAAAAAAATGATCATACCTCAACATAGTGTTATCTATACAAAAGTCGCAATTTTCCTAAGGTTCTTCGTGTAGAAATGACTTTAAGAAGGTAAAATTAACTAACTACCTATTTGATCGATACATGGATTGACAATGCTTAAAATTTCAAGATAACTAATAAATAAAAAATTAGGGTACTTCAACAAAGGAGTATATATTCAATAGGTAGGAGTTTTCGGCAATTCGTCAAACAGAAATGAGCATAATATGACAAAAAATGCCTAACTACCTATGTGATCGCCGCGCAAAACATTTGCCGTGATCCTTAACTTGACTCTAGCTATTATTTGAAGTGTAATAATTAATAAAAAATTGATCATACATCAACATAGTGTTATCTATACAAAAGTCACAATTTTCCTAAGGTTCTTCGAGTAGAAATGACTTTAAGAAGGTCAAATTAACAAACTACCTATTTGATCGATACATGGATTGAAAATGCTTAATATTTCAAGATAACTAATAAATAAAAAATTAGGGTACTTCAACAAAGGATTATATATTCAATAGGTAGGAGTTTTCGGCAATTCGTCAAACAGAAATGAGCATAATATGACAAAAAATGCCTAACTACCTATTTGATCGCCGCGCAAAACATTTGTACTGATCCTTTACTTAACTTTAGCTATTATTTGAAGCGTAATAATAATTAAAAAAATTATCATACATCAACATAGTGTTATCTATACAAAAGTCGCAATTTTCCTAAGGTTCTTCGAGTAGAAATGACTTTAGGAAGGTCAAATTAACACTCCCTATTTGATCGATACATGGATTGACAATGCTTAATATTTCATGATAACTAATAAATAAAAAATTAGGGTACTTCAACAAAGGATTATATATTCAATAGGTAGGAGTTTTCTGCAATTCGTCAAACAGAAATTTGCATAATATGACAAAAAATGCCTAAATACCTATTTGATCGCCACGCAAAACATTTGCAGTGATCCTTAACTTGAATCTAGCTATTATTTGAAACGTATTAATATATAAAAAAATGATCATACATCAACATAGTGTTATCTATACAAAAGTCGCAATTTTCCTAAGGTTCTTCGAGTAGAAATGACTTTAAGACAGTCAAATTAACTAACTACATATTTGATCGATACATGGATAGAAAATGCTTAATATTTCAAGATAACAAATAAATAAAAAATTAGGGTACTTCAACAAAGGATTATATATTCAATAGGTAGGAGCTTTCGGCAATTCATCAAACCGAAATGAGCATAATATGACAAAAAATGCCTAACTACCTATTTGATCGCCGCGCAAAACATTTGTAGTGATCCTTAACTTAACTTTATCTATTATTTGAAGCGTAATAATAATTAAAAAAATTATCATACATCAACATAGTGTTATCTATACAAAAGTCGCAATTTTCCTAAGGTTCTTGGAGTAGAAATGACTTTAAGAAGGTCAAATTAACTAACTCCCTATTTGATCGATACATGGATTGACAATGCTTAATATTTCAAGATAACTAATAAATAAAAAATTAGTGTACTTCAGCAAAGGATTATATATTCAATAGGTAGGAGTTTTCGGCAATTCGTCAAACAGAAATTAGCATAATATGACAAAAAATGCCTAAATACCTATTTGATCGCCGCGCAAAACATTTGCAGTGATCGTTAACTTGACTCTAGCTATTATTTGAAACCTATTAATATATAAAAAAATGATCATACATCAACATAGTGTTATCTATACAAAAGTCGCAATTTTACTAAGGTTTTTCGAGTAGAAATGACTTTAAGACGGTCAAATTAACTAACTACCTATTTGATCGATACATGGATAGAAAAAGCTTAATATTTCAAGATAACTAATAAATAAAAAATTATGGTACTTCAACAAAGGATTATATATTCAATAGGTAGGAGCTTTCGGCAATTCGTCAAACCGAAACGAGCATAATATGACAAAAAATGCCTAACTACCTATTTGATCGCCGCGCAAAACATTTGTAGTAATCCTTAACTTAACTGTAGCTATTATTTGAAGCGTAATATTAAATAAAAAAATGATCATACATCAACAATGTGTTATCTATACAAAAGTCGCTATTTTCCTAAAGTTTTTCGAGTAGAAATGACTTTAACAAGGTAAAATTAACTAACTACCTATTTGATCGATACATGGATTGACAATGCTTAAAATTTCAAGATAACTAATAAATAAAAAATTACAATACTACAACAAAGGATTATATATTCAATAGGTAGGAGTTTTCTGCAATTCGTCGAACAGAAATTAGCATAATTTGACAAAAAATGCCTAACTACCTATGTGATCGCCGCGCAAAACATTTGTAGTGATCTTTAACTTAACTTTAGCTATTATTTGAAGCGTAATAATAATTAAAAAAATTATCATACATCAACATAGTGTTATCTATACAAAAGTCACAATTTTCCTAAGGTTCTTCGAGTAAAATGACTTTAAGAAGGTCAAATTAACTAACTAACTATTTGATCGATACATGGATAGAAAATGCTTAATATTTCAAGGTAACTAATAAATAAAAAATTAGGGTACTTCAACAAAGGATTATATATTCAATAGGTAGGAGTTTTCGGCAATTCGTCAAACCAAATTAGCATAATATGACAAAAAATGCCTAACTACCTATTTGATTGCCGCACAAAACATTTGTAATGATCCTTAACTTAACTATAGCTATTATTTGAAGCGAAATAATAAATAAAAAAATGATCATACATCAACAATGTGTTATCTATACAAAAGTCCAATTTTCCTAAGGTTCTTTGAGTAGAAATGACTTTGAGAAGGTAAAATTAACTAACTACTTATTTGATCGATACATGGATTGATAATGCTTAATATTTCAAGACAACTAATAAATAAAAAATTAGGGTACTTCAACAAAGGATTATATATTCAATAGGTAGGAGTTTTCGGCAATTCGTCAAACAGAAATTAGCATAATATGACTAAAAATGCCTAACTACCTATGTGATCGCCGCGCAAAACATTTGTAGTGATTTTTAACTTAACTTTAGCTATTATTTGAAGCATAATAATAATTAAAAAAATTATCATACATCAACATAGTGTTATCTATACAAAAGTCGCAATTTTCCTAAGGTTCTTCGAGTAGAAATGACTTTAAGAAGGTCAAATTAACTAACTCCCTATTTGATCGATACATGGATTGACAATGCTTAATATTTCAAGATAACTAATAAATAAAAAATTAGGGTACTTCAACAAAGGATTATATATTCAATAGGTATGAGTTTTCTGCAATTCGTCAAACAGAAATTAGCATAATATGACAAAAAATGCCTAAATACCTATTTGATCGACGCGCAAAACATTTGCAGTGATCCTTAACTTGACTCTAGCTATTATTTGAAACGTAATAATATATAAAAAAATGATCATACATCAACATAGTGTTATCTATACAAAAGTCGCAATTTTCCTAAGGTTCTTCGAGTAGAAATGACTTTAAGACGGTCAAATTAACTAACTAGCTATTTGATCGATACATGGATAGAAAATGCTTAATATTTGAAGATAACTAATAAATAAAAAATTAGGGTACTTCAACAAAGGATTCTATATTCAATAGGTAGGAGTTTTCGGCAATTCGTCAAACAGAAATGAGCATAATATGACAAAAAATGCCTAACTACCTATGTGTTCGCCGCACAAAACATTTGTACTGATCCTTAACTTAACTTTAGCTATTATTTGAAGCGTAATAATAATTAAAAAAATTATCATACATCAACATAGTGTTATCTATACAAAAGTCGCAATTTTCCTAAGGTTCTTCGAGTAGAAATGACTTTAAGAAGGTCAAATTAACTAACTCCCTATTTGATCGATACATGGATTGACAATGCTTAATATTTCAAGATAACTAATAAATAAAAAATTAGGGTACTTCAACAAAGGATTATATATTCAATAGGTATGAGTTTTCTGCAATTCGTCAAACAGAAATTAGCATAATATGACAAAAAATGCCTAAATACCTATTTGATCGACGCGCAAAACATTTGCAGTGATCCTTAACTTGACTCTAGCTATTATTTGAAACGTAATAATATATAAAAAAATGATCATACATCAACATAGTGTTATCTATACAAAAGTCGCAATTTTCCTAAGGTTCTTCGAGTAGAAATGACTTTAAGACGGTCAAATTAACTAACTAGCTATTTGATCGATACATGGATAGAAAATGCTTAATATTTGAAGATAACTAATAAATAAAAAATTAGGGTACTTCAACAAAGGATTCTATATTCAATAGGTAGGAGTTTTCGGCAATTCGTCAAACAGAAATGAGCATAATATGACAAAAAATGCCTAACTACCTATGTGTTCGCCGCACAAAACATTTGTACTGATCCTTAACTTAACTTTAGCTATTATTTGAAGCGTAATAATAATTAAAAAAATTATCATACATCAACATAGTGTTATCTATACAAAAGTCGCAATTTTCCTAAGGTTCTTCGAGTAGAAATAACTTTAAGAAGGTCAAATTAACTAACTCCCTATTTGATCGATACATGGATTGACAATGCTTAAAATTTCAAGATAACAAATAAATAAAAAATTAGGGTATTTCAACAAAGGATTATATATTCAATAGGTAGGAGTTTTCGGCAATTCGTCAAATTGAAATGAGCAAAATATGACAAAAAATGCCTAACTACCTATTTGATCACCGCGCAAAACATTTGCAGTGATCCTTAACTTGACTCTAGCTATTATTTGAAATGTAATAATAAATAAAAAAAATGATCATACATCAACATAGTGTTATCTATACAAAAGTCGCAATTTTCCTAAGGTTCTTCGAGTAGAAATGACTTTAAGAAGGTGAAATTAACTAACTACCTATTTGATCGATACATGGATTGACAATGCTTAAAATTTCAAGATAAATAATAAATAAAAAATTAGAATACTACAACAAAGGATTATATATGCAATAGGTAGGAGTTTTCGGCAATTCGTCAAACAGAAATGAGCAAAATATGACAAAAAATGCCTAACTACCTATTTGATCGCCGCGCAAAACATTTGCAGTGATCCTTAACTTGACTCTAGCTATTATTTGAAGCGTAATAATTAATAAAAAATTGATCATACATCAACATAGTGTTATTTATACAAAAGTCGCAATTTTCCTAAGGTTCTTCGAGTAGAAATGACTTTAAGAAGGTCAAATTAACTAACTCCCTATTTCATCGATACATGGATTGACAATGCTTAATATTTCAAGATAACTAATAATTAAAAAATTTGGGTAGTTCAACAAAGGATTATATATTCAATAGGTAGGAGTTTTCTGCAATTCGTCGAACAGAAATTAGCATAATATGACAAAAAATGCCTAACTACCTATTTGATTGCCGCGCAAAACATTTGCCGTGATCCTTAACTTGACTCTAGCTATTATTTGAAATGTAATAATAAATAAAAAAATGATCATACATCAACATAGTGTTATCTATACAAAAGTCGCAATTTTCCTAAGGTTCTTCGAGTAGAAATGACTTTAAGAAGGTGAAATTAACTAAGTACCTATTTGATCGATACATGGAATGACAATGCTTAAAATTTCAAGATAACTTATAAATAAAATATTAGGGTACTTCAACAAAGGATTATATATTCAATAGGTAGGATTTTTCGGCAATTCGTCAAACCAAATTAGCATAATATGACAAAAAATGCCTAACTACCTATTTGATTGCCGCCCCAAACATTTGTAGTGATCCCTAACTTAACTTTAGCGATTATTTGAAGCATAATAATAATTAAAAAAATTATCATACATCAACATAGTGTTATCTATACAAAAGTCGCAATTTTCCTAAGGTTCTTCGAGTAGAAATGACTTTAAGAAGGTAAAATTAACTAACTACCTATTTGATCGATACATGGATTGACAATGCTTAAAATTTCAAGATAACTAAAAAATAAAAAATTAGATTACTTCAAGAAAGGATTATATATTCATTAGGTAGGAGTTTTCGGCAATTCGTCAAACAGAAATGAGCAAAATATGAAAAAAATGCCTAACTACCTATTTGATCGCCGCGCAAAACATTTGCAGTGATCCTTAACTTGACTCTAGCTATTATTTGAAATGTAATAATAAGTAAAAAAATGATCATACATCAACATAGAGTTATCTATACAAAAGTCGCAATTTTCCTAAGGTTCTTCGAGTAGAAATGACTTTAAGAAGGTCAAATTAACTAACTACCTATTTGATCGATACATGGATTGACAATGCTTAAAATTTCAAGATAACTAATAAATAAAAAATTAGGGTACTCCAACAAAGGATTATATATTCAATAGGTAGGAGTTTTCGGTAATTCGTCAAACCAAATTAGCATAATATGACAAAAAATGCCTAACTACCTATTTGATTGCCGCACAAAACATTTGTAGTGATCCTTAACTTAACTGTAGCTATTATTTGAAGCGAAATAATAAATAAAAAAATGATCATACATCAACAATGTGTTATCTATACAAAAGTCCAATTTTCCTAAGGTTCTTTGAGTAGAAATGACTTTGAGAAGGTAAAATTAACTAACTACTTATTTGATCGATACATGGATTGATAATGTTTAATATTTCAAGATAACTAATAAATAAAAAATTAGGGTACTTCAACAAAGGATTATATATTCAATAGGTAGGAGTTTTCGGCAATTCGTCAAACAGAAATTAGCATAATATGACTAAAAATGCCTAACTACCTATGTGATCGCCGCGCAAAACATTTGTAGTGATCCTTAACATAACTTTAGCTATTATTTGAAGCGTAATAATAATTAAAAAAATTATCATACATCAACATAGTGTTATCTATACAAAAGTCGCAATTTTCCTAAGGTTCTTCGAGTAGAAATGACTGTAAGAAGGTCAAATTAACTAACTCCCTATTTGATCGATACATGGATTGACAATGCTTAATATTTCAAGATAACTAATAAATAAAAAATTAGGGTACTTCAACAAAGGATTATATATTCAATAGGTATGAGTTTTCTGCAATTCGTCAAACAGAAATTAGCATAATATGACAAAAATTGCCTAAATACCTTTTTGATCGCCGCGCAAAACATTTGCAGTGATCCTTAACTTGACTCTAGCTATTATTTGAAACGTAATAATATATAAAAAAATGATCATACATCAGCAAAGTGTTATCTATACAAAAGTCGCAATTTTCCTAAGGTTCTTCGAGTAGAAATGACTTTAAGACGGTCAAATTAACTAACTAGCTATTTGATCGATACATGGATAGAAAATGCTTAATATTTCAAGATAACTAATAAATAAAAAATTAGGGTACTTCAACAAAGGATTATATATTCAATAGGTAGGAGTTTTCGACAATTCGTCAAACAGAAATGAGCATAATATGACAAAAAATGCCTAACTACCTATGTGATCGCCGCGCAAAACATTTGTAGTGATCCTTAACTTAACTTTAGCTATTATTTGAAGCGTAATAATAATTAAAAAAATTATCATACATCAACAGAGTGTTATCTATACAAAAGTCGCAATTTTCCTAAGGTTCTTCGAGTAGAAATAACGTTAAGAAGGTCAAATTACCTAACTCCCTATTTGATCGATACATGGATTGACAATGCTTAAAATTTCAAGATAACAAATAAATAAAAAATTAGGGTATTTCAACAAAGGATTATATATTCAATAGGTAGGAGTTTTCGGCAATTCGTCAAATTGAAATGAGCAAAATATGACAAAAAATGCCTAACTACCTATTTGATTGCCGCCCAAAACATTTGTAGTGATCCCTAACTTAACTTTAGCGATTATTTGAAGCATAATAATAATTAAAAAAATTATCATACATCAACATAGTGTTATCTATACAAAAGTCGCAATTTTCCTAAGGTTCTTCGAGTAGAAATGACTTTAAGAAGGTAAAATTAACTAACTACCTATTTGATCGATACATGGATTGACAATGCTTAAAATTTCAAGATAACTAAAAAATAAAAAAATTAGATTACTTCAAGAAAGGATTATATATTCATTAGGTAGGAGTTTTCGGCAATTCGTCAAACAGAAATGAGCAAAATATGAAAAAAAATGCCTAACTACCTATTTGATCGCCGCGCAAAACATTTGCAGTGATCCTTAACTTGACTCTAGCTATTATTTGAAATGTAATAATAAGTAAAAAAATGATCATACATCAACATAGAGTTATCTATACAAAAGTCGCAATTTTCCTAAGGTTCTTCGAGTAGAAATGACTTTAAGAAGGTCAAATTAACTAACTACCTATTTGATCGATACATGGATTGACAATGCTTAAAATTTCAAGATAACTAATAAATAAAAAATTAGGGTACTCCAACAAAGGATTATATATTCAATAGGTAGGAGTTTTCGGCAATTCGTCAAACCAAATTAGCATAATATGACAAAAAATGCCTAACTACCTATTTGATTGCCGCACAAAACATTTGTAGTGATCCTTAACTTAACTGTAGCTATTATTTGAAGCGAAATAATAAATAAAAAAATGATCATATATCAACAATGTGTTATCTATACAAAAGTCCAATTTTCCTAAGGTTCTTTGAGTAGAAATGACTTTGAGAAGGTAAAATTAACTAACTACTTATTTGATCGATACATGGATTGATAATGTTTAATATTTCAAGATAACTAATAAATAAAAAATTAGGGTACTTCAACAAAGGATTATATATTCAATAGGTAGGAGTTTTCGGCAATTCGTCAAACAGAAATTAGCATAATATGACTAAAAATGCCTAACTACCTATGTGATCGCCGCGCAAAACATTTGTAGTGATCTTTAACTTAACTTTAGCTATTATTTGAAGCGTAATAATAATTAAAAAAATTATCATACATCAACATAGTGTTATCTATACAAAAGTCGCAATTTTCCTAAGGTTCTTCGAGTAGAAATGACTTTAAGAAGGTCAAATTAACTAACTCCCTATTTGATCGATACATGGATTGACAATGCTTAATATTTCAAGATAACTAATAAATAAAAAATTAGGGTACTTCAACAAAGGATTATATATTCAATAGGTATGAGTTTTCTGCAATTCGTCAAACAGAAATTAGCATAATATGACAAAAAATGCCTAAATACCTATTTGATCGACGCGCAAAACATTTGCAGTGATCCTTAACTTGACTCTAGCTATTATTTGAAACGTAATAATATATAAAAAAATGATCATACATCAACATAGTGTTATCTATACAAAAGTCGCAATTTTCCTAAGGTTCTTCGAGTAGAAATGACTTTAAGACGGTCAAATTAACTAACTAGCTATTTGATCGATACATGGATAGAAAATGCTTAATATTTGAAGATAACTAATAAATAAAAAATTAGGGTACTTCAACAAAGGATTCTATATTCAATAGGTAGGAGTTTTCGGCAATTCGTCAAACAGAAATGAGCATAATATGACAAAAAATGCCTAACTACCTATGTGTTCGCCGCACAAAACATTTGTACTGATCCTTAACTTAACTTTAGCTATTATTTGAAGCGTAATAATAATTAAAAAAATTATCATACATCAACATAGTGTTATCTATACAAAAGTCGCAATTTTCCTAAGGTTCTTCGAGTAGAAATAACTTTAAGAAGGTCAAATTAACTAACTCCCTATTTGATCGATACATGGATTGACAATGCTTAAAATTTCAAGATAACAAATAAATAAAAAATTAGGGTATTTCAACAAAGGATTATATATTCAATAGGTAGGAGTTTTCGGCAATTCGTCAAATTGAAATGAGCAAAATATGACAAAAAATGCCTAACTACCTATTTGATCACCGCGCAAAACATTTGCAGTGATCCTTAACTTGACTCTAGCTATTATTTGAAATGTAATAATAAATAAAAAAAATGATCATACATCAACATAGTGTTATCTATACAAAAGTCGCAATTTTCCTAAGGTTCTTCGAGTAGAAATGACTTTAAGAAGGTGAAATTAACTAACTACCTATTTGATCGATACATGGATTGACAATGCTTAAAATTTCAAGATAAATAATAAATAAAAAATTAGAATACTACAACAAAGGATTATATATGCAATAGGTAGGAGTTTTCGGCAATTCGTCAAACAGAAATGAGCAAAATATGACAAAAAATGCCTAACTACCTATTTGATCGCCGCGCAAAACATTTGCAGTGATCCTTAACTTGACTCTAGCTATTATTTGAAGCGTAATAATTAATAAAAAATTGATCATACATCAACATAGTGTTATTTATACAAAAGTCGCAATTTTCCTAAGGTTCTTCGAGTAGAAATGACTTTAAGAAGGTCAAATTAACTAACTCCCTATTTCATCGATACATGGATTGACAATGCTTAATATTTCAAGATAACTAATAATTAAAAAATTTGGGTAGTTCAACAAAGGATTATATATTCAATAGGTAGGAGTTTTCTGCAATTCGTCGAACAGAAATTAGCATAATATGACAAAAAATGCCTAACTACCTATTTGATTGCCGCGCAAAACATTTGCCGTGATCCTTAACTTGACTCTAGCTATTATTTGAAATGTAATAATAAATAAAAAAATGATCATACATCAACATAGTGTTATCTATACAAAAGTCGCAATTTTCCTAAGGTTCTTCGAGTAGAAATGACTTTAAGAAGGTGAAATTAACTAACTACCTATTTGATCGATACATGGAATGACAATGCTTAAAATTTCAAGATAACTTATAAATAAAATATTAGGGTACTTCAACAAAGGATTATATATTCAATAGGTAGGATTTTTCGGCAATTCGTCAAACCAAATTAGCATAATATGACAAAAAATGCCTAACTACCTATTTGATTGCCGCCCCAAACATTTGTAGTGATCCCTAACTTAACTTTAGCGATTATTTGAAGCATAATAATAATTAAAAAAATTATCATACATCAACATAGTGTTATCTATACAAAAGTCGCAATTTTCCTAAGGTTCTTCGAGTAGAAATGACTTTAAGAAGGTAAAATTAACTAACTACCTATTTGATCGATACATGGATTGACAATGCTTAAAATTTCAAGATAACTAAAAAATAAAAAATTAGATTACTTCAAGAAAGGATTATATATTCATTAGGTAGGAGTTTTCGGCAATTCGTCAAACAGAAATGAGCAAAATATGAAAAAAATGCCTAACTACCTATTTGATCGCCGCGCAAAACATTTGCAGTGATCCTTAACTTGACTCTAGCTATTATTTGAAATGTAATAATAAGTAAAAAAATGATCATACATCAACATAGAGTTATCTATACAAAAGTCGCAATTTTCCTAAGGTTCTTCGAGTAGAAATGACTTTAAGAAGGTCAAATTAACTAACTACCTATTTGATCGATACATGGATTGACAATGCTTAAAATTTCAAGATAACTAATAAATAAAAAATTAGGGTACTCCAACAAAGGATTATATATTCAATAGGTAGGAGTTTTCGGTAATTCGTCAAACCAAATTAGCATAATATGACAAAAAATGCCTAACTACCTATTTGATTGCCGCACAAAACATTTGTAGTGATCCTTAACTTAACTGTAGCTATTATTTGAAGCGAAATAATAAATAAAAAAATGATCATACATCAACAATGTGTTATCTATACAAAAGTCCAATTTTCCTAAGGTTCTTTGAGTAGAAATGACTTTGAGAAGGTAAAATTAACTAACTACTTATTTGATCGATACATGGATTGATAATGTTTAATATTTCAAGATAACTAATAAATAAAAAATTAGGGTACTTCAACAAAGGATTATATATTCAATAGGTAGGAGTTTTCGGCAATTCGTCAAACAGAAATTAGCATAATATGACTAAAAATGCCTAACTACCTATGTGATCGCCGCGCAAAACATTTGTAGTGATCCTTAACATAACTTTAGCTATTATTTGAAGCGTAATAATAATTAAAAAAATTATCATACATCAACATAGTGTTATCTATACAAAAGTCGCAATTTTCCTAAGGTTCTTCGAGTAGAAATGACTGTAAGAAGGTCAAATTAACTAACTCCCTATTTGATCGATACATGGATTGACAATGCTTAATATTTCAAGATAACTAATAAATAAAAAATTAGGGTACTTCAACAAAGGATTATATATTCAATAGGTATGAGTTTTCTGCAATTCGTCAAACAGAAATTAGCATAATATGACAAAAATTGCCTAAATACCTTTTTGATCGCCGCGCAAAACATTTGCAGTGATCCTTAACTTGACTCTAGCTATTATTTGAAACGTAATAATATATAAAAAAATGATCATACATCAGCAAAGTGTTATCTATACAAAAGTCGCAATTTTCCTAAGTTTCTTCGAGTAGAAATGACTTTAAGACGGTCAAATTAACTAACTAGCTATTTGATCGATACATGGATAGAAAATGCTTAATATTTCAAGATAACTAATAAATAAAAAATTAGGGTACTTCAACAAAGGATTATATATTCAATAGGTAGGAGTTTTCGACAATTCGTCAAACAGAAATGAGCATAATATGACAAAAAATGCCTAACTACCTATGTGATCGCCGCGCAAAACATTTGTAGTGATCCTTAACTTAACTTTAGCTATTATTTGAAGCGTAATAATAATTAAAAAAATTATCATACATCAACAGAGTGTTATCTATACAAAAGTCGCAATTTTCCTAAGGTTCTTCGAGTAGAAATAACGTTAAGAAGGTCAAATTACCTAACTCCCTATTTGATCGATACATGGATTGACAATGCTTAAAATTTCAAGATAACAAATAAATAAAAAATTAGGGTATTTCAACAAAGGATTATATATTCAATAGGTAGGAGTTTTCGGCAATTCGTCAAATTGAAATGAGCAAAATATGACAAAAAATGCCTAACTACCTATTTGATTGCCGCCCAAAACATTTGTAGTGATCCCTAACTTAACTTTAGCGATTATTTGAAGCATAATAATAATTAAAAAAATTATCATACATCAACATAGTGTTATCTATACAAAAGTCGCAATTTTCCTAAGGTTCTTCGAGTAGAAATGACTTTAAGAAGGTAAAATTAACTAACTACCTATTTGATCGATACATGGATTGACAATGCTTAAAATTTCAAGATAACTAAAAAATAAAAAAATTAGATTACTTCAAGAAAGGATTATATATTCATTAGGTAGGAGTTTTCGGCAATTCGTCAAACAGAAATGAGCAAAATATGAAAAAAAATGCCTAACTACCTATTTGATCGCCGCGCAAAACATTTGCAGTGATCCTTAACTTGACTCTAGCTATTATTTGAAACGTAATAATATATAAAAAAATGATCATACATCAACATAGAGTTATCTATACAAAAGTCGCAATTTTCCTAAGGTTCTTCGAGTAGAAATGACTTTAAGAAGGTCAAATTAACTAACTACCTATTTGATCGATACATGGATTGACAATGCTTAAAATTTCAAGATAACTAATAAATAAAAAATTAGGGTACTCCAACAAAGGATTATATATTCAATAGGTAGGAGTTTTCGGCAATTCGTCAAACCAAATTAGCATAATATGACAAAAAATGCCTAACTACCTATTTGATTGCCGCACAAAACATTTGTAGTGATCCTTAACTTAACTGTAGCTATTATTTGAAGCGAAATAATAAATAAAAAAATGATCATATATCAACAATGTGTTATCTATACAAAAGTCCAATTTTCCTAAGGTTCTTTGAGTAGAAATGACTTTGAGAAGGTAAAATTAACTAACTACTTATTTGATCGATACATGGATTGATAATGTTTAATATTTCAAGATAACTAATAAATAAAAAATTAGGGTACTTCAACAAAGGATTATATATTCAATAGGTAGGAGTTTTCGGCAATTCGTCAAACAGAAATTAGCATAATATGACTAAAAATGCCTAACTACCTATGTGATCGCCGCGCAAAACATTTGTAGTGATCTTTAACTTAACTTTAGCTATTATTTGAAGCGTAATAATAATTAAAAAAATTATCATACATCAACATAGTGTTATCTATACAAAAGTCGCAATTTTCCTAAGGTTCTTCGAGTAGAAATGACTTTAAGAAGGTCAAATTAACTAACTCCCTATTTGATCGATACATGGATTGAAAATGCTTAATATTTCAAGATAACTAATAAATAAAAAATTAGGGTACTTCAACAAAGGATTATATATTCAATAGGTATGAGTTTTCTGCAATTCGTCAAACAGAAATTAGCATAATATGACAAAAAATGCCTAAATACCTATTTGATCGACGCGCAAAACATTTGCAGTGATCCTTAACTTGACTCTAGCTATTATTTGAAACGTAATAATATATAAAAAAATGATCATACATCAACATAGTGTTATCTATACAAAAGTCGCAATTTTCCTAAGGTTCTTCGAGTAGAAATGACTTTAAGACGGTCAAATTAACTAACTAGCTATTTGATCGATACATGGATAGAAAATGCTTAATATTTGAAGATAACTAATAAATAAAAAATTAGGGTACTTCAACAAAGGATTCTATATTCAATAGGTAGGAGTTTTCGGCAATTCGTCAAACAGAAATGAGCATAATATGACAAAAAATGCCTAACTACCTATGTGTTCGCCGCACAAAACATTTGTACTGATCCTTAACTTAACTTTAGCTATTATTTGAAGCGTAATAATAATTAAAAAAATTATCATACATCAACATAGTGTTATCTATACAAAAGTCGCAATTTTCCTAAGGTTCTTCGAGTAGAAATAACTTTAAGAAGGTCAAATTAACTAACTCCCTATTTGATCGATACATGGATTGACAATGCTTAAAATTTCAAGATAACAAATAAATAAAAAATTAGGGTATTTCAACAAAGGATTATATATTCAATAGGTAGGAGTTTTCGGCAATTCGTCAAATTGAAATGAGCAAAATATGACAAAAAATGCCTAACTACCTATTTGATCACCGCGCAAAACATTTGCAGTGATCCTTAACTTGACTCTAGCTATTATTTGAAATGTAATAATAAATAAAAAAAATGATCATACATCAACATAGTGTTATCTATACAAAAGTCGCAATTTTCCTAAGGTTCTTCGAGTAGAAATGACTTTAAGAAGGTGAAATTAACTAACTACCTATTTGATCGATACATGGATTGACAATGCTTAAAATTTCAAGATAAATAATAAATAAAAAATTAGAATACTACAACAAAGGATTATATATGCAATAGGTAGGAGTTTTCGGCAATTCGTCAAACAGAAATGAGCAAAATATGACAAAAAATGCCTAACTACCTATTTGATCGCCGCGCAAAACATTTGCAGTGATCCTTAACTTGACTCTAGCTATTATTTGAAGCGTAATAATTAATAAAAAATTGATCATACATCAACATAGTGTTATTTATACAAAAGTCGCAATTTTCCTAAGGTTCTTCGAGTAGAAATGACTTTAAGAAGGTCAAATTAACTAACTCCCTATTTGATCGATACATGGATTGACAATGCTTAATATTTCAAGATAACTAATAATTAAAAAATTTGGGTAGTTCAACAAAGGATTATATATTCAATAGGTAGGAGTTTTCTGCAATTCGTCGAACAGAAATTAGCATAATATGACAAAAAATGCCTAACTACCTATTTGATTGCCGCGCAAAACATTTGCCGTGATCCTTAACTTGACTCTAGCTATTATTTGAAATGTAATAATAAATAAAAAAATGATCATACATCAACATAGTGTTATCTATACAAAAGTCGCAATTTTCCTAAGGTTCTTCGAGTAGAAATGACTTTAAGAAGGTGAAATTAACTAAGTACCTATTTGATCGATACATGGAATGACAATGCTTAAAATTTCAAGATAACTTATAAATAAAATATTAGGGTACTTCAACAAAGGATTATATATTCAATAGGTAGGATTTTTCGGCAATTCGTCAAACCAAATTAGCATAATATGACAAAAAATGCCTAACTACCTATTTGATTGCCGCCCCAAACATTTGTAGTGATCCCTAACTTAACTTTAGCGATTATTTGAAGCATAATAATAATTAAAAAAATTATCATACATCAACATAGTGTTATCTATACAAAAGTCGCAATTTTCCTAAGGTTCTTCGAGTAGAAATGACTTTAAGAAGGTAAAATTAACTAACTACCTATTTGATCGATACATGGATTGACAATGCTTAAAATTTCAAGATAACTAAAAAATAAAAAATTAGATTACTTCAAGAAAGGATTATATATTCATTAGGTAGGAGTTTTCGGCAATTCGTCAAACAGAAATGAGCAAAATATGAAAAAAATGCCTAACTACCTATTTGATCGCCGCGCAAAACATTTGCAGTGATCCTTAACTTGACTCTAGCTATTATTTGAAATGTAATAATAAGTAAAAAAATGATCATACATCAACATAGAGTTATCTATACAAAAGTCGCAATTTTCCTAAGGTTCTTCGAGTAGAAATGACTTTAAGAAGGTCAAATTAACTAACTACCTATTTGATCGATACATGGATTGACAATGCTTAAAATTTCAAGATAACTAATAAATAAAAAATTAGGGTACTCCAACAAAGGATTATATATTCAATAGGTAGGAGTTTTCGGTAATTCGTCAAACCAAATTAGCATAATATGACAAAAAATGCCTAACTACCTATTTGATTGCCGCACAAAACATTTGTAGTGATCCTTAACTTAACTGTAGCTATTATTTGAAGCGAAATAATAAATAAAAAAATGATCATACATCAACAATGTGTTATCTATACAAAAGTCCAATTTTCCTAAGGTTCTTTGAGTAGAAATGACTTTGAGAAGGTAAAATTAACTAACTACTTATTTGATCGATACATGGATTGATAATGTTTAATATTTCAAGATAACTAATAAATAAAAAATTAGGGTACTTCAACAAAGGATTATATATTCAATAGGTAGGAGTTTTCGGCAATTCGTCAAACAGAAATTAGCATAATATGACTAAAAATGCCTAACTACCTATGTGATCGCCGCGCAAAACATTTGTAGTGATCCTTAACATAACTTTAGCTATTATTTGAAGCGTAATAATAATTAAAAAAATTATCATACATCAACATAGTGTTATCTATACAAAAGTCGCAATTTTCCTAAGGTTCTTCGAGTAGAAATGACTGTAAGAAGGTCAAATTAACTAACTCCCTATTTGATCGATACATGGATTGACAATGCTTAATATTTCAAGATAACTAATAAATAAAAAATTAGGGTACTTCAACAAAGGATTATATATTCAATAGGTATGAGTTTTCTGCAATTCGTCAAACAGAAATTAGCATAATATGACAAAAATTGCCTAAATACCTTTTTGATCGCCGCGCAAAACATTTGCAGTGATCCTTAACTTGACTCTAGCTATTATTTGAAACGTAATAATATATAAAAAAATGATCATACATCAGCAAAGTGTTATCTATACAAAAGTCGCAATTTTCCTAAGGTTCTTCGAGTAGAAATGACTTTAAGACGGTCAAATTAACTAACTAGCTATTTGATCGATACATGGATAGAAAATGCTTAATATTTCAAGATAACTAATAAATAAAAAATTAGGGTACTTCAACAAAGGATTATATATTCAATAGGTAGGAGTTTTCGACAATTCGTCAAACAGAAATGAGCATAATATGACAAAAAATGCCTAACTACCTATGTGATCGCCGCGCAAAACATTTGTAGTGATCCTTAACTTAACTTTAGCTATTATTTGAAGCGTAATAATAATTAAAAAAATTATCATACATCAACAGAGTGTTATCTATACAAAAGTCGCAATTTTCCTAAGGTTCTTCGAGTAGAAATAACGTTAAGAAGGTCAAATTACCTAACTCCCTATTTGATCGATACATGGATTGACAATGCTTAAAATTTCAAGATAACAAATAAATAAAAAATTAGGGTATTTCAACAAAGGATTATATATTCAATAGGTAGGAGTTTTCGGCAATTCGTCAAATTGAAATGAGCAAAATATGACAAAAAATGCCTAACTACCTATTTGATTGCCGCCCAAAACATTTGTAGTGATCCCTAACTTAACTTTAGCGATTATTTGAAGCATAATAATAATTAAAAAAATTATCATACATCAACATAGTGTTATCTATACAAAAGTCGCAATTTTCCTAAGGTTCTTCGAGTAGAAATGACTTTAAGAAGGTAAAATTAACTAACTACCTATTTGATCGATACATGGATTGACAATGCTTAAAATTTCAAGATAACTAAAAAATAAAAAAATTAGATTACTTCAAGAAAGGATTATATATTCATTAGGTAGGAGTTTTCGGCAATTCGTCAAACAGAAATGAGCAAAATATGAAAAAAATGCCTAACTACCTATTTGATCGCCGCGCAAAACATTTGCAGTGATCCTTAACTTGACTCTAGCTATTATTTGAAATGTAATAATAAGTAAAAAAATGATCATACATCAACATAGAGTTATCTATACAAAAGTCGCAATTTTCCTAAGGTTCTTCGAGTAGAAATGACTTTAAGAAGGTCAAATTAACTAACTACCTATTTGATCGATACATGGATTGACAATGCTTAAAATTTCAAGATAACTAATAAATAAAAAATTAGGGTACTCCAACAAAGGATTATATATTCAATAGGTAGGAGTTTTCGGCAATTCGTCAAACCAAATTAGCATAATATGACAAAAAATGCCTAACTACCTATTTGATTGCCGCACAAAACATTTGTAGTGATCCTTAACTTAACTGTAGCTATTATTTGAAGCGAAATAATAAATAAAAAAATGATCATACATCAACAATGTGTTATCTATACAAAAGTCCAATTTTCCTAAGGTTCTTTGAGTAGAAATGACTTTGAGAAGGTAAAATTAACTAACTACTTATTTGATCGATACATGGATTGATAATGTTTAATATTTCAAGATAACTAATAAATAAAAAATTAGGGTACTTCAACAAAGGATTATATATTCAATAGGTAGGAGTTTTCGGCAATTCGTCAAACAGAAATTAGCATAATATGACTAAAAATGCCTAACTACCTATGTGATCGCCGCGCAAAACATTTGTAGTGATCCTTAACTTAACTTTAGCTATTATTTGAAGCGTAATAATAATTAAAAAAATTATCATACATCAACATAGTGTTATCTATACAAAAGTCGCAATTTTCCTAAGGTTCTTCGAGTAGAAATGACTGTAAGAAGGTCAAATTAACTAACTCCCTATTTGATCGATACATGGATTGACAATGCTTAATATTTCAAGATAACTAATAAATAAAAAATTAGGGTACTTCAACAAAGGATTATATATTCAATAGGTATGAGTTTTCTGCAATTCGTCAAACAGAAATTAGCATAATATGACAAAAATTGCCTAAATACCTTTTTGATCGCCGCGCAAAACATTTGCAGTGATCCTTAACTTGACTCTAGCTATTATTTGAAACGTAATAATATATAAAAAAATGATCATACATCAGCAAAGTGTTATCTATACAAAAGTCGCAATTTTCCTAAGGTTCTTCGAGTAGAAATGACTTTAAGACGGTCAAATTAACTAACTAGCTATTTGATCGATACATGGATAGAAAATGCTTAATATTTCAAGATAACTAATAAATAAAAAATTAGGGTACTTCAACAAAGGATTATATATTCAATAGGTAGGAGTTTTCGACAATTCGTCAAACAGAAATGAGCATAATATGACAAAAAATGCCTAACTACCTATGTGATCGCCGCGCAAAACATTTGTAGTGATCCTTAACTTAACTTTAGCTATTATTTGAAGCGTAATAATAATTAAAAAAATTATCATACATCAACAGAGTGTTATCTATACAAAAGTCGCAATTTTCCTAAGGTTCTTCGAGTAGAAATAACGTTAAGAAGGTCAAATTACCTAACTCCCTAATTGATCGATACATGGATTGACAATGCTTAAAATTTCAAGATAACAAATAAATAAAAAATTAGGGTATTTCAACAAAGGATTATATATTCAATAGGTAGGAGTTTTCGGCAATTCGTCAAATTGAAATGAGCAAAATATGACAAAAAATGCCTAACTACCTATTTGATTGCCGCCCAAAACATTTGTAGTGATCCCTAACTTAACTTTAGCGATTATTTGAAGCATAATAATAATTAAAAAAATTATCATACATCAACATAGTGTTATCTATACAAAAGTCGCAATTTTCCTAAGGTTCTTCGAGTAGAAATGACTTTAAGAAGGTAAAATTAACTAACTACCTATTTGATCGATACATGGATTGACAATGCTTAAAATTTCAAGATAACTAAAAAATAAAAAATTAGAATACTTCAAGAAAGGATTATATATTCATTAGGTAGGAGTTTTCGGCAATTCGTCAAACAGAAATGAGCAAAATATGACAAAAAATGCCTAACTACCTATTTGATCACCGCGCAAAACATTTGCAGTGATCCTTAACTTGACTCTAGCTATTATTTGAAATGTAATAATAAATAAAAAAATGATCATACATCAACATAGTGTTATCTATACAAAAGTCGCAATTTTCCTAAGGTTCTTCGAGTAGAAATGACTTTAAGAAGGCCAAATTAACTAACTACATATTTGATAAATACATGGATTGAAAATACTTAATATTTCAAGATAACAAATAAATAAAAAATTAGGGTACTACAACAAAGGATTATATATTCAATAGGTAGGAGTTTTCGGCAATTCGTCAAACCGAAATGAGCATAATTTGACAAAAAATGCCTAACTATCTATTTGATCGCCGCGCAAAACATTTGTAAAGAACCTTAAATTAACTGTAGCTTTTATTTGAAGCGTAATAATAAATAAAAAAATGATCATACATCAACAATGTGTTATCTATACAAAAGTTACAATTTTCCTAAGGTTCTTCGAGTAGAAATGACTTTAAGAAGGTAAAATTAACTAACTACCTATTTGATCGATACATGGATTGACAATGCTTAAAATTTCAAGAAAACTAATAAATAAAAAATTAGAATACTTCAAAAAAGGATTATATATTCAATAGGTAGGAGCTTTCGGCAATTCGTCAAACAGAAATGAGCAAAATATGACAAAAAATGCCTAACTACCTATTTGATCGCCGCGCAAAACATTTGCAGTGATCCTTAACTTGACTCTAGCTATTTTTTGAAGCGTAATAATTAATAAAAAAATTATCATACATCAACATAGTGTTATTTATACAAAAGTCGCAATTTTCCTAAGGTTCTTCGAGTAGAAATGACTTTAAGAAGGTCAAATTAACTAACTCCCTATTTGATCGATACATGGATTGACAATGCTTAATATTTCAAGATAACTAATAATTAAAAAATTAGGGTACTTCAACAAAGGATTATATATTCAATAGGTAGGAGTTTTCTGCAATTCGTCGAACAGAAATTAGCATAATATGACAAAAAATGCCTAACTACTTATTTGATTGCCGCGCAAAACATTTGCCGTGATCCTTAACTTGACTCTAGCTATTATTTGAAATGTAATAATAAATAAAAAAATGATCATACATCAACATAGTGTTATCTATACAAAAGTCGCAATTTTCCTAAGGTTCTTCGAGTAGAAATGACTTTAAGAAGGTGAAATTAACTAACTACCTATTTGATCGATACATGGATTGACAATGCTTAAAATTTCAAGATAACTTATAAATAAAATATTAGGGTACTTCAACAAAGGATTATATATTCAATAGGTAGGATTTTTCGGCAATTCGTCAAACCAAATTAGCATAATATGATAAAAAATGCCTAACTACCTATTTGATTGCCGCCCAAAACATTTGTAGTGATCCCTAACTTAACTTTAGCGATTATTTGAAGCATAATAATAATTAAAAAAATTATCATACATCAACATAGTGTTATCTATACAAAAGTCGCAATTTTCCTAAGGTTCTTCGAGTAGAAATGACTTTAAGAAGGTAAAATTAACTAACTACCTATTTGATCGATACATGGATTGACAATGCTTAAAATTTCAAGATAACTAAAAAATAAAAAATTAGAATACTTCAAGAAAGGATTATATATTCATTAGGTAGGAGTTTTCGGCAATTCGTCAAACAGAAATGAGGAAAATATGACAAAAAATGCCTAACTACCTATTTGATCGCCGCGCAAAACATTTGCAGTGATCCTTAACTTGACTCTAGCTATTATTTGAAATGTAATAATAAATAAAAAAATGATCATACATCAACATAGTGTTATCTATACAAAAGTCGCAATTTTCCTAAGGTTCTTCGAGTAGAAATGACTTTAAGAAGGCCAAATTAACTAACTACATATTTGATAAATACATGGATTGAAAATACTTAATATTTCAAGATAACTAATAAATAAAAAATTAGGGTACTACAACAAAGGATTATATATTCAATAGGTAGGAGTTTTCGGCAATTCGTCAAACCGAAATGAGCAAAATATGACAAAAAATGCCTAACTACCTTTTTGATCACCGCACAAAACATTTGCAGTGATCCTTAACTTGACTCTAGCTGTTATTTGAAATGTAATAATAAATAAAAAAATGATCATACATCAACATAGTGTTATCTATACAAAAGTCGCAATTTTCCTAAGGTTCTTCGAGTAGAAATGACTTTAAGAAGGTGAAATTAACTAACTACCTATTTGATCGATACATGGATTGACAATGCTCAAAATTTCAAGAAAACTAATAAATAAAAAATTAGAATACTTCAACAAAGGATTATATATTCAATAGGTAGGAGCTTTCGGCAATTCGTCAAACAGAAATGAGCAAAATATGACAAAAAATGCCTAACTACCTATTTGATCGCCGCGCAAAACATTTGCAGTGATCCTTAACTTGACTCTAGCTATTATTTGAAATGTAATAATAAATAAAAAAATGATCATACATCAACATAGTGTTATCTATACAAAAGTCGCAATTTTCCAAAGGTTCTTCGAGTAGAAATGACTTTAAGAAGGCCAAATTAACTAACTACATATTTGATAAATACATGGATTGAAAATACTTAATATTTCAAGATAACTAATAAATAAAAAATTAGGGTACTACAACAAAGGATTATATATTCAATAGGTAGGAGTTTTCGGCAATTCGTCAAACCGAAATGAGCATAATTTGACAAAAAATGCCTAACTATCTATTTGATCGCCGCGCAAAACATTTGTAATGAACCTTAAATTAACTGTAGCTTTTATTTGAAGCGTAATAATAAATAAAAAAATGATCATACATCAACAATGTGTTATCTATACAAAAGTTACAATTTTCCTAAGGTTCTTCGAGTAGAAATGACTTTAAGAAGGTAAAATTAACTAACTACCTATTTGATCGATACATGGATTGACAATGCTTAAAATTTCAAGAAAACTAATAAATAAAAAATTAGAATACTTCAACAAAGGATTATATATTCAATAGGTAGGAGCTTTCGGCAATTCGTCATACAGAAATGAGCAAAATATGACAAAAAATGCCTAACTACCTATTTGATTGCCGCCCAAAACATTTGTAGTGATCCCTAACTTAACTTTAGCGATTATTTGAAGCATAATAATAATTAAAAAAATGATCATACATCAACATAGTGTTATCTATACAAAAGTCGCAATTTTCCTAAGGTTCTTCGAGTAGAAATGACTTTAAGAAGGTAAAATTAACTAACTACCTATTTGATCGATACATGGATTGACAATGCTTAAAATTTCAAGATAACTAAAAAATAAAAAATTAGAATACTTCAAGAAAGGATTATATATTCATTAGGTAGGAGTTTTCGGCAATTCGTCAAACAGAAATGAGGAAAATATGACAAAAAATGCCTACCTACCTATTTGATCGCCGCGCAAAACATTTGCAGTGATCCTTAACTTGACTCTAGCTATTATTTGAAATGCAATAATAAATAAAAAAATGATCATACATCAACATAGTGTTATCTATACAAAAGTCGCAATTTTCCTAAGGTTCTTCGAGTAGAAATGACTTTAAGAAGGCCAAATTAACTAACTACATATTTGATAAATACATGGATTGAAAATACTTAATATTTCAAGATAACTAATAAATAAAAAATTAGGGTACTACAACAAAGGATTATATATTCAATAGGTAGGAGTTTTCGGCAATTCGTCAAACCAAAATGAGCAAAATATGACAAAAAATGCCTAACTACCTTTTTGATCACCGCGCAAAACATTTGCAGTGATCCTTAACTTGACTCTAGCTGTTATTTGAAATGTAATAATAAATAAAAAAATGATCATACAGCAACATAGTGTTATCTATACAAAAGTCGCAATTTTCCTAAGGTTCTTCGAGTAGAAATGACTTTAAGAAGGTGAAATTAACTAACTACCTATTTGATCGATACATGGATTGACAATGCTCAAAATTTCAAGAAAACTAATAAATAAAAAATTAGAATACTTCAACAAAGGATTATATATTCAATAGGTAGGAGCTTTCGGCAATTCGTCAAACAGAAATGAGCAAAATATGACAAAAAATGCCTAACTACCTATTTGATCGCCGCGCAAAACATTTGCAGTGATCCTTAACTTGACTCTAGCTATTATTTGAAATGTAATAATAAATAAAAAAATGATCATACATCAACATAGTATTATCTATACAAAAGTCGCAATTTTCCTAAGGTTCTTCGAGTAGAAATGACTTTAAGAAGGCCAAATTAACTAACTACATATTTGATAAATACATGGATTGAAAATACTTAATATTTCAAGATAACTAATAAATAAAAAATTAGGGTACTACAACAAAGGATTATATATTCAATAGGTAGGAGTTTTCGGCAATTCGTCAAACCGAAATGAGCATAATTTGACAAAAAATGCCTAACTATCTATTTGATCGCCGCGCAAAACATTTGTAATGAACCTTAAATTAACTGTAGCTTTTATTTGAAGCGTAATAATAAATAAAAAAATGATCATACATCAACAATGTGTTATCTATACAAAAGTTACAATTTTCCTAAGGTTCTTCGAGTAGAAATGACTTTAAGAAGGTAAAATTAACTAACTACCTATTTGATCGATACATGGATTGACAATGCTTAAAATTTCAAGAAAACTAATAAATAAAAAATTAGAATACTTCAACAAAGGATTATATATTCAATAGGTAGGAGCTTTCGGCAATTCGTCATACAGAAATGAGCAAAATATGACAAAAAATGCCTAACTACCTATTTGATCGCCGCGCAAAACATTTGCAGTGATCCTTAACTTGACTCTAGCTATTTTTTGAAGCGTAATAATTAATAAAAAAATGATCATACATCAACATAGTGTTATCTATACAAAAGTCGCAATTTTCCTAAGGTTCTTCGAGTAGAAATGACTTTAAGAAGGTGAAATTAACTAACTACCTATTTGATCGATACATGGATTGACAATGCTTAAAATTTCAAGATAACTTATAAATAAAATATTAGGGTACTTCAACAAAGGATTATATATTCAATAGGTAGGATTTTTCGGCAATTCGTCAAACCAAATTAGCATAATATGACAAAAAATGCCTAACTACCTATTTGATCGCCGCGCAAAACATTTGCAGTGATCCTTAACTTGACTCTAGCTATTATTTGAAATGTAATAATAAATAAAAAAATGATCATACATCAACATAGTGTTATCTATACAAAAGTCGCAATTTTCCTAAGGTTCTTCGAGTAGAAATGACTTTAAGAAGGCCAAATTAACTAACTACATATTTGATAAATACATGGATTGAAAATACTTAATATTTCAAGATAACTAATAAATAAAAAATTAGGGTACTACAACAAAGGATTATATATTCAATAGGTATGAGTTTTCGGCAATTCGTCAAACCGAAATGAGCATAATTTGACAAAAAATGCCTAACTATCTATTTGATCGCCGCGCAAAACATTTGTAATGAACCTTAAATTAACTGTAGCTTTTATTTGAAGCGTAATAATAAATAAAAAAATGATCATACACCAACATAGTGTTATTTATACAAAAGTCGCAATTTTCCTAAGGTTCTTCGAGTAGAAATGACTTTAAGAAGGTGAAATTAACTAACTACCTATTTGATCGATACATGGATTGACAATGCTCAAAATTTCAAGAAAACTAATAAATAAAAAATTAGAATACTTCAACAAAGGATTATATATTCAATAGGTAGGAGCTTTCGGCAATTCGTCAAACAGAAAAGAGCATAATATGACAAAAAATGCCTAACTACCTATTTGATCGCCGCGCAAAACATTTGTAGTGATCCTTAACTTAACTTTAGCTATTAATTGTAGCGTAATAATAAATAAAAAGATGATCATACATCAACAATGTGTTATCTATACAAAAGTCGCAATTTTCCTAAGGTTCTTCGAGTAGAAATGACTTTAAGAAGGTAAAATTAACTAACTACCTATTTGATCGATTCATGGATTGACAATGCTTAAAATTTCAAGAAAACTAATAAATAAAAAATTAGAATACTTCAACAAAGGATTATATATTCAATAGGTAGGAGCTTTCGGCAATTCGTCAAACAGAAATGAGCAAAATATGACAATAAATGCCTAACTACCTATTTGATCGCCGCGCAAAACATTTGCAGTGATCCTTAACTTGACTCTAGCTATTATTTGAAATGTAATAATAAATAAAAAAATGATCATACATCAACATAGTGTTATCTATACAAAAGTCGCAATTTTCCTAAAGTTCTTCGAGTAGAAATGACTTTAAGAAGGCCAAATTAACTAACTACATATTTGATAAATACATGGATTGAAAATACTTAATATTTCAAGATAACTAATAAATAAAAAATTAGGGTACTACAACAAAGGATTATATATTCAATAGGTAGGAGTTTTCGGCAATTTGTCAAACCGAAATGAGCATAATTTGACAAAAAATGCCTAACTATCTATTTGATCGCCGCGCAAAACATTTGTAATGAACCTTAAATTAACTGTAGCTTTTATTTGAAGCGTAATAATAAATAAAAAAATGATCATACATCAACAATGTGTTATCTATACAAAAGTTACAATTTTCCTAAGGTTCTTCGAGTAGAAATGACTTTAAGAAGGTAAAATTAACTAACTACCTATTTGATCGATACATGGATTGACAATGCTTAAAATTTCAAGAAAACTAATAAATAAAAAATTAGAATACTTCAACAAAGGATTATATATTCAATAGGTAGGAGCTTTCGGCAATTCGTCAAACAGAAATGAGCAAAATATGACAAAAAATGCCTAACTACCTATTTGATCGCCGCGCAAAACATTTGCAGTGATCCTTAACTTGACTCTAGCTATTTTTTGAAGCGTAATAATTAATAAAAAAATGATCATACATCAACATAGTGTTATTTATACAAAAGTCGCAATTTTCCTAAGGTTCTTCGAGTAGAAATGACTTTAAGAAGGTCAAATTAACTAACTCCCTATTTGATCGATACATGGATTGACAATGCTTAATATTTCAAGATAACTAATAATTAAAAAATTAGGGTACTTCAACAAAGGATTATATATTCAATAGGTAGGAGTTTTCTGCAATTCGTCGAACAGAAATTAGCATAATATGACAAAAAATGCCTAACTACTTATTTGATTGCCGCGCAAAACATTTGCCGTGATCCTTAACTTGACTCTAGCTATTATTTGAAATGTAATAATAAATAAAAAAAATGATCATACATCAACATAGTGTAATCTATACAAAAGTCGCAATTTTCCTAAGGTTCTTCGAGTAGAAATGACTTTAAGAAGGCGAAATTAACTAACTACCTATTTGATCGATACATGGATTGACAATGCTTAAAATTTCAAGATAACTTATAAATAAAATATTAGGGTACTTCAACAAAGGATTATATATTCAATAGGTAGGATTTTTCGGCAATTCGTCAAACCAAATTAGCATAATATGACAAAAAATGCCTAACTACCTATTTGATTGCCGCCCAAAACATTTGTAGTGATCCCTAACTTAACTTTAGCGATTATTTGAAGCATAATAATAATTAAAAAAATTATCATACATCAACATAGTGTTATCTATACAAAAGTCGCAATTTTCCTAAGGTTCTTCGAGTAGAAATGACTTTAAGAAGGTAAAATTAACTAACTACCTATTTGATCGATACATGGATTGAAAATGCTTAAAATTTCAAGATAACTAAAAAATAAAAAATTAGAATACTTCAAGAAAGGATTATATATTCATTAGGTAGGAGTTTTCGGCAATTCGTCAAACAGAAATGAGCAAAATATGAAAAAAATGCCTAACTACATATTTGATCGCCGTGCAAAACATTTGCAGTGATCCTTAACTTGACTCTAGCTATTATTTGAAATGTAATAATAAATAAAAAAATGATCATACATCAACATAGAGTTATCTATACAAAAGTCCAATTTTCCTAAGGTTCTTCGAGTAGAAATGACTTTGAGAAGGTAAAATTAACTAACTACTTATTTGATCGATACATGGATTGACAATGTTTAATATTTCAAGATAACTAATAAATAAAAATTAGGGTACTTCAACAAAGGATTATATATTCAATAGGTAGGAGTTTTCGGCAATTCGTCAAACAGAAATGAGCAAAATATGACAAAAAATGCCTAACTACCTATTTGATCACCGCGCAAAACATTTGCAGTGATCCTTAACTTGACTCTAGCTATTATTTGAAATGTAATAATAAATAAAAAAATGATCATACATCAACATAGTGTTATCTATACAAAAGTCGCAATTTTCCTAAGGTTCTTCGAGTAGAAATGACTTTAAGAAGGTGAAATTAATTAACTACCTTTTTGATCGATACATGGATTGACAATGCTCAAAATTTCAAGATAACTAATAAATAAAAAATTAGAATACTTCAACAAAGGGTTATATATTCAATAGGTAGGAGCTTTCGGCAATTCGTCAAACAGAAAAGAGCAAAATATGACAAAAAATGCCTAACTACCTATTTGATCGCCGCGCAAAACATTTGCAGTGATCCTTAACTTGACTCTAGCTATTTTTTGAAGCGTAATAATTAATAAAAAAATGATCATACACCAACATAGTGTTATTTATACAAAAGTCGCAATTTTCCTAAGGTTCTTCGAGTAGAAATGACTTTAAGAAGGTGAAATTAACTAACTACCTATTTGATCGATACATGGATTGACAATGCTCAAAATTTCAAGAAAACTAATAAATAAAAAATTAGAATACTTCAACAAAGGATTATATATTCAATAGGTAGGAGCTTTCGGCAATTCGTCAAACAGAAATGAGCAAAATATGACAAAAAATGCCTAACTACCTATTTGATCACCGCACAAAACATTTGCAGTGATCCTTAACTTGACTCTAGCTATTATTTGAAATGTAATAATAAATAAAAAAAATGATCATACATCAACATAGTGTTATCTATACAAAAGTCGCAATTTTCCTAAGGTTCTTCGAGTAGAAATGACTTTAAGAAGGTGAAATTAACTAACTACCTATTTGATCGATACATGGATTGAAAATACTTAATATTTCAAGATAACTAATAAATAAAAAATTTGGGTACTTCAACAAAGGATTATATATTCAATAGGTAGGAGTTTTCGGCAATTCGTCAAACCGAAAAGAGCATAATTTGACAAAAAATGCCTAACTATCTATTTGATCGCCGCGCAAAACATTTGTAGTGAACCTTAAATTAACTGTAGCTTTTATTTGAAGCGTAATAATAAATAAAAAAATGATCATACATCAACAATGTGTTATCTATACAAAAGTTACAATTTTCCTAAGGTTTTTCGAGTAGAAATGACTTTAAGAAGGTAAAATTAACTAACTACCTATTTGATCGATACATGGATTGACAATGCTTAAAATTTCAAGAAAACTAATAAATAAAAAATTAGAATACTACAACAAAGGATTATATATTCAATAGGTAGGAGTTTTCGGCAATTCGTCAAACAGAAATGAGCAAAATATGACAAAAAATGCCTAACTACCTATTTGATCGCCGCGCAAAACATTTGCAGTGATCCTTAACTTGACTCTAGCTATTATTTGAAGCATAAGAATTAATAAAAAATTGATCATACATCAACATAGTATTATCTATACAAAAGTCACAATTTTCTTAAGGTTCTTCGAGTAGAAATGACTTTAAGAATGTCAAATTAACTAACTCCCTATTTGATCGATACATGGATTGACAAATCTTAATATTTCAAGATAACTAATAAATAAAAAATTAGGGTACTTCAACAAAGGATTATATAATCAATAGGTAGGAATTTTCGGCAATTCGTCAAACAGAAATTAGCGTAATATGACAAAAAAAGCCTAACTACCTTTTTGATCGCCGCGCAAAACATTTTCAGTGATCCTTAACTTGACTTTAGCAATTAGTTGAAGCGTAATAATAAATAAAAAATGATCATACATCAACATAGTGTTATCTATACAAAAGTCGCAATTTTCCTAAGGTTCTTCGAGTAGAAATGACTTTAAGAAGGCCAAATTAACTAACTACATATTTGATAAATACATGGATTGAAAATACTTAATATTTCAAGATAACTAATAAATAAAAAATTTGGGTACTTCAACAAAGGATTTTATATTCAATAGGTAGGAGTTTTCGGCAATTCGTCAAACCGAAATGAGCATAATTTGACAAAAAATGCCTAATTATCTATTTGATCGCCGCGCAAAACATTCGTAGTGAACCTTAAATTAACTGTAGCTTTTATTTGAAGTGTAATAATAAATAAAAAAATGATTATACATCAACAATGTGTTATCTATACAAAAGTTACAATTTTCCTAAGGTTTTTCGAGTAGAAATGACTTTAAGAAGGTAAAATTAACTAACTACCTATTTGATCGATACATGGATTGACAATGCTTAAAATTTCAAGAAAACTAATAAATAAAAAATTAGAATACTACAACAAAGGATTATATATTCAATAGGTAGGAGTTTTCGGCAATTCGTCAAACAGAAATGAGCAAAATATGACAAAAAATGCCTAACTACCTATTTGATCGCCGCGCAAAACATTTGCAGTGATCCTTAACTTGACTCTAGCTATTATTTGAAGCGTAATAATTAATAAAAAAAATTGATTATACATCAACATAGTGTTATCTATACAAAAGTCACAATTTTCTTAAGGTTCTTCGAGTTGAAATGACTTTAAGAATGTCAAATTAACTAACTCCCTATTTGATCGATACATGGTTTGACAAATCTTAATATTTCAAGATAACTAATAAATAAAAAATTAGGGTACTTCAACAAAGGATTATATAATCAATAGGTAGGAATTTTCGGCAATTCGTCAAACAGAAATTAGCGTAATATGACAAAAAATGCCTAACTACCTATTTGATCGCCGCGCAAAACATTTGTAGTGATCCTTAACTTGACTCTAGCTATTATTTGAAGCGTAATAATAAATAAAAAAATGATCATACATCAACATAGTCTTATCTATACAAAAGTCGTAATTTTCCTAAGGTTTTTCGAGTAGAAATGACTTTAAGATGGTAAAATTAACTAACTACCTATTTGATCGATACATGGATTGACAATGCTTAAAATTTCAAGATAACTAATAAATAAAAAATTAGAATACTACAAACAAGGATTATATATTCAATAGGTAGGAGTTTTCGGAAATTCGTCAAAGAGAAATTTGTAAAATATGACAAAAAATGCCAAAATACATATTTGATCGCCGCGCAAAACATTTGCAGTGATCCTTAACTTGACTCTAGCTATTATTTGAAGCGTAATAATTAATAAAAAATTGATCATACATCAAAATAGTGTTATCTATACTAAAGTCGCAATTTTCCTAAGGTTCTTCGAGTAGAAATGACTTTAAGAAGGTCAAATTAACTAACTCCCTATTTGATCGATACATGGATTGACAATGCTTAATATTTCAAGATAACTAATAAATAAAAAATTTGGGTACTTCAACAAAGGATTATATATTCAATAGGTAGGAGTTTTCTGCAATTCGTCAAACAGAAATTAGCATAATATGACAAAAAATGCCTAACTACCTATTTGATCGCCGCGCAAAACATTTTCAGTGATCCGTAACTTGACTTTAGCTATTAGTTGAAGCGTAATAATAAATAAAAAATGATCATACATCAACATAGTGTTATCTATACAAAAGTCGCAATTTTCCTAAGGTTCTTCGAGTAGAAATGACTTTAAGAAGGCCAAATTAACTAACTACATATTTGATAAATACATGGATTGAAAATACTTAATATTTCAAGATAACTAATAAATAAAAAATTAGGGTACTTCAACAAAGGATTATATATTCAATAGGAAGGAGTTTTCGGCAATTCGTCAAACCGAAATGAGCATAATTTGACAAAAAATGCCTAACTATCTATTTGATCGCCGCGCAAAACATTTGTAGTGAACCTTAAATTAACTGTAGCTTTTATTTGAAGCGTAATAATAAATAAAAAAATGATCATACATCAACATAGTGTTATCAATATAAAAGTCGCAATTTTCCTAAGGTTCTTCGAGTAGAAATGACTTTAAGAGGGTAAAATTAATTAACTACCTATTTGATCGATACATGGATTGACAATGCTTAAAATTTCTAGAAAACTAATAAATAAAAAATTAGAATACTACAACAAAGGATTATACATTCAATAGGTAGGAGTTTTCGGCAATTCGTCAAACAGAAATGAGCAAAATATGACAAAAAATGCCTAACTACCTATTTGATCGCCGCGCAAAACATTTGCAGTGATCCTTAACTTGACTCTAGCTATTATTTGAAGCGTAATAATTAATAAAAAAAATTGATCATACATCAACATAGTGTTATTTATACAAAAGTCACAATTTTCTTAAGGTTCTTCGAGTAGAAATGACTTTAAGAATGTCAAATTAACTAACTCCCTATTTGATCGATACATGGATTGACAAATCTTAATATTTCAAGATAACTAATAAATAAAAAATTAGGGTACTTCAACAAAGGATTATATAATCAATAGGTAGGAATTTTCGGCAATTCGTCAAATAGAAATTAGCGTAATATGACAAAAAATGCCTAACTACCTATTTGATCGCCGCGCAAAACATTTGTAGTGATCCTTAACTTGACTCTAGCTATTATTTGAAGCGTAATAATAAATAAAAAAATGATCATACATCAACATAGTGTTATCTATACAAAAGTCGCAATTTTCCTAAGGTTCTTCGAGTAGAAATGACTTTAAGAAGGTAAAATTAACTACCTACCTATTTGATCGATACATGGATTGACAATGCTTAAAATTTCAAGATAACTAATAAATAAAAAATTAGGGTACTTCAACAAAGGATTCTATATTCAATAGGTGGGAGTTTTCGGCAATTCGTCAAACAGAAATGAGCATAATCTGACAAAAAATGCCTAACTACCTATTTGATCGCCGCGCAAAACATTTGTAGTGATCTTTAACTTAACTTTAGCTATTATTTGAAGCGTAATAATAAATAAAAAAATGATCATACATGAACAATGTGTTATCTATACAAAAGTCGCAATTTTCCTAAGGTTTTTCGAGTAGAAATGACTTTAAGAAGGTCAAATTAACTAACAACCTATTTGATCGATACATGGATTGAAAATGCTTAATATTTCAAGATAACAAAAAAATAAAAAATTAGGGTACTTCCACAAAGGATTATATATTCAATAGGTAGGAGTTTTCGGCAATTCGTCTAACCGAAATGAGCATAATATGACAAAAAATGCCTAACTACCTATTTGATCGCAACGCAAAACATTTGTAGTGATCTTTAACTTAACTTTAACTATTATTTGAAGCGTAATAATAAATAAAAAAATGATAATACATCAACAATGTGTTATCTATACAAAAGTCGCAATTTTCCTAAGGTTTTTCGAGTAGAAATGACTTTAGGAAGGTAAAATTAACTAACTACCTATTTGATCGATACATGGATTGACAATGCTTAAAATTTCAAGATAACTAATAAATAAAAAATTAGAATACTACAAACAAGGATTATATATTCAATAGGTAGGAGTTTACGGAAATTCGTCAAACAGAAATGTGTAAAATATGACAAAAAATGCCAAAATACATATTTGATCGCCGCGCAAAACATTTGCAGTGATCCTTAACTTGACTCTAGCTATTATTTGAAGCGTAATAATTAATAAAAAATTGATCATACATCAAAATAGTGTTATCTATACAAAAGTCGCAATTTTCCTAAGGTTCTTCGAGTAGAAATGACTTTAAGAAGGTCAAATTAACTAACTCCCTATTAGTTGAAGCGTAATAATAAATAAAAAATGATCATACCTCAACATAGTGTTATTTATACAAAAGTTGCAATTTTCCAAAGTTTCTTCGAGTAGAAATGACTTTAAGAAGGTCAAATAAACTAACTATCAATTTGATCGATACATGGATTGAAAATGCTTAATATTTCAAGATAACTAATAAATAAAAAATTAGGGTACTTCAAAAAAGGATTATATATTCAATAGGTAGGAGTTTTCGGCAATTCTTCAAACCGAAATGAGCAAAATATGACAAAAAATGCCTAACTGCTTATTTGATTGCCGCGCAAAACATTTGTAGTGATCATTAACTTAACTTTAGCTATTATTTGAAGCGTAATAATAAATAAAAAATTGATCATACATCAACAATGTGTTATCTATACAAAAGTCGCAATTTTCCTAAGGTTTTTCCAGTTGAAATGACTTTAAGAAGGTAAAATTAACTAACTACCAATTTGATCGATACATGGATTGACAATGCTTAAAATTTCAAGATAACTAATAAAGAAAAAATTAGAATACTACAACAAAGGATTATATATTGAATAGGCAGGAGTTTCGGCAATTCGTCAAACAGAAATGAGCAAAATATGAAAAAAAATGCCTAACTACCTATTTGATCGCCGCGCAAAACATTTGCAGTGATCCTTAACTTGACTCCAGCTATTATTTGAAGCGTAACAATTAATAAAAAAATTGATCATACATCATCATAGTGTTATCTATACAAAAGTCACAATTTTCCAAAGGTGCTTTGAGTAGAAATGACTTTAAGAAAGTCAAATTAACTAACTACGTATTTGATCGATACATGGATTGACAATGCTTAATATTTCAAGATAACTAATAAATAAATAATTAGGGTACTTCAAAAAAGGATTATATATTCAATAGGTAGGAGTTTTCTACAATTCGTCAAACAGAAATTAGCATAATATGACAAAAAATGCCTAACTACCTATTTGATCGCCGCGCAAAACATTTGCAGTGATCCTTAACTTGACTCTAGCTATTATTTGAAACGTAATAATATATAAAAAAAATGATCATACATCAACATAGTGTTATCTATACAAAAGTCGCAATTTTCCTAAGGTTCTTCGAGTAGAAATGACTTTAAGACGGTCAAATTAACTAACTACGTATTTGATCGATACATGGATTGACAATGCTTAATATTTCAAGATAACAAATAAATAAAAAATTAGGGTACTTCAACAAAAGATTATATATTCAATAGGTAGGAGTTTTCGGCAATTCGTTAAACCGAAATGAGCATAATATGACAAAAAATGCCTAACTACCTATGAGATCGCCGCGCAAAACATTTGTAGTGATCCTTAACTTGACTCTAGCTATTATTTGAAGCGTAATAATTAATAAAAAATTGATCATACATCAACATAGTGTTATTTAAACAAAAGTCGCAATTTTCCTAAGGTTCTTCGAGTAGAAATGACTTTAAGAAGGTCAAATTAACTAACTCCCTATTTGATCGATACATGGATTGACAATGCTTAATATTTCAAGATAACTAATAATTAAAAAATTAGTGTACTTCAACAAAGGATTATATATTCAATAGGTAGGAGTTTTCTGCAATTCGTCAAACAGAAATTAGCATAATATGACAAAAAATGTCTAACTACCTATTTGATTGCCGCGCAAAACATTTGCCGTGATCCTTAACTTGACTCTAGCTATTATTTGAAACGTAATAATATATAAAAAAAATGATCATACATCAACATAGTGTTATCTATACAAAAGTCGCAATTTTCCTAAGGTTCTTTGAGTAGAATTGACTTTAAGACCGTCAAATTAACTAACTACGTATTTGATCGATACATGGATTGACAATGCTTAATATTTCAAGAAAACTAATAAATAAAAAATTAAGGTACTTCAACAAAAGATTATATATTCAATAGGTAGGAGTTTTCGGCAATTCGTTAAACCGAAATGAGCATAATATGACAAAAAATGCCTAACTACCTATGAGATCGCCGCGCAAAACATTTGCAGTGATCCTTACCTTGACTCTAGCTATTATTTGAAGCGTAATAATTAATAAAAAATTGATCATACATCAACATAGTGTTATCTATACAAAAGTCGCAATTTTCCTAAGGTTCTTCGAGTAGAAATGACTTTAAGAATGTCAAATTAACTAACTCCCTATTTGATCGATACATGGATTGACAATGCTTAATATTTCAAGATAACTAATAATTAAAAAATTAGGGTACTTCAACAAAGGATTATATATTCAATAGGTAGGAGTTTTATGCAATTCTTCAAACAGAAATTAGCATAATATGACAAAAAATGTCTAACTACCTATTTTATTGCCGCGCAAAACATTTGCCGTGATCCTTAACTTGACTCTAGCTATTATTTGAAGCGTAATCAAAATAGTGTTATCTATACAAAAGTCGCAATTTTCCTAAGGTTCTTCGAGTAGAAATGACTTTAAGAAGGTCAAATTAACTAACTCCCTATTAGTTGAAGCGTAATAATAAATAAAAAATGATCATACCTCAACATAGTGTTATCTATACAAAAGTCGCAATTTTCCAAAGTTTCTTCGAGTAGAAATGACTTTAAGAAGGTCAAATTAACTAACTATCAATTTGATCGATACATGGATTGAAAATGCTTAATATTTCAAGATAACTAATAAATACAAAATTAGGGTACTTCAAAAAAGGATTATATATTCAATAGGTAGGAGTTTTCGGCAATTCGTCAAACCGAAATGAGCAAAATATGACAAAAAATGCCTAATTGCTTATTTGATCGCCGCGCAAAACATTTGTAGTGATCATTAACTTAACTTTAGCTATTATTTGAAGCGTAATAATAAATAAAAAATTGATCATACATCAACAATGTGTTATCTATACAAAAGTCGCAATTTTCCTAAGGTTTTTCGAGTTGAAATGACTTTAAGAAGGTAAAATTAACTAACTACCAATTTAATCGATACATGGATTGACAATGCTTAAAATTTCAAGATAACTAATAAAGAAAAAATTAGAATACTACAACAAAGGATTATATATTGAATAGGCAGGAGTTTCGGCAATTCGTCAAACAGAAATGAGCAAAATATGACAAAAAATGCCTAACTACCTATTTGATCGCCGCGCAAAACATTTGCAGTGATCCTTAACTTGACTCTAGCTATTATTTGAAGCGTAATAATTAATAAAAAATTGATCATACATCATCATAGTGTTATCTATACAAAAGTCACAATTTTCCTAAGGTGCTTTGAGTAGAAATGACTTTAAGAAAGTCAAATTAACTAACTCCCTATTTGATCGATACATGGATTGACAATGCTTAATATTTCAAGATAACTAATAAATAAATAATTAGGGTACTTCAACAAAGGATTATATATTCAATAGGTAGGAGTTTTCTGCAATTCGTCAAACAGAAATTAGCATAATATGACGAAAAATGCCTAACTACCTATTTGATCGCCGCGCAAAACATTTGCAGTGATCCTTAACTTGACTCTAGCTATTATTTGAAACGTAATAATAAATAAAAAAATGATCATACATCAACATAGTGTTATCTATACAAAAGTCGCAATTTTCCTAAGGTTCTTCGAGTAGAAATGACTTTAAGACGGTCAAATTAACTAACTACGTATTTGATCGATACATGGATTGACAATGCTTAATATTTCAAGATAACTAATAAATAAATAATTAGGGTACATCAAAAAAGGATTATATATTCAATAGGTAGGAGTTTTCTACAATTCGTCAAACAGAAATGAGCATAATATGACAAACAATGCCTAACTACCTATTTGATCGCCGCGCAAAACATTTGCAGTGATCCTTAACTTGACTCTAGCTATTATTTGAAACGTAATAATATATAAAAAAATGATCATACATCAACATAGTGTTATCTATACAAAAGTCGCAATTTTCCTAAGGTTCATCGAGTAGAAATGACTTTAAGACGGTCAAATTAACTAACTACGTATTTGATCGATACATGGATTGACAATGCTTAATATTTCAAGATAACTAATAAATAAAAAATTAGGGTACTTCAACAAAAGATTATATATTCAATAGGTAGGAGTTTTCGGCAATTCGTTAAACCGAAATGAGCATAATATGACAAAAAATGCCTAACTACCTATGAGATCGCCGCGCAAAACATTTGTAGTGATCCTTAACTTGACTCTAGCTATTATTTGAAGCGTAATAATTAATAAAAAATTGATCATACATCAACATAGTGTTATTTATACAAAAGTCGCAATTTTCCGAAGGTTCTTCGAGTAGAAATGACTTTAAGAAGGTCAAATTAACTAACTCCCTATTTGATCGATACATGGATTGACAATGCTTAATATTTCAAGATAACTAATAATTAAAAAATTAGGGTACTTCAACAAAGGATTATATATTCAATAGGTAGGAGTTTTCTGCAATTCGTCAAACAGAAATTAGCATAATATGACAAAAAATGTCTAACTACCTATTTGATTGCCGCGCAAAACATTTGCCGTGATCCTTAACTTGACTCTAGCTATTATTTGAAACGTAATAATATATAAAAAAAATGATCATACATCAACATAGTGTTATCTATACAAAAGTCGCAATTTTCCTAAGGTTCTTTGAGTAGAAATGACTTTAAGACGGTCAAATTAACTAACTACGTATTTGATCGATACATGGATTGACAATGCTTAATATTTCAAGATAACTAATAAATAAAAAATTAGGGTACTTCAACAAAAGATTATATATTCAATAGGTAGGAGTTTTCGGCAATTCGTTAAACCGAAATGAGCATAATATGACAAAAAATGCCTAACTACCTATGAGATCGCCGCGCAAAACATTTGTAGTGATCCTTAACTTGACTCTAGCTATTATTTGAACCGTAATAATTAATAAAAAATTGATCACACATCAACATAGTGTTATTTATACAAAAGTCGCAATTTTCCTAAGGTTCTTCGAGTAGAAATGACTTTAAGAAGGTCAAATTAACTAACTCCCTATTTGATCGATACATGGATTGACAATGCTTAATATTTCAAGATAACTAATAATTAAAAAATTAGGGTACTTCAACAAAGGATTATATATTCAATAGGTAGGAGTTTTCTGCAATTCGTCAAACAGAAATTAGCATAATATGACAAAAAATGTCTAACTACCTATTTTATTGCCGCGCAAAACATTTGCCGTGATCCTTAACTTGACTCTAGCTATTATTTGAAGCGTAATAATAAATAAAAAAATGATCATACATCAACAATGTGTTATCTATACAAAAGTCGCAATTTTCCTAAGGTTCTTCAAGTAGAAATGACTTTAAGAAGGTAAAATTAACTAACTACCTATTTGATCGATACATGGATTGACAATGCTTAAAATTTCAAGATAACTAATAATTAAAACATTAGAATACTACAACAAAGGATTATATATTCAATAGGTAGGAGTTTTCGGTAATTCGTCAAACAGAAATGAGCAAAATATGACAAAAAATGCCTAACTACCTATTTGATCGCCGCGCAAAACATTTGCCGTGATCCTTAACTTGACTCTAGCTATTATTTGAAACGTAATAATATATAAAAAAAATGATCATACATCAAGATAGTGTTATCTATACAAAAGTCGCAATTTTCCTACGGTTCTTCGAGTAGAAATGACTTTGAGAAGGTAAAATTAACTAACTACCTATTTGATCGATACATGGATTGACAATGCTTATAATTTCAAGATAATTATTAAATAAAAAATTAGGGTACTTCAACAAAGCATTATATATTCAATAGGTAGGAGTTTTCGGCAATTCGTTAAACCGAAATGAGCATAATATGACAAAAAATGCATAACTACCTATGTGATCGCCGTGCAAAACATTTGCAGTGATCCTTAACTTGACTCTAGCTATTATTTGAAGCGTAATAATTAATTAAAAATTGATCATACATCAACATAGTGTTATTTATACAAAAGTCGCAATTTTCCTAAGGTTCTTCGAGTAGAAATGACTTTAAGAAGGTCAAATTAACTAACTCCCTATTTGATCGATACATGGATTGACAATGCTTAATATTTCAAGATAACTAATAATTAAAAAATTAGGGTACTTCAACAAAGGATTATATATTCAATAGGTACGAGTTTTCTGAAATTCGTCAAACAGAAATTAGCATAATATGACAAAAAATGTCTAACTACCTATTTTATTGCCGCGCAAAACATTTGCCGTGATCCTTAACTTGACTCTAGCTATTATTTGAAACGTAATAATATATAAAAAAATGATCATACATCAACATAGTGTTATCTATACAAAAGTCACAATTTTCCTAAGGTTCTTTGAGTAGAAATGACTTTAAGACGGTCAAATTAACTAACTACGTATTTGATCGATACATGGATTGACAATGCTTAATATTTCAAGATAACTAATAAATAAAAAATTAGGGTACTTCAACAAAAGATTATATATTCAATAGGTAGGAGTTTTCGGCAATTCGTCAAATAGAAATGAGCATAATATGACAAAAAATGCCTAACTACCTATGAGATCGCCGCGCAAAACATTTGTAGTGATCCTTAACTTAACTTTAGCTATTATTTGAAGCGTAATAATAAATAAAAAAATGATCATACATCAACAATGTGTTATCTATACAAAAGTCGCAATTTTCCTAAGGTTCTTCAAGTAGAAATGACTTTAAGAAGGTAAAATTAACTAACTACATATTTGATCGATACATGGATTGACAATGCTTAAAATTTCAAGATAACTAATAATTAAAAAATTAGAATACTACAACAAAGGATTATATATTCAATAGGTAGGAGTTTTCGGCAATTCGTCAAACAGAAAGGAGCAAAATATGACAAAAAATGCCTAACTACATATTTTGATCGCCGCGCAAAACATTTGCAGTGATCCTTAACTTGACTCTAGCTTTTATTTGAAGCGTAATAATTAATAAAAAATTGATCATACATAAACATAGTGTTATCTATACAAAAGTCGCAATTTTCCTAAGGTTCTTCGAGTAGAAATGACTTTAAGAAGGTCAAATTAACTAACTCCCTATTTAATCGATACATGGATTGACAATGCTTAATATTTCAAGATAACTAATAAATAAAAAATTAGGGTACTTCAACAAAGGATTATATATTCAATAGGTAGGAGTTTTCGGCAATTCGTTAAACAGAATTGAGAAAAATATGACAAAAAATGCCAAACTACCTATTTGATCGCCGTGCAAAACATTTGCAGTGATCCTTAACTTGACTCTAGCTATTATTTGAAGCGTAATAATAAATAAAAAAAATGATCATACATCAACATAGTGTTATATATACAAAAGTCGCAATTTTCCTACGGTTCTTCGAGTAGAAATGACTTTGAGAAGGTAAAATTAACTAACTACCTATTTGATCGATACATGGATTGACAATGCTTATAATTTCAAGATAATTATTAAATAAAAAATTAGGGTACTTCAACAAAGGATTATATATTCAATAGGTAGGACTTTTCGGCAATTCGTTAAACCGAAATGAGCATAATATGACAAAAAATGCATAACTACCTTTGTGATCGCCGCGCAAAACATTTGCAGTGATCCTTAACTTGACTCTAGCTATTATTTGAAGCGTAATAATTAATAAAAAATTGATCATACATCAACATAGTGTTATTTATACAAAAGTCGCAATTTTCCTAAGGTTCTTCGAGTAGAAATGACTTTAAGAAGGTCAAATTAACTAACTCCCTATTTGATCGATACATGGATTGACAATGCTTATAATTTCAAGATAATTATTAAATAAAAAATTAGGGTACTTCAACAAAGGATTATATATTCAATAGGTAGGAGTTTTCGGCAATTCGTTAAATCGAAATGAGCATAATATGACAAAAAATGCATAACTACCTTTGTGATCGCCGCGCAAAACATTTGCAGTGATCCTTAACTTGACTCTAGCTATTATTTGAAGCGTAATAATTAATAAAAAATTGATCATACATCAACATAGTGTTATTTATACAAAAGTCGCAATTTTCCTAAGGTTCTTCGAGTAGAAATGACTTTAAGAAGGTCAAATTAACTAACTCCCTATTTGATCGATACATGGATTGACAATGCTTAATATTTCAAGATAACTAATAATTAAAAAATTAGGGTACTTCTACAAAGGATTATATATTCAATAGGTAGGAGTTTTCTGCAATTCGTCAAACAGAAATTAGCATAATATGACAAAAAATGTCTAACTACCTATTTGATTGCCGCGCAAAACATTTGCCGTGATCCTTAACTTGACTCTAGCTATTATTTGAAACGTAATAATATATAAAAAAAATGATCATACATCAACATAGTGTTATCTATACAAAAGTCGCAATTTTCCTAAGGTTCTTCGAGTAGAAATGACTTTAAGACGGTCAAATTAACTAACTACCAATTTGATCGATACATGGATTGAAAATGCTTAATATTTCAAGATAACTAATAAATAAAAAATTAGGGTACTTCAAAAAAGGATTATATATTCAATAGGTAGGAGTTTTCGGCAATTCGTCAAACCGAAATTAGCATAATATGACAAAAATGCCTAACTACTTATTTGATCGCCTCGCAAAACATTTGTAGTGATCATTAACTTAACTTTAGCTATTATTTGAAGCGTAATAATAAATAAAAAAATGATCATACTTCAACAATATGTTATCTATACAAAAGTCGCAATTTTCCTAAGGTTTTTCGAGTAGAAATGACTTTAAGAAGGTAAAATTAACTAACTACCAATTTGATCGATACATGGATTGACAATGCTTAAAATTTCAAGATAACTAATAAAGAAAAAATTAGAATAGTACAACAAAGGATAATATATTGAATAGGCAGGAGTTTCGGCAATTCGTCAAACAGAAATGAGCAAAATATGACAAAAAATGCCTAACTACCTATTTGATCGCCGCGCAAAACATTTGCAGTGATCCTTAACTTGACTCTAGCTATTATTTGAAGCGTAATAATTAATAAAAAATTGATCATACATCATCATAGTGTTATCTATACAAAAGTCGCAATTTTCCTAAGGTGCTTCGAGTAGAAATGACTTTAAGAAAGTCAAATTAACTAACTCCCTATTTGATCGTTACATGGATTGACAATGCTTAATATTTCAAGATAACTAATAAATAAATAATTAGGGTACTTCAACAAAGGATTATATATTCAAAAGGTAGGAGTTTTCTGCAATTCGTCAAACAGAAATTAGCATAATATGACAAAAAATGCCTAATTACCTATGAGATCGCCGCGCAAAACATTTGTAGTGATCCTTAACTTAACTTTAGCTATTATTTGAAGCGTAATAATAAATAAAAAAATGATCATACATCAACAATGTGTTATCTATACAAAAGTCGCAATTTTCCTAAGGTTCTTCAAGTAGAAATGACTTTAAGAAGGTAAAATTAACTAACTACCTATTTGATCGATACATGGATTGACAATGCTTAAAATTTCAAGATAACTAATAATTAAAAAATTAGAATACTACAACAAAGGATTATATATTCAATAGGTAGGAGTTTTCGGCAATTCGTCAAACAGAAATGAGCAAAATATGACAAAAAATGCCTAACTACATATTTGATCGCCGCGCAAAACATTTGCAGTGATCCTTAACTTGACTCTAGCTTTTATTTGAAGCGTAATAATTAATAAAAAATTGATCATACATAAACATAGTGTTATCTATACAAAAGTCACAATTTTCCTAAGGCTCTTCGAGTAGAAATGACTTTAAGAAGGTCAAATTAATTAACTCCCTATTTAATCGATACATGGATTGACAATGCTAAATATTTCAAGATAACTAATAAATAAAAAATTAGGGTACTTCAACAAAGGATTATATATTCAATAGGTAGGAGTTTTCGGCAATTCGTTAAACAGAATTGAGAAAAATATGACAAAAAATGCCAAACTACCTATTTGATCGCCGTGCAAAACATTTGCAGTGATCCTTAACTTGACTCTAGCTATTATTTGAAGCGTAATAATAATTAAAAAAAATGATCATACATCAACATAGTGTTATATATACAAAAGTCGCAATTTTCCTACGGTTCTTCGAGTAGAAATGACTTTGAGAAGGTAAAATTAACTTAACTACCTATTTGATCGATACATGGATTGACAATGCTTATAATTTCAAGATAATTATTAAATAAAAAATTAGGGTACTTCAACAAAGGATTATATATTCAATAGGTAGGAGTTTTCGGCAATTCGTTAAACCGAAATGAGCATAATATGACGAAAAATGCATAACTACCTTTGTGATCGCCGCGCAAAACATTTGCAGTGATCCTTAACTTGACTCTAGCTATTATTTGAAGCGTAATAATTAATAAAAAATTGATCATACATCAACATAGTGTTATTTATACAAAAGTCGCAATTTTCCTAAGGTTCTTCGAGTAGAAATGACTTTAAGAAGGTCAAATTAACTAACTCCCTATTTGATCGATACATGGATTGACAATGCTTAATATTTCAAGATAACTAATAATTAAAAAATTAGGGTACTTCTACAAAGGATTATATATTCAATAGGTAGGAGTTTTCTGCAATTCGTCAAACAGAAATTAGCATAATATGACAAAAAATGTCTAACTACCTATTTGATTGCCGCGCAAAACATTTGCCGTGATCCTTAACTTGACTCTAGCTATTATTTGAAACGTAATAATATATAAAAAAAATGATCATACATCAAGATAGTGTTATCTATACAAAAGTCGCAATTTTCCTAAGGTTCTCCGAGTAGAAATGACTTTAAGACGGTCAAATTGACTAACTACCAATTTGATCGATACATGGATTGAAAATGCTTAATATTTCAAGATAACTAATAAATAAAAAATTAGGGTACTTCAAAAAAGGATTATATATTCAATAGGTAGGAGTTTTCGGCAATTCGTCAAACCGAAATTAGCATAATATGACAAAAAATGCCTAACTACTTATTTGATCGCCTCGCAAAACATTTGTAGTGATCATTAACTTAACTTTAGCTATTATTTGAAGCGTAATAATAAATAAAAAATTGATCATACATCAACAATATGTTATCTATACAAAAGTCGCAATTTTCCTAAGGTTTTTCGAGTAGAAATGACTTTAAGAAGGTAAAATTAACTAACTACCAATTTGATCGATACATGGATTGACAATGCTTAAAATTTCAAGATAACTAATAAAGAAAAAATTAGAATACTACAACAAAGGATAATATATTGAATAGGCAGGAGTTTCGGCAATTCGTCAAACAGAAATGAGCAAAATATGACAAAAAATGCCTAACTACCTATTTGATCGCCGCGCAAAACATTTGCAGTGATCCTTAACTTGACTCTAGCTATTATTTGAAGCGTAATAATTAATAAAAAATTGATCATACATCATCATAGTGTTATCTATACAAAAGTCGCAATTTTCCTAATGTGCTTTGAGTAGAAATGACTTTAAGAAAGTCAAATTAACTAACTCCCTATTTGATCGATACATGGATTGACAATGCTTAATATTTCAAGATAACTAATAAATAAATAATTAGGGTACTTCAACAAAGGATTATATATTCAATAGGTAGGAGTTTTCTGCAATTCGTCAAACAGAAATTAGCATAATATGACAAAAAATGCCTAACTACCTATGAGATCGCCGCGCAAAACATTTGTAGTGATCCTTAACTTAACTTTAGCTATTATTTGAAGCGTAATAATAAATAAAAAAATGATCATACATCAACAATGTGTTATCTATACAAAAGTCGCAATTTTCCTAAGGTTCTTCAAGTAGAAATGACTTTAAGAAGGTAAAATTAACTAACTACCTATTTGATCGATACATGGATTGACAATGCTTAAAATTTCAAGATAACTAATAATTAAAAAATTAGAATACTACAACAAAGGATTATATATTCAATAGGTAGGAGTTTTCGGCAATTCGTCAAACAGAAATGAGCAAAATATGACAAAAAATGCCTAACTACATATTTGATCGCCGCACAAAACATTTGCAGTGATTCTTAACTTGACTCTAGCTTTTATTTGAAGCGTAATAATTAATAAAAAATTGATCATACATAAACATAGTGTTATCTATACAAAAGTCGCAATTTTCCTAAGGTTCTTCGAGTAGAAATGACTTTAAGAAGGTCAAATTAACTAACGCCCTATTTAATCGATACATGGATTGACAATGCTTAATATTTCAAGATAACTAAAAAATAAAAAATTAGGGTACTTCAACAAAGGATTATATATTCAATAGGTAGGAGTTTTCGGCAATTCGTTAAACAGAATTGAGAAAAATATGACAAAAAATGCCAAACTACCTATTTGATCGCCGTGCAAAACATTTGCAGTGATCCTTAACTTGACTCTAGCTATTATTTGAAGCGTAATAATAAATAAAAAAAATGATCATACATCAACATAGTGTTATATATACAAAAGTCGCAATTTTCCTACGGTTCTTCGAGTAGAAATGACTTTAAGAAGGTAAAATTAACTAACTACCTATTTGATCGATACATGGATTGACAATGCTTATAATTTCAAGATAATTATTAAATAAAAAATTAGGGTACTTCAACAAAGGATTATATATTCAATAGGTAGGAGTTTTCGGCAATTCGTTAAACCGAAATGAGCATAATATGACAAAAAATGCATAACTACCTTTGTGATCGCCGCGCAAAACATTTGCAGTGATCCTTAACTTGACTCTAGCTATTATTTGAAGCTTAATAATTAATAAAAAATTGATCATACATCAACATAGTGTTATTTATACAAAAGTCGCAATTTTCCTAAGGTTCTTCGAGTAGAAATGAATTTAAGAAGGTCAAATTAACAAACTCCCTATTTGATCGATACATGGATTGACAATGCTTAATATTTCAAGATAACTAATAATTAAAAAATTAGGGTACTTCTACAAAGGATTATATATTCAATAGGTAGGAGTTTTCTGCAATTCGTTAAACAGAAATTAGCATAATATGACAAAAAATGTCTAACTACCTATTTGATTGCCGCGCAAAACATTTGCCGTGATCCTTAACTTGACTCTAGCTATTATTTGAAACGTAATAATATATAAAAAAAAATGATCATACATCAACATAGTGTTATCTATACAAAAGTCGCAATTTTCCTAAGGTTCTTCGAGTAGAAATGACTTTAAGACGGTCAAATTAACTAACTACCAATTTGATCGATACATGGATTGAAAATGCTTAATATTTCAAGATAACTAATAAATAAAAAATTAGGGTACTTCAAAAAAGGATTATATATTCAATAGGTAGGAGTTTTCGGCAATTCGTCAAACCGAAATTAGCATAATATGACAAAAAATGCCTAACTACTTATTTGATCGCCTCGCAAAACATTTGTAGTGATCATTAACTTAACTTTAGCTATTATTTGAAGCGTAATAATAAATAAAAAATTGATCATACATCAACAATATGTTATCTATACAAAAGTCGCAATTTTCCTAAGGTTTTTCGAGTAGAAATGACTTTAAGAAGGTAAAATTAACTAACTACCAATTTGATCGATACATGGATTGACAATGCTCAAAATTTCAAGATAACTAATAAAGAAAAAATTAGAATACTACAACAAAGGATAATATATTGAATAGGCAGGAGTTTCGGCAATTCGTCAAACAGAAATGAGCAAAATATGACAAAAAATGCCTAACTACCTATTTGATCGCCGCGCAAAACATTTGCAGTGATCCTTAACTTGACTCTAGCTATTATTTGAAGCGTAATAATTAATAAAAAATTGATCATACATCATCATAGTGTTATCTATACAAAAGTCGCAATTTTCCTAAGGTGCTTTGAGTAGAAATGACTTTAAGAAAGTCAAATTAACTAACTCCCTATTTGATCGATACATAGATTGACAATGCTTAATATTTCAAGATAACTAATAAATAAAAAATTAGGGTACTTCAAAAAAGGATTATATATTCAATAGGTAGGAGTTTTCGGCAATTCGTCAAACCGAAATTAGCATAATATGACAAAAAATGCCTAACTACTTATTTGATCGCCTCGCAAAACATTTGCAGTGATCATTAACTTAACTTTAGCTATTATTTGAAGCGTAATAATAAATAAAAAATTGATCATACATCAACAATATGTTATCTATACAAAAGTCGCAATTTTCCTAAGGTTTTTCGAGTAGAAATGACTTTAAGAAGGTAAAATTAACTAACTACCAATTTGATCGATACATGGATTGACAATGCTCAAAATTTCAAGATAACTAATAAAGAAAAAATTAGAATACTACAACAAAGGATAATATATTGAATAGGCAGGAGTTTCGGCAATTCGTCAAACAGAAATGAGCAAAATATGACAAAAAATGCCTAACTACCTATTTGATCGCCGCGCAAAACATTTGCAGTGATCCTTAACTTGACTCTAGCTATTATTTGAAGCGTAATAATTAATAAAAAATTGATCATACATCATCATAGTGTTATCTATACAAAAGTCGCAATTTTCCTAAGGTGCTTTGAGTAGAAATGACTTTAAGAAAGTCAAATTAACTAACTCCCTATTTGATCGATACATAGATTGACAATGCTTAATATTTCAAGATAACTAATAAATAAATAATTAGGGTACTTCAACAAAGGATTATATATTCAATAGGTATGAGTTTTCTGCAATTCGTCAAACAGAAATTAGCATAATATGACAAAAAATGCCTAACTACCTATTTGATCGCCGCGCAAAACATTTGCAGTGATCCTTAACTTGACTCTAGCTATTATTTGAAACGTAATAATAAATAAAAAAATGATCATACATCAACATAGTGTTATCTACACAAAAGTTGCAATTTTCCTAAGGTTCTTCGAGTAGAAATGACTTTAAGACGGTCAAATTAACTAACTACGTATTTGATCGATACATGGATTGACAATGCTTATAATTTCAAGATAATTATTAAATAAAAAATTAGGGTACTTCAACAAAGGATTATATATTCAATAGGTAGGAGTTTTCGGCAATTCGTTAAACCGAAATGAGCATAATATGACAAAAAATGCATAACTACCTATGTGATCGCCGCGCAAAACATTTGCAGTGATCCTTAACTTGACTCTAGCTATTATTTGAAGCATAATAATTAATAAAAAATTGATCATACATCAACATAGTGTTATTTATACAAAAGTCGCAATTTTCCTAAGGTTCTTCGAGTAGAAATGACTTTAAGAAGGTCAAATTAACTAACTCCCTATTTGATCGATACATGGATTGACAATGCTTAATATTTCAAGATAACTAATAATTAAAAAATTAGGGTACTTCAACAAAGGATTATATATTCAAAAGGTAGGAGTTTTCTGCAATTCGTCAAACAGAAATTAGCATAATATGACAAAAAATGTCTAACTACCTATTTGATTGCCGCGCAAAAAAATTGCCGTGATCCTTAACTTGACTCTAGCTATTATTTGAAACGTAATAATATATAAAAAAAATGATCATACATCAACATAGTGTTATCTATACAAAAGTCGCAATTTTCCTAAGGTTCTTCGAGTAGAAATGACTTTAAGACGGTCAAATTAACTAACTACCAATTTGATCGATACATGGATTGAAAATGCTTAATATTTCAAGATAACTAATAAATAAAAAAATTAGGGTACTTCAAAAAAGGATTATATATTCAATAGGTAGGAGTTTTCGGCAATTCGTCAAACCGAAATTAGCATAATATGACAAAAAATGCCTAACTACTTATTTGATCGCCGCGCAAAACATTTGTAGTGATCATTAACTTAACTTTAGCTATTATTTGAAGCGTAATAATAAATAAAAAATTGATCATACATCAACAATATGTTATCTATACAAAAGTCGCAATTTTCCTAAGGTTTTTCCAGTAGAAATGACTTTAAGAAGGTAAAATTAACTAACTACCAATTTGATCGATACATGGATTGACAATGCTTAAAATTTCAAGATAACTAATAAAGAAAAAATTAGAATACTACAACAAAGGATTATATATTGAATAGGCAGGAGTTTCGGCAATTCGTCAAACAGAAATGAGCAAAATATGACAAAAAATACCTAACTACCTATTTGATCGCCGCGCAAAACATTTGCAGTGATCCTTAACTTGACTCTAGCTATTATTTGAAGCGTAATAATTAATAAAAAATTGATCATACATCATCATAGTGTTATCTATACAAAAGTCGCAATTTTCCTACGGTGCTTTGAGTAGAAATGACTTTAAGAAAGTCAAATTAACTAACTCCCTAATTGATCGATACATGGATTGACAAGGCTTAATATTTCAAGATAACTAATAAATAAATAATTAGGGTACTTCTACAAAGGATTATATATTCAATAGGTAGGAGTTTTCTGCAATTCGTCAAACAGAAATTAGCATTATATGACAAAAAATGCCTAACTACCTATTTGATCGCCGCGCAAAACATTTGCAGTGATATTTAACTTGACTCTAGCTATTATTTGAAACGTAATAATAAATAAAAAAATGATCATACATCAACATAGTGTTATCTATACAAAAGTTGCAATTTTCCTAAGGTTCTTCGAGTAGAAATGACTTTAAGACGGTCAAATTAACTAACTACGTATTTGATCGATACATGGATTGACAATGCTTAATATTTCAAGATAACTAATAAATAAAAAATTAGGGTACTTCAACAAAGGATTATATATTCAATAGGTAGGAGTTTTCGGCAATTCGTCAAACAGAAATGAGCATAATATGACAAAAAATGCCTAACTACCTATGTGATCGCCGCGCAAAACATTTGTAGTGATCCTTAACTTAACTTTAGCTATTATTTGAAGCGAAATAATAAATAAAAAAATTATCATACATCAACATAGTGTTATCTATACAAAAGTCGAAATTTTCCTAAGGTTCTTCGAGTAGAAATGACTTTAAGAAGGTAAAATTAACTAACTAACTATTTGATCGATACATGGATTGACAATGCTTAAAATTTCAAGATAACTAATAATTAAAAAATTAGAATACTACAACAAAGGATTATATATTCAATAGGTAGGAGTTTTCGGTAATTCGTCAAACAGAAATGAGCAAAATATGACAAAAAATGCCTAACTACCTATTTGATCGGCGCGCAAAACATTTGCAGTGATCCATAACTTGACTCTAGCTTTTATTTGAAGCGTAATAATTAATAAAAAATTGATCATACATCAACATAGTGTTATCTATACAAAAGTCGCAATTTTCCTAAGGTTCTTCGAGTAGAAATGACTTTAAGAAAGTCAAATTAACTAACTCCCTATTTTATCGATACATGGATTGACAATGCTTAATATTTCAAAATAACTAATAAATAAAAAATTATGGTACTTCAACAAAGGATTATATATTCAATAGGTAGGAGTTTTCGGCAATTCGTCAAACAGAATTGAGCAAAATATGACAAAAAATGCCAAACTACCTATTTGATCGCCGCGCAAAACATTTGCAGTGATCCTTAACTTGACTCTAGCTATTATTTGAAGCGTAATAATAAATAAAAAAAAATGATCATACATCAACATTGTGTTATATATACAAAAGTCGCAATTTTCCTACGGTTCTTCGAGTAGAAATGACTTTGAGAAGGTAAAATTAACTAACTACGTATTTGATCGATACATGGATTGACAATGCTTATAATTTCAAGATAATTATTAAATAAAAAATTAGGGTACTTCAACAAAGGATTATATATTCAATAGGCAGGAGTTTTCGGCAATTCGTTAAACCGAAATGAGCATAATATGACAAAAAATGCATATCTACCTATGTGATCGCCGCGCAAAACATTTGCAGTGATCCTTAACTTGACTCTAGCTATTATTTGAAGCGTAATAATTAATAAAAAATTGATCATACATCAACATAGTGTTATTTATACAAAAGTCGCAATTTTCCTAAGGTTCTTCGAGTAGAAATGACTTTAAGAAGGTCAAATTAACTAACTCCCTATTTGATCGATACATGGATTGACAATGCTTAATATTTCAAGATAACTAATAATTAAAAAATTAGGGTACTTCAACAAAGGATTATATATTCAATAGGTAGGAGTTTTCTGCAATTCGTCAAACAGAAATTAGCATAATATGACAAAAAATGCCTAACTACCTATTTGATTGCCGCGCAAAACATTTGCCGTGATCCTTAACTTGACTCTAGCTATTATTTGAAACGTAATAATATATAACAAAAAATGTTCATACATCAACATAGTGTTATCTATACAAAAGTCGCAATTTTCCTAAGGTTCTTCGAGTAGAAATGACTTTAAGACGGTCAAATTAACTAACTAGCTATTTGATCGATACCTGGATTGACAATGCTTAATATTTCATGATAACTAATAAATAAAAATTAGGGTACTTCAACAAAGGATAATATATTCAATAGGTTGGAGTTTTCGGCAATTCGTCAAACAGAAATGAGCATAATATGACAAAAAATGCCTAACTACCTATGTGATCGCCGCGCAAAACATTTGTAGTGATCCTTAACTTTACTTTAGCTATTATTTGAAGCGCAATAATAAATCAAAAAATTATCATACATCAACATAGTGTTATCTATACAAAAGTTGCAATTTTCCTAAGGTTCTTCGAGTAGAAATGACTTTAAGACGGTCAAATTAACTAACTACGTATTTGATCGATACATGGATTGACAATGCTTAATATTTCAAGATAACTAATAAATAAAAAATTAGGGTACTTCAACAAAGGATTATATATTCAATAGGTAGGAGTTTTCGGCAATTCGTCAAACAGAAATGAGCATAATATGACAAAAAATGCCTAACTACCTATGTGATCGCCGCGCAAAACATTTGTAGTGATCCTTAACTTAACTTTAGCTATTATTTGAAGCGAAATAATAAATAAAAAAATTATCATACATCAACATAGTGTTATCTATACAAAAGTCGAAATTTTCCTAAGGTTCTTCGAGTAGAAATGACTTTAAGAAGGTAAAATTAACTAACTAACTATTTGATCGATACATGGATTGACAATGCTTAAAATTTCAAGATAACTAATAATTAAAAAATTAGAATACTACAACAAAGGATTATATATTCAATAGGTAGGAGTTTTCGGTAATTCGTCAAACAGAAATGAGCAAAATATGACAAAAAATGCCTAACTACCTATTTGATCGGCGCGCAAAACATTTGCAGTGATCCATAACTTGACTCTAGCTTTTATTTGAAGCGTAATAATTAATAAAAAATTGATCATACATCAACATAGTGTTATCTATACAAAAGTCGCAATTTTCCTAAGGTTCTTCGAGTAGAAATGACTTTAAGAAAGTCAAATTAACTAACTCCCTATTTGATCGATACATGGATTGACAATGCTTAATATTTCAAAATAACTAATAAATAAAAAATTATGGTACTTCAACAAAGGATTATATATTCAATAGGTAGGAGTTTTCGGCAATTCGTCAAACAGAATTGAGCAAAATATGACAAAAAATGCCAAACTACCTATTTGATCGCCGCGCAAAACATTTGCAGTGATCCTTAACTTGACTCTAGCTATTATTTGAAGCGTAATAATAAATAAAAAAAAATGATCATACATCAACATTGTGTTATATATACAAAAGTCGCAATTTTCCTACGGTTCTTCGAGTAGAAATGACTTTGAGAAGGTAAAATTAACTAACTACGTATTTGATCGATACATGGATTGACAATGCTTATAATTTCAAGATAATTATTAAATAAAAAATTAGGGTACTTCAACAAAGGATTATATATTCAATAGGCAGGAGTTTTCGGCAATTCGTTAAACCGAAATGAGCATAATATGACAAAAAATGCATATCTACCTATGTGATCGCCGCGCAAAACATTTGCAGTGATCCTTAACTTGACTCTAGCTATTATTTGAAGCGTAATAATTAATAAAAAATTGATCATACATCAACATAGTGTTATTTATACAAAAGTCGCAATTTTCCTAAGGTTCTTCGAGTAGAAATGACTTTAAGAAGGTCAAATTAACTAACTCCCTATTTGATCGATACATGGATTGACAATGCTTAATATTTCAAGATAACTAATAATTAAAAAATTAGGGTACTTCAACAAAGGATTATATATTCAATAGGTAGGAGTTTTCTGCAATTCGTCAAACAGAAATTAGCATAATATGACAAAAAATGCCTAACTACCTATTTGATTGCCGCGCAAAACATTTGCCGTGATCCTTAACTTGACTCTAGCTATTATTTGAAACGTAATAATATATAACAAAAAATGTTCATACATCAACATAGTGTTATCTATACAAAAGTCGCAATTTTCCTAAGGTTCTTCGAGTAGAAATGACTTTAAGACGGTCAAATTAACTAACTAGCTATTTGATCGATACCTGGATTGACAATGCTTAATATTTCATGATAACTAATAAATAAAAATTAGGGTACTTCAACAAAGGATAATATATTCAATAGGTTGGAGTTTTCGGCAATTCGTCAAACAGAAATGAGCATAATATGACAAAAAATGCCTAACTACCTATGTGATCGCCGCGCAAAACATTTGTAGTGATCCTTAACTTTACTTTAGCTATTATTTGAAGCGCAATAATAAATCAAAAAATTATCATACATCAACATAGTGTTATCTATACAAAAGTCACAATTTTCCTAAGGTTCTTCGAGTAGAAATGACTTTAAGAAGGTAAAATTAACTAACTACCTATTTGATCGATACATGGATTGACAATGCTTAAAATTTCAAGATAACTAATAAATAAAAAATTAGAATACTTCAACAAAGGATTATATATTCAATAGGTAGGAATTTTCGGCCATTCGTCAAAAAAATATGAGCAAAATATGACAAAAAATGCCTAACTACCTATTTGATCGCCGCGCAAAACATTTGCAGTGATCCTTAACTTGACTCTATCTATTATTTGAAATGTAATAATAAATAAAAAAATGATCATACATCAACATAGTGTTATCTATACAAAAGTCGCAATTTTCCTAAGGTTCTTCGAGTAGAAATGACTTTAAGAAGGTCAAATTAACTAACTACATATTTGATAGATACATGGATTGAAAATACTTAATATTTCAAGATAACTAATAAATAAAAAATTAGGGTACTTCAACAAAGGATTATATATTCAATAAGTAGGAGTTTTCGGCAATTCGTAAAACCGAAATGAGCATAATTTGACAAAAAATGCCTAACTATCTATTTGATCGCCGCGCAAAACATTTGTAGTGAACCATAACTTAACTGTAGCTATTATTTGAAGCGTAATAATAAATAAAAAAATGATCATACATCAACAATGTGTTATCTATACAAAAGTTGCAATTTTTCTAAGGTTCTTCGAGTAGAAATGACTTTAAGAAGGTAAAATTAACTAACTACCTATTTGATCGATACATGGATTGACAATGCTTAAAATTTCAAGAAAACTAATAAATAAAATATTAGAATACTACAACAAAGGATTATATATTCAATAGGTAGGAGTTTTCGGCAATTCGTCAAACAGAAATGAGCAAAATATGACAAAAAATGCCTAACTACCTATTTGATCGCCGCGCAAAACATTTGCAGTATTCCTTAACTTGACTCTAGCTATTATTTGAAGCGTAATAATTAATAAAAAATTGATCATACATCAACATAGTGTTATCTATACAAAAGTCACAATTTTCCTAAGGTTCTTCGAGTAGAAATGACTTTAAGAAGGTCAAATTAACTAACTCCCTATTTGATCGATACATGGATTGACAATGCTTAAAATTTCAAGATAACTAATAAATAAAAAATTAGGGTACTTCAACAAAGGATTCTATATTGAATAGGTAGGAGTTTTCGGCAATTCGTCAAACAGAAATGAGCATAATATGACAAAAAATGCCTAACTACCTATGTGATCGCCGCGCAAAACATTTGCAGTGATCCTTAACTTGACTCTAGCTATTATTTGAAATGTAATAATAAATAAAAAAATTATCACACATCAACATAGTGTTATCTACACAAAAGTCACAATTTTCCTACGGTTCTTCGAGTAGAAATGACTTTAAGAAGGTGAAATTAACTAACTACCTATTTGATCGATACATGGATTGAAAATGCTTAATATTTCAAGATAACAAATAAATAAAAAATTAGGGTACTTCCACAAAGGATTATATATTCAATAGGTAGGAGTTTTCGGCAATTCGTCTAACCGAAATGAGCATAATATGACAAAAAATGCCTAACTACCTATTTGATCGCCGCGCAAAACATTTGTAGTGATCCTTAACTTAACTTTAGCTATTATTTGAAGCGTAATAATAAATAAAAAAATGATCATACATCAACAATGTGTTATCTATACAAAAGTCGCAATTTTCCTAAAGTTTTTCGAGTAGAAATGACTTTAAGAAGGTAAAATTAACTAACTACCTATTTGATCGATACATGGATTGACAATGCTTAATATTTCAAGATAACTAAAAAAGGATTATATATTCAATAGGTAGGAGGTTTCTGCAAGTCGTCAAACAGAAATTAGCATAATATGACAAAAAATGCCTAAATACCTATTTGATCGCCGCGCAAAACATTTGCAGTGATCCTTAACTTGACTCTAGCTTTTATTTGAAACGTAATAATATATAAAAAAATGATCATACATCAACATAGTGTTATCTATACAAAAGTCGCAATTTTCCTAAGGTTCTTCGAGTAGAAATGACTTTAAGAAGGTAAAATTAACTAACTACCTATTTGATCGATACATGGATAGAAAATGCTTAATATTTCAAGATAACTAATAAATAAAAAATTAGGGTACTTCAACAAAGGATTATATATTCAATAGGAAGGAGTTTTCGGCAATTCGTCAAAAAAATATGAGCAAAATATGACGAATAATGCCTAACTACCTATTTGATCGCCGCGCAAAACATTTGCAGTGATCCTTAACTTGACTCTATCTATTATTTGAAATGTAATAATAAATAAAAAAATGATCATACATCAACATAGTGTTATCTATACCAAAGTCGCAATTTTCATAATGTTCTTCGAGCAGAAATGACTTTAAGAAGGTCAAATTAACTAACTCCCCATTTGATCGATACATGGATTGACAATGCTTAAAATTTCAAGATAACTAATAAATAAAAAATTAGGGTACTTCAACAAAGGATTATATATTCAATAGGTAGGAGTTTTCGGCAATTCGTCAAACAGAAATGAGCAAAATATGACAAAAAATGCCTAACTACCTATTTGATCGCCGCGCAAAACATTTGCAGTGATCCTTAACTTGACTCTAGCTATTATTTGAAGCGTAATAATAAATAAAAAAATGATCATACATCAACATAGTGTTATCTATACAAAAGTCGCAATTTTCCTAAGGTTCTTCGAGTAGAAATGACTTTAAGAAGGTGAAATTAACTAACTACCTATTTGATCGATACATGGATTGACAATGCTTAAAATTTCAAGATAACTAATAAATAAAAAATTAGAATACTTCAACAAAGGATTATATATTCAATAGGAAGGAGTTTTCGGCAATTCGTCAAAAAAATATGAGCAAAATATGACAAAAAATGCCTAACTACCTATTTGATCGCCGCGCAAAACATTTGCAGTGATCCTTAATTTGACTCTATCTATTATTTGAAATGTAATAATAAATAAAAAAATGATCATACATCAACATAGTGTTATCTATACAAAAGTCGCAATTTTCCTAAGGTTCTTCGAGTAGAAATAACTTTAAAAAGGTCAAATTAACTAACTACATATTTGATAGATACATGGATTGAAAATACTTAATATTTCAAGATAACTAATAAATAAAAAATTAGGGTACTTCAACAAAGGATTATATATTCAATAAGTAGGAGTTTTCGGCAATTCGTCAAACCGAAATGAGCATAATTTGACAAAAAATGCCTAACTATCTATTTGATCGCCGCGCAAAACACTTGTTGTGAACCTTAACTTAACTGTAGCTATTATTTGAAGCGTAATAATTAATAAAAAAATGATCATACATCAACAATGTGTTATCTATACAAAAGTTGCAATTTTTCTAAGGTTCTTCGAGTAGAAATGACTTTAAGAAGGTAAAATTAACTAACTACCTATTTGATCGATACATGGATTGACAATGCTTAAAATTTCAAGATAACTAATAAATAAAAAATTAGGGTACTTCAACAAAGGATTATATATTCAATAGGAAGGAGTTTTCGGCAATTCGTCAAAAAAATATGAGCAAAATATGACGAATAATGCCTAACTACCTATTTGATCGCCGCGCAAAACATTTGCAGTGATCCTTAACTTGACTCTATCTATTATTTGAAATGTAATAATAAATAAAAAAATGATCATACATCAACATAGTGTTATCTATACCAAAGTCGCAATTTTCATAATGTTCTTCGAGCAGAAATGACTTTAAGAAGGTCAAATTAACTAACTCCCCATTTGATCGATACATGGATTGACAATGCTTAAAATTTCAAGATAACTAATAAATAAAAAATTAGGGTACTTCAACAAAGGATTATATATTCAATAGGTAGGAGTTTTCGGCAATTCGTCAAACAGAAATGAGCAAAATATGACAAAAAATGCCTAACTACCTATTTGATCGCCGCGCAAAACATTTGCAGTGATCCTTAACTTGACTCTAGCTATTATTTGAAGCGTAATAATAAATAAAAAAATGATCATACATCAACATAGTGTTATCTATACAAAAGTCGCAATTTTCCTAAGGTTCTTCGAGTAGAAATGACTTTAAGAAGGTGAAATTAACTAACTACCTATTTGATCGATACATGGATTGACAATGCTTAAAATTTCAAGATAACTAATAAATAAAAAATTAGGGTACTTCAACAAAGGATTATATATTCAATAGGTAGGAGTTTTCGGCAATTCGTCAAACCAAATTAGCATAATATGACAAAAAATGCCTAACTACCTATTTGATTGCCGCACAAAACATTTGTAGTGATCCTTTCACTTAACAGTAGCTATTATTTGAAGCGTAATAATAAATAAAAAAATGATCATACATCAACAATGTGTTATCTATACAAAAGTCGCAATTTTCCTAAGGTTCTTCGAGTAGAAATGACTTTAAGAAGGTAAAATTAACTAACTACCTATTTGATCTATACATGGATTGACAATGCTTAAAATTTCAAGATAACTAATAAATAAAAAATTAGAATACTACAACAAAGGATTATATATTCAATAGGTAGGAATTTTCGGCAATTCGTCAAACAGAAATGAGCAAAATATGACAAAAAATGCCTAACTACCTATTTGATCGCCGCGCAAAACATTTGCAGTGATCATTAACTTGACTCTAGCAATTATTTGAAATGTAATAATTAATAAAAAATTGATCATACATCAACATAGTGTTATCTATACAAAAGTCGCAATTTTCCTATGGTTCTTCGAGTAGAAATGACTTTAAGAAGGTCAAATTAACTAACTCCCTATTTGATCGATACATGGATTGACAAAGCTTAATATTTCAAGATAACTAATAAATAAAAAATTAGGGTACTTCAACAAAGGATTATACATTCAATAGGTAGGAATTTTCGGCAATTCGTCAAATAGAAATTTGCATAATATGACAAAAAATGCCTAACTAACAATTTGATCGCCGCGCAAAACATTTGCAGTGATCCTTAACTTGACTCTAGCTATTATTTGAAGCGTAATAATAAATAAAAAAATGATCATACATCAACATAGTGTTATCGATACAAAAGTCGCAATTTTCCTAAGGTTCTTAGAATAGAAATGACTTTAAGAAGGTAAAATTAACTAACTACCAATTTGATCGATACAGGGATTGACAATGCTTAAAATTTCAAGATAACTAATAAATAAAAAATTAGAATACTTCAACAAAGGATTATATATTCAATAGGTAGGAGTTTTCGGAAATTCGTCAAACAGAAATGAGCAAAATATGACAAAAAATGCCTAACTACCTATTTGATCGCCGCGGAAATCATTTACAGTAATCCTTAACTTGACTCTAGCTATTATTTGAAGCGTAATAATTAATAAAAAATGATCATACATCAACATAGTGTTATCTATACAAAAGTCACAATTTTCCTAAGGTTCTTCGAGTAGAAATGACGTTAAGAAGGTCAAATTAACTAACTACCTATTTGATCGATACATGGATTGACAATGCTTAAAATTTCAAGATAACTAATAAATAAAAAATTAGAATTCTTCAACAAAGGATTATATATTCAATAGGAAGGAGTTTTCGGCAATTCGTCAAAAAAATATGAGCAAAATATGACAAAAAATGCCTAACTACCTATTTGATCGCCGCGCAAAACATTTGCAGTGATCCTTAACTTGACTCTATCTATTATTTGAAATGTAATAATAAATAAAAAAAATGATCATACATCAACATAGTGTTATCTATACAAAAGTCGCAATTTTCCTAAGGTTCTTCGAGTAGAAATGACTTTAAGAAGGTCAAATTAACTAACTACATATTTGATAGATACATGGATTGAAAATACTTAATATTTCAAGATAACTAATAAATAAAAAATTAGGGCACTTCAACAAAGGATTATATATTCAATAAGTAGGAGTTTTCGGCAATTCGTCAAACCGAAATGAGCATAATTTGACAAAAAATGCCTAACTATCTATTTGATCGCCGCGCAAAACATTTGTAGTGAACCTTAACTTAACTGTAGCTATTATTTGAAGCGTAATAATAAATAAAAAAATGATCATACATCAACAATGTGTTATCTATACAAAAGTTGCAATTTTTCTAAGGTTCTTCGAGTAGAAATGACTTTAAGAAGGTAAAATTAACTAACTACCTATTTGATCGATACATGGATTGACAATGCTTAAAATTTCAAGAAAACTAATAAATAAAATATTAGAATACTACAACAAAGGATTATATATTCAATAGGTAGGAGTTTTCGGCAATTCGTCAAACAGAAATGAGCAAAATATGACAAAAAATGCCTAACTACCTATGTGATCGCCGCGCAAAACATTTGCAGTGATCCTTAACTTGACTCTAGCTATTATTTGAAATGTAATAATAAATAAAAAAATTATCATACATCAACATAGTGTTATCTATACAAAAGTCACAATTTTCCTAAGGTTCTTCGAGTAGAAATGACTTTAAGAAGGTCAAATTAACTAACTACCTATTTGATCGATACATGGATTGAAAATGCTTAATATTTCAAGATAACTAATAAATAAAAAATTAGGGTACTTCCACAAAGGATTATATATTCAATAGGTAGGAGTTTTCGGCAATTCGTCTAACCGAAATGAGAATAATATGACAAAAAATGCCTAACTACCTATTTGATCGCCGCGCAAAACATTTGTAGTGATCCTTAACTTAACTCTATCTATTATTTGAAGCGTAATAATAAATAAAAAAATGATCATACATCAACAATGTGTTATCTATACAAAAGTCGCAATTTTCCTAAGGTTTTTCGAGTAGAAATGACTTTAAGAAGGTAAAATTAACTAACTACCTATTTGATCGATACATGGATTGACAATGCTTAAAATTTCAAGATAACTAATAAATAAAAAATTAGAATACTTCAACAAAGGATTATATATTCAATAGGTAGGAGTTTTCGGAAATTCGTCAAACAGAAATGAGGAAAATATGACAAAAAATGCCTAAATACATATTTGATCGCCGCGCAAAACATTTGCAGTGATCCTTAACTTGACTCTAGCTATTATTTGAAGCGTAATAATTAATAAAAAATGATCATACATCAACATAGTGTTATCTATACAAAAGTCACAATTTTCCTAAGGTTCTTCGAGTAGAAATGACGTTAAGAAGGTCAAATTAACTAACTACCTATTTGATCGATACATGGATTGACAATGCTTAATATTTCAAGATAACTAATAAATAAAAAATAAGGGTACTTCAACAAAGGACTATGTATTCAATAGGTAGGAGGTTTCTGCAATTCGTCAAACAGAAATGAGCATAATATGACAAAAAATGCCTAACTACCTATTTGATCGCCGCGCAAAACATTTGTAGTGATCCTTAACTTAACTTTAGCTATTATTTGAAGCGTAATAATAAATAAAAAAATGATCATACATCAACATAGTCTTATCTATACAAAAGTCGCAATTTTCCTAAGGTTCTTCGAGTAGAAATGAAATTAAGAAGGTAAAATTAACTACCTACCTATTTGATCGATACATGGATTGACAATTCTTAAAATTTCAAGATAACTAATAAATAAAAAATTAGGGTACTTCAACAAAGGATTCTATATTCAATAGGTAGGAGTTTTCGGCAATTCGTCAAACAGAAATGAGCATAATATGACAAAAAATGCCTAACTACCTATGTGATCGCCGCGCAAAACATTTGCAGTGATCCTTAACTTGACTCTAGCTATTATTTGAAATGTAATAATAAATAAAAAAATTATCATACCTCAACATAGTGTTATCTACACAAAAGTCACAATTTTCCTACGGTTCTTCGAGTAGAAATGACTTTAAGAAGGTGAAATTAACTAACTACCTATTTGATCGATACATGGATTGAAAATGCTTAATATTTCAAGATAACAAATAAATAAAAAATTAGGGTACTTCCACAAAGGATTATATATTCAATAGGTAGGTGTTTTCGGCAATTCGTCTAACCGAAATGAGCATAATATGACAAAAAATGCCTAACTACCTATTTGATCGCCGCGCAAAACATTTGTAGTGATCCTTAACTTTACTTTAGCTATTATTTGAAGCGTAATAATAAATAAAAAAACGATCATACATCAACATAGTGTTATCTATACAAAAGTCGCAATTTTCCTAAGGTTCTTCGACTAGAAATGACTTTAAGAAGGTCAAATTAACTAACTCCCTATTTAATCGATACATGGATTGACAATGCTTAATATTTCAAGATAACTAATAAATAAAAAATTAGGGTACTTCAACAAAGGATTATATATTCAATAGGTAGGAATTTTCGGCAATTCTTCAAACAGAAATTAGCGTAATATGACAAAAAATGCCTAACAACCTATTTGATCGCCACGCAAAACATTTGCAGTGATCCTTAACTTGACTCTAGCTATTATTTGAAATGTAATAATAAATAAAAAAATGATCATACATCAACATAGTGTTATCTATAAAAAATTCGCCATTTTCCTAAGGTTCTTTGAGTAGAAATGACTTTAAGAAGGTAAAATTAACTAACTACCTATTTGATCGATACATGGATTGACAATGCATAAAATTTCAAGATAACTAATAAATAAAAAATTAGGGTACTTCAACAAAGGATTATATATTCAATAGGTAGGAGTTTTCGGCAATTCGTTAAACAGAAATGAGCAAAATATGACAAAAAATGCCTAACTACCTATTTGATCGCCGCGCAAAACATTTGCAGTGATCCTTAACTTGACTCTATCTATTATTTGAAATGTAATAATAAATAAAAAAATGATCATACATCAACATAGTGTTATCTATACAAACGTCGCAATTTTCCTAATGTTCTTCGAGTAGAAATGACTTTAAGAAGGTCAAATTAACTAACTACATATTTGATATATACATGGATTGAAAATACTTAATATTTCAAGATAACTAATAAATAAAAATTAGGGTACTTCAACAAAGGATTATATATTCAATAGGTAGGAGTTTTCGGCAATTCGTCAAACCGAAATGAGCATAATATGACAAAAAATGCCTAACTACCTATTTGATCGCCGCGCAAAACATTTGTAGTGATCCTTAACTTAACTTTAGCTATTATTTGAAGCGTAATAATAAATAAAAAAATGATCATACATCAACATAGTCTTATCTATACAAAAGTCGCAATTTTCCTAAGGTTCTTCGAGTAGAAATGACTTTAAGAAGGTAAAATTAACTAACTACCTATTTGATCGATACATGGATTGAAAATGCTTAATATTTCAAGATAACAAATAAATAAAAAATTAGGGTACTTCCACAAAGGATTATATATTCAATAGGTAGGAGTTTTCGGCAATTCGTCTAACCGAAATGAGCATAATATGACAAAAAATGCCTAACTACCTATTTGATCGCCGCGCAAAACATTTGTAGTGAATAGGTAGGAGTTTTCGGCAATTCGTCAAACAGAAATGAGCATAATATGACAAAAAATGCCTAACTACCTATGTGATCGCCGCGCAAAACATTTGCAGTGATCCTTAACTTGACTCTAGCTATTATTTGAAATGTAATAATAAATAAAAAAATCATCACACATCAACATAGTGTTATCTACACAAAAGTCACAATTTTCCTACGGTTCTTCGAGTAGAAATGACTTTAAGAAGGTGAAATTAACTAACTACCTATTTGATCGATACATGGATTGAAAATGGTTAATATTTCAAGATAACAAATAAATAAAAAATTAGGGTACTTCCACAAAGGATTATATATTCAATAGGTAGGAGTTTTCGGCAATTCGTCTAACCGAAATGAGCATAATATGACAAAAAATGCCTAACTACCTATTTGATCGCCGCGCAAAACATTTGTAGTGATCCTTAACTTAACTTTAGCTATTATTTGAAGCGTAATAATAAATAAAAAAAATGATCATACATCAACAATGTGTTATCTATACGAAAGTCGCAATTTTCCTAAAGTTTTTCGAGTAGAAATGACTTTAAGAAGGTAAAATTAACTAACTACCAATTTGATCGATACATGGATTGACAATGCTTAAAATTTCAAGATAACTAATAAATAAAAATTTAGAATACTACAACAAAGGATTATATATTCAATAGGTAGGAGTTTTCGGAAATTCGTCAAACAGAAATGAGGAAAATATGACAAAAAATGCCTAAATACATATTTGATCGCCGCGCAAAACATTTGCAGTGATCCTTAACTTGACTCTAGCTATTATTTGAAGCGTAATAATTAATAAAAAATGATCATACATCAACATAGTGTTATCTATACAAAAGTCACAATTTTCCTAAGGTTCTTCGAGTAGAAATGACGTTAAGAAGGTCAAATTAACTAACTACCTATTTGATCGATACATGGATTGACAATGCTAAATATTTCAAGATAACTAATAAATAAAAAATAAGGGTACTTCAACAAAGGACTATGTATTCAATAGGTAGGAGTTTTCGGCAATTCGGCAAACAGAAATGAGCATAATATGACAAAAAATTCCTAAATGCCTATTTGATCGCCGCGCAAAACATTTGCAGTGATCCTTAACTTGACTCTAGCTATTATTTGAAACGTAATAATAAATAAAAAAATAATCATACATCAACATAGTGTTATCTATACAAAAGTCGCAAATTTTCCTAAGGTTCTTCGAGTAGAAATGACTTTAAGAAGGTCAAATTAACTTACCACCTATTTGATCGATACATGGATTGACAATGCTTAATATTTCAAGATAACTAAAAAATAAAAAAATTAGGGTACTTCAACAAAGGATTATATATTCAATAGGTAGGAGGTTTCTGCAAGTCGTCAAACAGAAATTAGCATAATATGACAAAAAATGCCGAAATACCTATTTGATCGCCGCGCAAAACATTTGCAGTGATCCTTAACTTGACTCTAGCTTTTATTTGAAACGTAATAATATATAAAAAAATGATCATACATCAACATAGTGTTATCTATACAAAAGTCGCAATTTTCCTAAGGTTCTTCGAGTAGAAATGACTTTAAGACGGTCAAATTAACTAACTAGCTATTTGATCGATACATGGATAGAAAATGCTTAATATTTCAAGATAACTAATAAATAAAAAATTAGGGTACTTCAACAAAGGATTATATATTCAATAGGTAGGAGTTTTCGGCAATTCGTCAAACAGAAATGAGCAAAATATGACAAAAAATGCCTAACTACCTATTTGATCGCCGCGCAAAACATTTGTAGTGATCCTTAACTTAACTTTAGCTATTATTTGAAGCGTAATAATAATTAAAAAAATTATCATACATCAGCATAGTGTTATCTATACAAAGGTCGCAATTTTCCTAATGTTCTTCGAGCAGAAATGACTTTAAGAAGGTCAAATTAACTAACTCCCCATTTGATCGATACATGGATTGACAATGCTTAAAATTTCAAGATAACTAATAAATAAAAAATTAGGGTACTTCAACAAAGGATTATATATTCAATAGGTAGGAGTTTTCGGCAATTCGTCACACAGAAATGAGCAAAATATGACAAAAAATGCCTAACTACCTATTTGATCGACGCGCAAAACATTTGCAGTGATCCTTAACTTGACTCTAGCTATTATTTGAAGCGTAATAATAAATAAAAAAATGATCATACATCAACATAGTGTTATCTATACAAAAGTCGCAATTTTCCTAAGGTTCTTCGAGTAGAAATGACTTTAAGAAGGTGAAATTAACTAACTACCTATTTGATCGATACATGGATTGACAATGCTTAAAATTTCAAGATAACTAATAAATAAAAAATTAGGGTACTTCAACAAAGGATTATATATTCAATAGGTAGGAGTTTTCGGCAATTCGTCAAACCAAATTAGCATAATATGACAAAAAATGCCTAACTACCTATTTGATTGCCGCACAAAACATTTGTTGTGATCCTTAACTTAACAGTAGCTATTATTTGAAGCGTAATAATAAATAAAAAAATGATCATACATCAACAATGTGTTATCTATACAAAAGTCGCAATTTTCCTAAGGTTCTTCGAGTAGAAATGACTTTAAGAAGGTAAAATTAACTAACTACCTATTTGATCGATACATGGATTGACAATGCTTAAAATTTCAAGATAACTAATAAATAAAAAATTAGAATACTACAACAAAGGATTATATATTCAATAGGTAGGAATTTTCGGCAATTCGTCAAACAGAAATGAGCAAAATATGACAAAAAATGCCTAACTACCTATTTGATCGCCGCGCAAAACATTTGCAGTGATCATTAACTTGACTCTAGCAATTATTTGAAATGTAATAATTAATAAAAAATTGATCATACATCAACATAGTGTTATCTATACAAAAGTCGCAATTTTCCTAAGGTTCTTCGAGTATAAATGACTTTAAGAAGGTCAAATTAACTTACCACCTATTTGATCGATACATGGATTGACAATGCTTAATATTTCAAGATAACTAAAAAATAAAAAAATTAGGGTACTTCAACAAAGGATTATATATTCAATAGGTAGGAGGTTTCTGCAAGTCGTCATACAGAAATTAGCATAATATGACAAAAAATGCCTAAATACCTATTTGATCGCCGCGCAAAACATTTGCAGTGATCCTTAACTTGACTCTAGCTTTTATTTGAAACGTAATAATATATAAAAAAATGATCATACATCAACATAGTGTTATCTATACAAAAGTCGCAATTTTCCTAAGGTTCTTCGAGTAGAAATGACTTTAAGACGGTCAAATTAACTAACTAGCTATTTGATCGATACATGGATAGAAAATGCTTAATATTTCAAGATAACTAATAAATAAAAAATTACGGTACTTCAACAAAGGATTATATATTCAATAGGTAGGAGTTTTCGGCAATTCGTCAAACAGAAATGAGCAAAATATGACAAAAAATGCCTAACTACCTATTTGATCGCCGCGCAAAACATTTGTAGTGATCCTTAACTTAACTTTAGCTATTATTTGAAGCGTAATAATAATTAAAAAAATTATCATACATCAACATAGTGTTATCTATACAAAAGTCGCAATTTTCCTAATGTTCTTCGAGCAGAAATGACTTTAAGAAGGTCAAATTAACTAACTCCCCATTTGATCGATACATGGATTGACAATGCTTAAAATTTCAAGATAACTAATAAATAAAAAATTAGGGTACTTCAACAAAGGATAATATATTCAATAGGTAGGAGTTTTCGGCAATTCGTCAAACAGAAATGAGCAAAATATGACAAAAAATGCCTAACTACCTATTTGATCGCCGCGCAAAACATTTGCAGTGATCCTTAACTTGACTCTAGCTATTATTTGAAGCGTAATAATAAATAAAAAAATGATCATACATCAACATAGTGTTATCTATACAAAAGTCGCAATTTTCCTAAGGTTCTTCGAGTAGAAATGACTTTAAGAAGGTGAAATTAACTAATTACCTATTTGATCGATACATGGATTGACAATGCTTAAAATTTCAAGATAACTAATAAATAAAAAATTAGGGTACTTCAACAAAGGATTATATATTCAATAGGTAGGAGTTTTCGGCAATTCGTCAAACCAAATTAGCATAATATGACAAAAAATGCCTAACTACCTATTTGATTGCCGCACAAAACATTTGTAGTGATCCTTAACGTAACAGTAGCTGTTATTTGAAGCGTAATAATAAATAAAAAAATGATCATACATCAACAATGTGTTATCTATACAAAAGTCGCAATTTTCCTAAGGTTCTTCGAGTAGAAATGACTTTAAGAAGGTAAAATTAACTAACTACCTATTTGATCGATACATGGATTGACAATGCTTAAAATTTCAAGATAACTAATAAATAAAAAATTAGAATACTACAACAAAGGATTATATATTCAATAGGTAGGAATTTTCGGCAATTCGTCAAACAGAAATGAGCAAAATATGACAAAAAATGCCTAACTACCTATTTGATCGCCGCGCAAAACATTTGCAGTGATCATTAACTTGACTCTAGCAATTATTTGAAATGTAATAATTAATAAAAAATTGATCATACATCAACATAGTGTTATCTATACAAAAGTCGCAATTTTCCTAAGGTTCTTCGAGTAGAAATGACTTTAAGAAGGTGAAATTAACTAATTACCTATTTGATCGATACATGGATTGACAATGCTTAAAAGTTCAAGATAACTAATAAATAAAAAATTAGGGTACTTCAACAAAGGATTATATATTCAATAGGTAGGAGTTTTCGGCAATTCGTCAAACCAAATTAGCATAATATGACAAAAAATGCCTAACTACCTATTTGATTGCCGCACAAAACATTTGTAGTGATCCTTAACTTAACAGTAGCTGTTATTTGAAGCGTAATAATAAATAAAAAAATGATCATACATCAACAATGTGTTATCTATACAAAAGTCGCAATTTTCCTAAGGTTCTTCGAGTAGAAATGACTTTAAGAAGGTAAAATTAACTAACTACCTATTTGATCGATACATGGATTGACAATGCTTAAAATTTCAAGATAACTAATAAATAAAAAATTAGAATACTACAACAAAGGATTATATATTCAATAGGTAGGAATTTTCGGCAATTCGTCAAACAGAAATGAGCAAAATATGACAAAAAATGCCTAACTACCTATTTGATCGCCGCGCAAAACATTTGCAGTGATCATTAACTTGACTCTAGCAATTATTTGAAATGTAATAATTAATAAAAAATTGATCATACATCAACATAGTGTTATCTATACAAAAGTCGCAATTTTCCTATGGTTCTTCGAGTAGAAATGACTTTAAGAAGGTCAAATTAACTAACTCCCTATTTGATCGATACATGGATTGACAATGCTTAATATTTCAAGATAACTAATAAATAAAAAATTAGGGTACTTCAACAAAGGATTATACATTCAATAGGTAGGAATTTTCGGCAATTCGTCAAATAGAAATTTGCATAATATGACAAAAAATGCCTAACTAACAATTTGATCGCCGCGCAAAACATTTGCAGTGATCCTTAACTTGACTCTAGCTATTATTTGAAGCGTAATAATAAATAAAAAAATGATCATACATCAACATAGTGTTATCGATACAAAAGTCGCAATTTTCCTGAGGTTCTTAGAGTAGAAATGACTTTAAGAAGGTAAAATTAACTAACTACCAATTTGATCGATACAGGGATTGACAATGCTTAAAATTTCAAGATAACTAATAAATAAAAAATTAGAATACTTCAACAAAGGATTATATATTCAATAGGTAGGAGTTTTCGGAAATTCGTCAAACAGAAATGAGCAAAATATGACAAAAAATTCCTAACTACCTATTTGATCGCCGCGGAAAACATTTACAGTAATCCTTAACTTGACTCTAGCTATTATTTGAAGCGTAATAATAAATAAAAAAATGATCATACATCAACATAGTGTTATCTATACAAAAGTCGCAATTTTCCTAAGGTTCTTCGAGTAGAAATGACTTTAAGAAGGTGAAATTAACTAACTACCTATTTGATCGATACATGGATTGACAATGCTTAAAATTTCAAGATAACTAATAAATAAAAAATTAGGGTACTTCAACAAAGGATTATATATTCAATAGGTAGGAGTTTTCGGCAATTCGTCAAACCAAATTAGCATAATATGACAAAAAATGCCTAACTACCTATTTGATTGCCGCACAAAACATTTGTTGTGATCCTTAACTTAACAGTAGCTATTATTTGAAGCGTAATAATAAATAAAAAAATGATCATACATCAACAATGTGTTATCTATACAAAAGTCGCAATTTTCCTAAGGTTCTTCGAGTAGAAATGACTTTAAGAAGGTAAAATTAACTAACTACCTATTTGATCGATACATGGATTGACAATGCTTAAAATTTCAAGATAACTAATAAATAAAAAATTAGAATACTACAACAAAGGATTATATATTCAATAGGTAGGAATTTTCGGCAATTCGTCAAACAGAAATGAGCAAAATATGACAAAAAATGCCTAACTACCTATTTGATCGCCGCGCAAAACATTTGCAGTGATCATTAACTTGACTCTAGCAATTATTTGAAATGTAATAATTAATAAAAAATTGATCATACATCAACATAGTGTTATCTATACAAAAGTCGCAATTTTCCTAAGGTTCTTCGAGTATAAATGACTTTAAGAAGGTCAAATTAACTTACCACCTATTTGATCGATACATGGATTGACAATGCTTAATATTTCAAGATAACTAAAAAATAAAAAAATTAGGGTACTTCAACAAAGGATTATATATTCAATAGGTAGGAGGTTTCTGCAAGTCGTCATACAGAAATTAGCATAATATGACAAAAAATGCCTAAATACCTATTTGATCGCCGCGCAAAACATTTGCAGTGATCCTTAACTTGACTCTAGCTTTTATTTGAAACGTAATAATATATAAAAAAATGATCATACATCAACATAGTGTTATCTATACAAAAGTCGCAATTTTCCTAAGGTTCTTCGAGTAGAAATGACTTTAAGACGGTCAAATTAACTAACTAGCTATTTGATCGATACATGGATAGAAAATGCTTAATATTTCAAGATAACTAATAAATAAAAAATTACGGTACTTCAACAAAGGATTATATATTCAATAGGTAGGAGTTTTCGGCAATTCGTCAAACAGAAATGAGCAAAATATGACAAAAAATGCCTAACTACCTATTTGATCGCCGCGCAAAACATTTGTAGTGATCCTTAACTTAACTTTAGCTATTATTTGAAGCGTAATAATAATTAAAAAAATTATCATACATCAACATAGTGTTATCTATACAAAAGTCGCAATTTTCCTAATGTTCTTCGAGCAGAAATGACTTTAAGAAGGTCAAATTAACTAACTCCCCATTTGATCGATACATGGATTGACAATGCTTAAAATTTCAAGATAACTAATAAATAAAAAATTAGGGTACTTCAACAAAGGATAATATATTCAATAGGTAGGAGTTTTCGGCAATTCGTCAAACAGAAATGAGCAAAATATGACAAAAAATGCCTAACTACCTATTTGATCGCCGCGCAAAACATTTGCAGTGATCCTTAACTTGACTCTAGCTATTATTTGAAGCGTAATAATAAATAAAAAAATGATCATACATCAACATAGTGTTATCTATACAAAAGTCGCAATTTTCCTAAGGTTCTTCGAGTAGAAATGACTTTAAGAAGGTGAAATTAACTAATTACCTATTTGATCGATACATGGATTGACAATGCTTAAAATTTCAAGATAACTAATAAATAAAAAATTAGGGTACTTCAACAAAGGATTATATATTCAATAGGTAGGAGTTTTCGGCAATTCGTCAAACCAAATTAGCATAATATGACAAAAAATGCCTAACTACCTATTTGATTGCCGCACAAAACATTTGTAGTGATCCTTAACGTAACAGTAGCTGTTATTTGAAGCGTAATAATAAATAAAAAAATGATCATACATCAACAATGTGTTATCTATACAAAAGTCGCAATTTTCCTAAGGTTCTTCGAGTAGAAATGACTTTAAGAAGGTAAAATTAACTAACTACCTATTTGATCGATACATGGATTGACAATGCTTAAAATTTCAAGATAAATAATAAATAAAAAATTAGAATACTACAACAAAGGATTATATATTCAATAGGTAGGAATTTTCGGCAATTCGTCAAACAGAAATGAGCAAAATATGACAAAAAATGCCTAACTACCTATTTGATCGCCGCGCAAAACATTTGCAGTGATCATTAACTTGACTCTAGCAATTATTTGAAATGTAATAATTAATAAAAAATTGATCATACATCAACATAGTGTTATCTATACAAAAGTCGCAATTTTCCTAAGGTTCTTCGAGTAGAAATGACTTTAAGAAGGTGAAATTAACTAATTACCTATTTGATCGATACATGGATTGACAATGCTTAAAAGTTCAAGATAACTAATAAATAAAAAATTAGGGTACTTCAACAAAGGATTATATATTCAATAGGTAGGAGTTTTCGGCAATTCGTCAAACCAAATTAGCATAATATGACAAAAAATGCCTAACTACCTATTTGATTGCCGCACAAAACATTTGTAGTGATCCTTAACTTAACAGTAGCTGTTATTTGAAGCGTAATAATAAATAAAAAAATGATCATACATCAACAATGTGTTATCTATACAAAAGTCGCAATTTTCCTAAGGTTCTTCGAGTAGAAATGACTTTAAGAAGGTAAAATTAACTAACTACCTATTTGATCGATACATGGATTGACAATGCTTAAAATTTCAAGATAACTAATAAATAAAAAATTAGAATACTACAACAAAGGATTATATATTCAATAGGTAGGAATTTTCGGCAATTCGTCAAACAGAAATGAGCAAAATATGACAAAAAATGCCTAACTACCTATTTGATCGCCGCGCAAAACATTTGCAGTGATCATTAACTTGACTCTAGCAATTATTTGAAATGTAATAATTAATAAAAAATTGATCATACATCAACATAGTGTTATCTATACAAAAGTCGCAATTTTCCTATGGTTCTTCGAGTAGAAATGACTTTAAGAAGGTCAAATTAACTAACTCCCTATTTGATCGATACATGGATTGACAATGCTTAATATTTCAAGATAACTAATAAATAAAAAATTAGGGTACTTCAACAAAGGATTATACATTCAATAGGTAGGAATTTTCGGCAATTCGTCAAATAGAAATTTGCATAATATGACAAAAAATGCCTAACTAACAATTTGATCGCCGCGCAAAACATTTGCAGTGATCCTTAACTTGACTCTAGCTATTATTTGAAGCGTAATAATAAATAAAAAAATGATCATACATCAACATAGTGTTATCGATACAAAAGTCGCAATTTTCCTGAGGTTCTTAGAGTAGAAATGACTTTAAGAAGGTAAAATTAACTAACTACCAATTTGATCGATACAGGGATTGACAATGCTTAAAATTTCAAGATAACTAATAAATAAAAAATTAGAATACTTCAACAAAGGATTATATATTCAATAGGTAGGAGTTTTCGGAAATTCGTCAAACAGAAATGAGCAAAATATGACAAAAAATTCCTAACTACCTATTTGATCGCCGCGGAAAACATTTACAGTAATCCTTAACTTGACTCTAGCTATTATTTGAAGCGTAATAATTAATAAAAAATGATCATACATCAACATAGTGTTATCTATACAAAAGTCACAATTTTCCTAAGGTTCTTCGAGTAGAAATGACGTTAAGAAGGTCAAATTAACTAACTACCTATTTGATCGATACATGGATTGACAATGCTTAAAATTTCAAGATAACTAATAAATAAAAAATTAGAATTCTTCAACAAAGGATTATATATTCAATAGGAAGGAGTTTTCGGCAATTCGTCAAAAAAATATGAGCAAAATATGACAAAAAATGCCTAACTACCTATTTGATCGCCGCGCAAAACATTTGCAGTGATCCTTAACTTGACTCTATCTATTATTTGAAATGTAATAATAAATAAAAAAATGATCATACATCAACATAGTGTTATCTATACAAAAGTCGCAATTTTCCTAAGGTTCTTCGAGTAGAAATGACTTTAAGAAGGTCAAATTAACTAACTACATATTTGATAGATACATGGATTGAAAATACTTAATATTTCAAGATAACTAATAAATAAAAAATTAGGGCACTTCAACAAAGGATTATATATTCAATAAGTAGGAGTTTTCGGCAATTCGTCAAACCGAAATGAGCATAATTTGACAAAAAATGCCTAACTATCTATTTGATCGCCGCGCAAAACATTTGTAGTGAACCTTAACTTAACTGTAGCTATTATTTGAAGCGTAATAATAAATAAAAAAATGATCATACATCAACAATGTGATATCTATACAAAAGTTGCAATTTTTCTAAGGTTCTTCGAATAGAAATGACTTTAAGAAGGGAAAATTAACTAACTACCTATTTATTGCAACTTTTGTATAGATAACACATTGTTGATGTATGATCATTTTTTTATTTATTATTACGCTTCAAATAATAGCTACAGTTAAGTTAAGGTTCACTACAAATGTTTTGCGCGGCGATCAAATAGATAGTTAGGCATTTTTTGTCAAATTATGCTCATTTCGGTTTTACGAATTGCCGAAAACTCCTACTTATTGAATATATAATCCTTTGTTGAAGTACCCTAATTTTTTATTTATTAGTTATCTTGAAATATTAAGTATTTTCAATCCATGTATCTATCAAATATGTAGTTAGTTAATTTGACCTTCTTAAAGTCATTTGTACTCGAAGAACCTTAGGAAAATTGCGACTTTTGTATAGATAACACTATGTTGATGTATGATCATTTTTTTATTTATTATTACATTTCAAATAATAGATAGAGTCAAGTTAAGGATCACTGCAAATGTTTTGCGCGGCGATCAAATAGGTAGTTAGGCATTTTTTGTCATATTTTGCTCATATTTTTTTGACGAATTGCCGAAAATTCCTACCTATTGAATATATAATCCTTTGTTGAAGTATTCTAATTTTTTATTTATTAGTTATCTTGAAATTTTAAGCATTGTCAATCCATGTATCGATCAAATAGGTAGTTAGTTAATTTTACCTTCTTAAAGTCATTTCTACTCGAAGAACCTTAGGAAAATTGTGACTTTTGTATAGATAACACTATGTTGATGTATGATAATTTTTTTATTTATTATTGCGCTTCAAATAATAGCTAAAGTAAAGTTAAGGATCACTACAAATGTTTTGCGCGGCGATCACATAGGTAGTTAGGCATTTTTTGTCATATTATGCTCATTTCTGTTTGACGAATTGCCGAAAACTCCTACCTATTGAATATATTATCCTTTGTTGAAGTACCCTAATTTTTATTTATTAGTTATCATGAAATATTAAGCATTGTCAATCTAGGTATCGATCAAATAGCTAGTTAGTTAATTTGACCGTCTTAAAGTCATTTCTACTCGAAGAACCTTAGGAAAATTGCGACTTTTGTATAGATAACACTATGTTGATGTATGAACATTTTTTGTTATATATTATTACGTTTCAAATAATAGCAAGAGTCAAGTTAAGGATCACGGCAAATGTTTTGCGCGGCAATCAAATAGGTAGTTAGGCATTTTTTGTCATATTATGCTAATTTCTGTTTGACGAATTGCAGAAAACTCCTACCTATTGAATATATAATCCTTTGTTGAAGTACCCTAATTTTTTAATTATTAGTTATCTTGAAATATTAAGCATTGTCAATCCATGTATCGATCAAATAGGGAGTTAGTTAATTTGACCTTCTTAAAGTCATTTCTACTCGAAGAACCTTAGGAAAATTGCGACTTTTGTATAAATAACACTATGTTGATGTATGATCAATTTTTTATTAATTATTACGCTTCAAATAATAGCTAGAGTCAAGTTAAGGATCACTGCAAATGTTTTGCGCGGCGATCACATAGGTAGATATGCATTTTTTGTCATATTATGCTCATTTCGGTTTAACGAATTGCCGAAAACTCCTACCTATTGAATATATAATCCGTTGTTGAAGTACCCTAATTTTTTATTTAATAATTATCTTGAAATTATAAGCATTGTCAATCCATGTATCGATCAAATAGGTAGTTAGTTAATTTTACCTTCTCAAAGTCATTTCTACTCGAAGAACCGTAGGAAAATTGCGACTTTTGTATATATAACACAATGTTGATGTATGATCATTTTTTTTTTTATTATTACGCTTCAAATAATAGCTAGAGTCAAGTTAAGGATCACTGCAAATGTTTTGCGCGGCGATCAAATAGGTAGTTTGGCATTTTTTTTCATATTTTGCTCATTTCTGTTTGACGAATTGCCGAAAACTCCTACCTATTGAATATATAATCCTTTGTTGAAGTACCCTAATTTTTTATTTATTAGTTATTTTGAAATATTAAGCATTGTCAATCCATGTATCGATCAAATAGGGAGTTAGTTAATTTGACTTTCTTAAAGTCATTTCTACTCGAAGAACCTTAGGAAAATTGCGACTTTTGTATAGATAACACTATGTTGATGTATGATCAATTTTTTATTAATTATTACGCTTCAAATAAAATCTAGAGTCAAGTTAAGGATCACTGCAAATGTTTTGCGCGCCGATCAAATAGGTAGTTAGGCATTGTTTGTCATATTTTGCTCATTTCTGTTTGACGAATTACCGAAAACTCCTACCTATTGAATATATAATCCTTTGTTGTAGTATTCTAATTTTTTAATTATTAGTTATCTTGAAATTTTAAGCATTGTCAATCCATGTATCGATCAAATAGTTAGTTAGTTAATTTTACCTTCTTAAAGTCATTTCTACTCGAAGAACCTTAGGAAAATTTCGACTTTTGTATAGATAACACTATGTTGATGTATGATAATTTTTTTATTTATTATTTCGCTTCAAATAATAGCTAAAGTTAAGTTAAGGATCACTACAAATGTTTTGCGCGGCGATCACATAGGTAGTTAGGCATTTTTTGTCATATTATGCTCATTTCTGTTTGACGAATTGCCGAAAACTCCTACCTATTGAATATATAATCCTTTGTTGAAGTACCCTAATTTTTTATTTATTAGTTATCTTGAAATATTAAGCATTGTCAATCCATGTATCGATCAAATACGTAGTTAGTTAATTTGACCGTCTTAAAGTCATTTCTACTCGAAGAACCTTAGGAAAATTGCAACTTTTGTATAGATAACACTATGTTGATGTATGATCATTTTTTTATTTATTATTACGTTTCAAATAATAGCTAGAGTCAAGTTAATGATCACTGCAAATGTTTTGCGCGGCGATCAAATAGGTAGTTAGGCATTTTTTGTCATATTATGCTAATTTCTGTTTGACGAATTGCAGAAAACTCCTACCTATTGAATATATAATCCTTTGTTGAAGTACCCTAATTATTTATTTATTAGTTATCTTGAAATATTAAGCCTTGTCAATCCATGTATCGATCAAATAGGGAGTTAGTTAATTTGACTTTCTTAAAGTCATTTCTACTCAAAGCACCGTAGGAAAATTGCGACTTTTGTATAGATAACACTATGATGATGTATGATCAATTTTTTATTAATTATTACGCTTCAAATAATAGCTAGAGTCAAGTTAAGGATCACTGCAAATGTTTTGCGCGGCGATCAAATAGGTAGTTAGGTATTTTTTGTCATATTTTGCTCATTTCTGTTTGACGAATTGCCGAAACTCCTGCAAATGTGTTATCTATACAAAAGTTGCAATTTTTCTAAGGTTCTTCGAGTAGAAATGACTTTAAGAAGGTAAAATTAACTATTAGTTGCAAAACATTTGCAGTGATCCTTAACTTGACTCTAGCTATTATTTGAAGCGTAATAATAAATAAAAAAATGATCATACATCAACATAGTGTTATCTATAAAAAATTCGCCATTTTCCTAAGGTTCTTTGAGTAGAAATGACTTTAAGAAGGTAAAATTAACTAACTACCTATTTGATCGATACATGGATTGACAATGCTTAAAATTTCAAGATAACTAATAAATAAAAAATAAGGGTACTTCAACAAAGGACTATATATTCAATAGGTAGGAGGTTTCTGCAATTCGGCAAACAGAAATGAGCATAATATGACAAAAAATGCCTAACTACCTATTTGATCGCCGCGCAAAACATTTGCAGTGATCCTTAACTTGACTCTAGCTTTTATTTGAAACGTAATAATAAATAAAAAAATAATCATACATCAACATAGTGTTATCTATACAAAAGTCGCAAATTTCCTAAGGTTCTTCGAGTAGAAATGACTTTAAGAAGGTCAAATTAACTTACCACCTATTTGATCGATACATGGATTGACAATGCTTAATATTTCAAGATAACTAAAAAATAAAAAAATTAGGGTACTTCAACAAAGGATTATATATTCAATAGGTAGGAGTTTTCGGCAATTCGTCAAACAGAAATGAGCATAATATGACAAAAAATGCCTAACTACCTATGTGATCGCCGCGCAAAACATTTGTAGTGATCCTTAACTTAACTTTAGCTATTATTTGAAGCGTAATAATAATTAAAAAAATGATCATACATCAACATAGTGTTATCTATACAAAAGTCGCAATTTTCCTAATGTTCTTCGAGCAGAAATGACTTTAAGAAGGTCAAATTAACTAACTCCCTATTTGATCGATACATGGATTGACAATGCTTAAAATTTCAAGATAACTAATAAATAAAAAATTAGTGTACTTCAACAAAGGATTATATATTCAATTGGTAGGAGTTTTCGGCAATTCGTCAAACAGAAATGAGCAAAATATGACAAAAAATGCCTAACTACCTATTTGATCGCCGCGCAAAACATTTGCAGTGATCCTTAACTTGACTCTAGCTATTATTTGAAGCGTAATAATAAATAAAAAAATGATCATACATCAACATAGTGTTATCTATACAAAAGTCGCAATTTTCCTAAGGTTCTTCGAGTAGAAATGACTTTAAGAAGGTGAAATTAACTAACTACCTATTTGATCGATACATGGATTGATAATGCTTAAAATTTCAAGATAACTAATAAATAAAAAATTAGGGTACTTCAACAAAGGATTATATATTCAATAGGTAGGAGTTTTCGGCAATTCGTCAAACCAAATTAGCATAATATGACAAAAAATGCCTAACTACCTATTTGATTGCCGCACAAAACATTTGCAGTGATCCTTAACTTGACTCTAGCTATTATTTGAAACGTAATAATAAATAAAAAAATAATCATACATCAACATAGTGTTATCTATACAAAAGTCGCAATTTTCCTAAGGTTCTTCGAGTAGAAATGACTTTAAGAAGGTAAAATTAACTAACTACCTATTTGATCGATACATGGATTGACAATGCTTAAAATTTCAAGATAACTAATAAATAAAAAATTAGAATACTACAACAAAGGATTATATATTCAATAGGTAGTAATTTTCGGCAATTCGTCAAACAGAAATGAGCAAAATATGACAAAAAATGCCTAACTACCTATTTGATCGCCGCGCAAAACATTTGCAGTGATCATTAACTTGACTCTAGCAATTATTTGAAATGTAATAATTAATAAAAAATTGATCATACATCAACATAGTGTTATCTATACAAAAGTCGCAATTTTCCTATGGTTCTTCGAGTAGAAATGACTTTAAGAAGGTCAAATTAACTAACTCCCTATTTGATCGATACATGGATTGACAATGCTTAATATTTCAAGATAACTAATAAATAAAAAATTAGGGTACTTCAACAAAGGATTATACATTCAATAGGTAGGAATTTTCGGCAATTCGTCAAATAGAAATTAGAATAATATGACAAAAAATGCCAAACTAACAATTTGATCGCCGCGCAAAACATTTGCAGTGATCCTTAACTTGACTCTAGCTATTATTTGAAGCGTAATAATAAATAAAAAAATGATCATACATCAACATAGTGTTATCTATACAAAAGTCGCAATTTTCCTAAGGTTCTTAGAGTAGAAATGACTTTAAGAAGGTAAAATTAACTAACTACCAATTTGATCGATACATGGATTGACAATGCTTAAAATTTCAAGATAACTAATAAATAAAAAATTAGAATACTTCAACAAAGGATTATATATTCAATAGGTAGGAGTTTTCGGAAATTCGTCAAACAGAAATGAGCAAAATATGACAAAAAATGCCTAACTACCTATTTGATCGCCGTGGAAAACATTTACAGTGATCCCTAACTTGACTCTAGCTATTATATGAAGCGTAATAATTAATAAAAAATGATCATACATCAACATAGTGTTATCTATACAAAGTCACAATTTTCCTAAGGTTCTTCGAGTAGAAATGACGTTAAGAAGGTCAAATTAACTAACTACCTATTTGATCGATACATGGATTGACAATGCTTAATATTTCAAGATAACTAATAAATAAAAAATAAGGGTACTTCAACAAAGGATTATGTATTCAATAGGTAGGAGTTTTCGGCAATTCGGCAAACAGAAATGAGCATAATATGACAAAAAATGCCTAACTGCCTATTTGATCGCCGCGCAAAACATTTGCAGTGATCCTTAACTTGACTCTAGCAATTATTTGAAATGTAATAATTAATAAAAAATTGATCATACGTCAACATAGTGTTATCTATACAAAAGTAGCAATTTTCCTATGGTTCTTCGAATAGAAATGACTTTAAGAAGGTCAAATTAACTAACTCCCTATTTGATCGATACATGGATTGACAATGCTTAAAATTTCAAGATAACTAATAAATAAAAAATTAGAATACTACAACAAAGGATTATATATTCAATAGGTAGGAATTTTCGGCAATTCGTCAAACAGAAATGAGCAAAATATGACTAAAATGCCTAACTACCTATTTGATCGCCGCGCAAAACATTTGCAGTGATCATTAACTTGACTCTAGAAATTATTTGAAATGTAATAATTAATAAAAAATTGATCATACATCAACATAGTGTTATCTATACAAAAGTCGCAATTTTCCTATGGTTCTTCGAGTAGAAATGACTTTAAGAAGGTCAAATTAACTAACTCCCTATTTGATCGATACATGGATTGACAATGCTTAATATTTCAAGATAACTAATAAATAAAAAATTAGGGTACTTCAACAAAGGATTATACATTCAATAGGTAGGAATTTTCGGCAATTCGTCAAATAGAAATTAGCATAATATGACAAAAAATGCCAAACTAACAATTTGATCGCCGCGCAAAACATTTGCAGTGATCCTTAACTTGACTCTAGCTATTATTTGAAGCGTAATAATAAATAAAAAAATGATCATACATCAACATAGTGTTATCTATACAAAAGTCGCAATTTTCCTAAGGTTCTTAGAGTAGAAATGACTTTAAGAAGGTAAAATTAACTAACTACCAATTTGATCGATACATGGATTGACAATGCTTAAAATTTCAAGATAACTAATAAATAAAAAATTAGAATACTTCAACAAAGGATTATATATTCAATAGGTAGGAGTTTTCGGAAATTCGTCAAACAGAAATGAGCAAAATATGACAAAAAATGCCTAACTACCTATTTGATCGCCGCACAAAACATTTGTAGTGATCCTTAACTTGACTCTAGCTATTATTTGAAGCGTAATAATTAATAAAAAATGATCATACATCAACATAGTGTTATCTATACAAAAGTCACAATTTTCCTAAGGTTCTTCGAGTAGAAATGACGTTAAGAAGGTCAAATTAACTAACAACCTATTTGATCGATACATGGATTGACAATGCTTAATATTTCAAGATAACTAATAAATAAAAAATAAGGGTACTTCAACAAAAGATTATGTATTCAATAGGTAGGAGGTTTCGGCAATTCGGCAAACAGAAATGAGCATAATAAGACAAAAAATGCCTAACTGCCTATTTGATCGCCGCGCAAAACATTTGCAGTGATCCTTAACTTGACTCTAGCTATTATTTGAAACGTAATAATAAATAAAAAAATAATCATACATCAACATAGTGTTATCTATACAAAAGTCACAATTTTCCTAAGGTTCTTCGAGTAGAAATGACTTTAAGAAGGTCAAATTAACTTACCACATATTTGATCGATACATGGATTGACAATGCTTAATATTTCAAGATAACTAATAAATAAAAAATTAGGGTACTTCAACAAAGGATTATATATTCAATAGGTAGGAGTTTTCGGCAATTCGTCAAACATAAATGAGCAAAATATGACAAAAAATGCCTAACTACCTATTTGATCGCCGCACAAAACATTTGTAGTGATCCTTAACTTGACTCTAGCTATTATTTGAAGCGTAATAATAAATAAAAAAATGATCATACATCAACATAGTGTTATCTATACAAAAGTCACCATTTTCCAAAGGTTCTTCGAGTAGAAATGACTTTAAGAAGGTAAAATTAACTAACTCCCTATTTGATCGATACATGGATTGACAATGCTTAAATTTTCAAGATAACTAATAAATAAAAAATTAGGGTACTTCAACAAAGGATTATATATTCAATAGGTAGGAGTTTTCGGCAATTCGTCAAACATAAATGAGCAAAATATGACAAAAAATGCCTAACTACCTATTTGATTGCCGCACAAAACATTTGTAGTGATCCTTAACTTAACTGTAGCTAATATTTGAAGCGTAATAATAAAAAAAAAATGATCATACATCGACAATGTGTTATCTATACAAAAGTCGCAATTTTCCTAAGGTTCTTCGAGTAGAAATGACTTTAAGAAGGTAAAATTAACTAACTACCTATTTGATCGATACATGGATTGACAATACTTAAAATTTCAAGATAACTAATAAATAAAAAATTAGAATACTACAACAAAGGATTATATATTCAATAGGTAGGAGTTTTCGGCAATTCGTCAAACAGAAATGAGCAAAATATGACAAAAAATGCCTAACTACCTATTTGATCGCCGCGCAAAACATTTGTAGTGATCCTTAACTTTACTTTAGCTATTATTTGAAGCGTAATAATAAATAAAAAAATTATCATACATCAACATAGTGTTATCTATACAAAAGTCACCATTTTCCAAAGGTTCTTCGAGTAGAAATGACTTTAAGAAGGTAAAATTAACTAACTCCCTATTTGATCGATACATGGATTGACAATGCTTAAAATTTCAAGATAACTAATAAATAAAAAATTAGAATACTTCAACAAAGGATTATATATTCAATAGGTAGGAGTTTTCGGCAATTCGTCATACAAAAATGAGCAAAATATGACAAACAAATGCCTAACTACCTATTTGATCGCCGCGCAAAACATTTGCAGTGATCCTTAACTTGACTCTAGCTATTATTTGAAACGTAATAATAAATAAAAAAATGATCATACATCAACATAGTGTTATCTATACAAAAGTCGCAATTTTCCTAAGGTTCTTCGAGTAGAAATGACTTTAAGAAGGTGAAATTAACTAACTACCTATTTGATCGATACATGGATTGACAATGCTTAAAATTTCAAGATAACTAATAAATAAAAAATTAGAATACTACAACAAAGGATTATATATTCAATAGGTAGGAGTTTTCGGCAATTCGTCAAACAGAAATGAGCAAAATATGACAAAAAATGCCTAACTACCTATTTGATCGCCGCGCAAAACATTTGTAGTGATCCTTAACTTTACTTTAGCTATTATTTGAAGCGTAATAATAAATAAAAAAATTATCATACATCAACATAGTGTTATCTATACAAAAGTCACCATTTTCCTAAGGTTCTTCGAGTAGAAATGACTTTAAGAAGGTAAAATTAACTAACTCCCTATTTGATCGATACATGGATTGACAATGCTTAAAATTTCAAGATAACTTATAAATAAAAAATTTGAATACTTCAACAAAGGATTATATATTCAATAGGTAGGAGTTTTCGGCAATTCGTCAAACAGAAATGAGCAAAATATGACAAACAAATGCCTAACTACCTATTTGATCGCCGCGCAAAACATTTGCAGTGATCCTTAACTTGAGTCTAGCTATTATTTGAAATGTAATAATAAATAAAAAAATGATCATACATCAACATAGTGTTATCTATACAAAAGTCGCAATTTTCCTAAGGTTCTTCGAGTAGAAATGACTTTAAGAAGGTGAAATTAACTAACTACATATTTGATAGATACATGGATTGAAAATACTTAATATTTCAAGATAACTAATAAATAAAAAATAAGGGTACTTCAACAAAGGATTATGTATTCAATGGGTAGGAGTTTTCGGCAATTCGGCAAACAGAAATTAGCATAATATGAAAAAAAATGCCAAACTGTCTATTTGATCGCCGCGCAAAACATTTGCAGTGATCCTTAACTTTACTTTAGCTATTATTTGAAGCGTAATAATAAATAAAAAAATTATCATACATCAACATAGTGTTATCTATACAAAAGTCACCATTTTCCTAAGGTTCTTCGAGTAGAAATGACTTTAAGAAGGTAAAATTAACTTACTCCCTATTTGATCGATACATGGATTGACAATGCTTAAAATTTCAAGATAACTAATAAATAAAAAATTTGAATACTTCAACAAAGGATTATATATTCAATAGGTAGGAGTTTTCGGCAATTCGTCAAACAGAAATGAGCAAAATATGACAAACAAATGCCTAACTACCTATTTGATCGCCGCGCAAAACATTTGCAGTGATCCTTAACTTGAGTCTAGCTATTATTTGAAATGTAATAATAAATAAAAAAATGATCATACATCAACATAGTGTTATCTATACAAAAGTCGCAATTTTCCTAAGGTTCTTCGAGTAGAAATGACATTAAGAAGTTCAAATTAACTAACTACATATTTGATAGATACATGGATTGAAAATACTTAATATTTCAAGATAACTAATAAATAAAAAATAAGGGTACTTCAACAAAGGATTATGTATTCAATGGGTAGGAGTTTTCGGCAATTCGGCAAACAGAAATTAGCATAATATGAAAAAAAATGCCAAACTGTCTATTTGATCGCCGCGCAAAACATTTGCAGTGATCCTTCACTTGACTCTAGCTATTATTTGAAACGTAATAATAAATAAAAAAATAATCATACATCAACATAGTGTTATCTATACAAAAGTCGCAATTTTCCTAAGGTTCTTCGAGTAGAAATGACTTTAAGAAGGTCAAATTAACTAACTAGCTATTTGATCGATACATGGATTGACAATGCTTAATATTTCAAGATAACTAATAAATAAAAAAATTAGGGTACTTCAACAAAGGATTATATATTCAATAGGTAGGAGTTTTCTGCAATTCGTCAAACAGAAAATAGCATAATATGACAAAAAATGCCTAAATACCTATTTGATCGCCGCGCAAAACATTTGCAGTGATCCTTAACTTGACTCTAGCTATTATTTGAAACGTAATAATATATAAAAAAATGATCATACATCAACATAGTGTTATCTATACAAAAGTCGCAATTTTCCTAAGGTTCTTCGAGTAGAAATGACTTTAAGACGGTCAAATTAACTAACTAGCTATTTGATCGATACATGGATTGACAATGCTTAATATTTCAAGATAACTAATAAATAAAAAATTAGGGTACTTCAACAAAGGATTATACATTCAATAGGTAGGAATTTTCGGCAATTCGTCAAATAGAAATTAGCATAATATGACAAAAAATGCCTAACTAACAATTTGATCGCCGCGCAAAACATTTGCAGTGATCCTTAACTTGACTCTAGCTATTAGTTGAAGCGTAATAATAAATAAAAAAATGATCATACATCAACATAGTGTTATCTATACAAAAGTCGCAATTTTCCTAAGGTTCTTCGAGTAGAAATGACTTTAAGACGGTCAAATTAACTAACTAGCTATTTGATCGATACATGGATAGAAAATGCTTAATATTTCAAGAAAACTAATAAATAAAAAATTAGAATACTACAACAAAGGATTATATATTCAATAGGTAGGAGTTTTCGGCAATTCGTCATATAGAAATGAGCAAAATATGACAAAAAATGCCTAACTACCTATTTGATCGCCGCGCAAAACATTTGCAGTGATCCTTAACTTGACTCTAGCTATTATTTGAAGCGTAATAATTAATAAAAAATTTGATCATACATCAACATAGTGTTATCTATACAAAAGTCCCAATTTTCCTAAGGTTCTTCGAGTAGAAATGACTTTAAGAAGGTCAAATTAACTAACTCCCTATTTGATCGATACATGGATTGACAATGCTTAATATTTTAAGATAACTAATAAATAAAAAATTAGGGTACTTCAACAAAGGATTATATATTCAATAGGTAGGAATTTTCGGCAATTCGTCAAACAGAAATTAGCGTAATATGACAAAAAATGCCTAACTACCTATTTGATCGCCGCGCAAAACATTTGCAGTGATCCTTAACTTGACTCTAGCTATTATTTGAAGCGTAATAATAAATAAAAAATATGATCATACATCAACATAGTCTTATCTATACAAAAGTCCCAATTTTCCTAAGGTTCTTCGAGTAGAAATGACTTTAAGAAGGTAAAATTAACTAACTACCTATTTGATCGATACATGGATTGACAATGCTTAAAATTTCAAGATAACTAATAAATAAAAAATTAGAATACTACAACAAAGGAATATATATTCAATAGGTAGGAGTTTTCGGCAATTCGTCAAACCGAAATGAGCAAAATATGACAAAAAATGCCTAACTACCTATTTGATCGCCGCGCAAAACATTTGCAGTGATCATTAACTTGACTCTAGCAATTATTTGAAATGTAATAATTAATAAAAAATTGATCATACATCAACATAGTGTTATCTATACAAAAGTCGCAATTTTCCTATGGTTCTTCGAGTAGAAATGACTTTAAGAAGGTCAAATTAACTAATTCCCTATTTGATCGATACATGGATTGACAATGCTTAATATTTCAAGATAACTAATAAATAAAAAATTAGGGTACTTCAACAAAGGATTATACATTCAGTAGGTAGGAATTTTCGGCAATTCGTCAAATAGAAATTAGCATAATATGACAAAAAATGCCTAACTAACAATTTGATCGCCGCGCAAAACATTTGCAGTGATCCTTAACTTGACTCTAGCTATTATTTGAAGCGTAATAATAAATAATAAAATGATCATACATCAACATAGTGTTATCTATACAAAAGTCGCAATTTTCCTAAGGTTCTTAGAGTAGAAATGACTTTAAGAAGGTAAAATTAACTAACTACCAATTTGATTGATACATGGATTGACAATGCTTAAAATTTCAAGATAACTAATAAATAAAAAATTAGAATACTTCAACAAAGGATTATATATTCAATAGGTAGGAGTTTTCGGAAATTCGTCAAACAGAAATGAGCAAAATATGACAAAAAATGCTTTACTACCTATTTGATCGCCGCGCAAAACATTTGCAATGATCCTTAACTTGACTCTAGCTATTATTTGAAGCGTAATAATTAATAAAAATTTGATCATACATCAACATAGTGTTATCTATACAAAAGTCACAATTTTCCTAAGGTTCTTCGAGTAGAAATGACTTTAAGAAGGTCAAATTAACTAACTCCCTATTTGATCGATACATGGATTGACAATGCTTAATATTTCAAGATAACTAATAAATAAAAAAATTAGGGTACTTCAACAAAGGATTATATTTTCAATAGGTAGGAGTTTTCGACAATTCGTCAAACAGAAATTAGCATAATATGACAAAAAATGCCTAACTACCTATTTGATTGCCGCGCAAAACATTTGCCGTGATCCTTAACTTGACTCTAGCTATTATTTGAAACGTAATAATATATAAAAAAAATGATCATACATCAACATAGTGTTATCTATACAAAAGTCGAAATTTTCCTAAGGTTCTTCGAGTAGAAATGACATTAAGACGGTCAAATTAACTAACTAGCTATTTGATCGATACCTGGATTGACAATGCCTAATATTTCAAGATAACTAATAAATAAAAAATAAGGGTACTTCAACAAAGGATTATGTATTCAATGGGTAGGAGTTTTCGGCAATTCGGCAAACAGAAATTAGCATAATATGAAAACAAATGCCAAACTGCCTATTTGATCGCCGCGCAAAACATTTGCAGTGATCCTTAACTTGACTCTAGCTATTATTTGAAACGTAATAATAAATAAAATAATAATCATACATCAACATAGTGTTATCTATACAAAAGTCGCAATTTTCCTAAGGTTCTTCGAGGAGAAATGACTTTAAGAAGGTCAAATTAACTTACCACCTATTTGATCGATACATGGATTGACAATGCTTAATATTTCAAGATAACTAATAAATAAAAAAATTAGGGTACTTCAACAAAGGATTATATATTCAATAGGTAGGAGGTTTCTACAATTCGTCAAACAGAAAATAGCATAATATGACAAAAAATGCCTAAATACCTATTTGATCGCTGCGCAAAACATTTGCAGTGATCCTTAACTTGACTCTAGCCATTATTTCAAACGTAATAATATATAAAAAAATGATCATACATCAACATAGTGTTATCTATACAAAAGTCGCAATTTTCCTAAGGTTCTTCGAGTAGAAATGACTTTAAGACGGTCAAATTAACTAACTAGCTATTTGATCGATACATGGATAGAAAATGCTTAATATTTCAAGAAAACTAATAAATAAAAAATTAGAATACTACAACAAAGGATTATATATTCAATAGGTAGGAGTTTTCGGCAATTCGTCAAATAGAAATGAGCAAAATATGACAAAAAATGCCTAACTACCTATTTGATCGCCGCGCAAAACATTTGCAGTGATCCTTAACTTGACTCTAGCTATTATTTGAAGCGTAATAATAAATAAAAAAATGATCATACATCGACATAGTCTTATCTATACAAAAGTCCCAATTTTCCTAAGGTTCTTCAAGTAGAAATGACTTTAAGAAGGTAAAATTAACTAACTACCTATTTGATCGATACATGGATTGACAATGCTTAAAATTTCAAGATAACTAATAAATAAAAAATTAGAATACTACAACAAAGGATTATATATTCAATAGGTAGGAGTTTTCGGCAATTCGTCAAACAGAAATGAGCAAAATATAACAAAAAATGCCTTACTACCTATTTGATCGCCGCGCAAAACATTTGCAGTGATCCTTAACTTGACTCTAGCTATTATTTGAAGCGTAATAATTAATAAAAAATTGATCATACATCAACATAGTGTTATCTATACAAAAGTCACAATTTTCCTAAGGTTCTTCGAGTAGAAATGACATTAAGAAGGTCAAATTAACTAACTCCCTATTTGATCGATACATGGATTGACAATGCTTAATATTTCAAGATAACAAATAATTAAAAAATTAGGGTACTTCAACAAAGGATTATATTTTCAATAGGTAGGAGTTTTCTGCAATTCGTCAAACAGAAATTAGCATAATATGACAAAAAATGCCTAACTACCTATTTGATTGCCGCGCAAAACATTTGTCGTGATCCTTAACTTGACTCTAGCTATTATTTGAAACGTAATAATATATAAAAAAAATGATCATACATCAACATAGTGTTATCTATACAAAAGTCGAAATTTTCCTAAGGTTCTTCGAGTAGAAATGACTTTAAGACGGTCAAATTAACTAACTAGCTATTTGATCGATACCTGGATTGACAATGCTTAATATTTCAAGATAACTAATAAATAAAAAATAAGGGTACTTCAACAAAGGATTATCTATTCAATGGGTAGGAGTTTTCGGCAATTCGGCAAACAGAAATTAGCATAATATGAAAAAAAATGCCAACTGCCTATTTGATCGCCGCGCAAAACATTTGCAGTGATCCTTAACTTGACTCTAGATATTATTTCAAACGTAATAATACATAAAAAAATGATCATACATCAACATAGTGATATCTATACAAAAGTCACAATTTTCCTAAGGTTCTTCGAGTAGAAATGACTTTAAGACGGTCAAATTAACTAACTAGCTATTTGATCGATACATGGATAGAAAATGCTTAATATTTCAATAAAACTAATAAATAAAAAATTAGAATACTACAACAAAGGATTATACATTCAATAGGTAGGAGTTTTCGGCAATTCGTCAAATAGAAATGAGCAAAATATGACAAAAAATGCCTAACTACCTATTTGATCGCCGCGTAAAACATTTGCAGTGATCCTTAACTTGACTCTAGCTATTATTTGAAGCGTAATAATAAATAAAAAAATGATCATACATCAACATAGTGATATCTATATAAAAGTCACAATTTTCCTAATGTTCTTCGAGTAGAAATGACTTTAAAAAGGTGAAATTAACTAACTACCTATTTGATCGATACATGGAATGACAATGCTTAAAATTTCAAGATAACTAATAAATAAAAAATTAGGGTACTTCAACAAAGGATTATATATTCAATAGGTAGGAGTTTTCGGCAATTCGTCAAACCAAATTAGCATAATATGACAAAAAATGCCTAACTACCTATTTGATTGCCGCACAAAACATTTGTAGTGATCCTTAACTTAACTGTAGCTATTATTTGAAGCGTAATAATAAATAAAAAAATGATCATACATCGACAATGTGTTATCTATACAAAAGTCACAATTTTCCTAAGGTTCTTCGAGTAGAAATGACTTTAAGAAGGTAAAATTAACTAACTACCTATTTGATCGATACATGGATTGACAATGCTTAAAATTTCAAGATAACTAATAAATAAAAAATTAGAATACTACAACAAAGGATTATATATTCAATAGGTAGGAGTTTTCGGCAATTCGTCAAACAGAAATGAGCAAAATATGACAAAAAATGCCTAACTACCTATTTGATCGCCGCGGAAAACATTTGCAGTGATCATTAACTTGACTCTAGCAATTATTTGAAATGTAATAATTAATAAAAAATTGATCATACATCAACATAGTGTTATCTATACAAAAGTCGCAATTTTCCTATGGTTCTTCGAGTAGAAATGACTTTAAGAAGGTCAAATTAACTAACTCCCTATTTGATCGATACATGGATTGACAATGCTTAATATTTCAAGATAACTAATAAATAAAAAATTAGGGTACTTCAACAAAGGATTATACATTCAATAGGTAGGAATTTTCGGCAATTCGTCAAATAGAAATTAGCATAATATGACAAAAAATGCCTAACTAACAATTTGATCGCCGCGCAAAACATTTGCAGTGATCCTTAACTTGACTCTAGCTATTATTTGAAGCGTAATAATAAATAAAAAAATGATCATACATCAACATAGTGTTATCTATACAAAAGTCGCAATTTTCCTATGGTTCTTAGAGTAGAAATGACTTTAAGAAGGTAAAATTAACTAACTACCAATTTGATCGATACATGGATTGACAATGCTTAATATTTCAAGATAACTAATAAATAAAAAAATTAGGGTACTTCAACAAAGGATTATATATTCAATAGGTAGGAGTTTTCGGCAATTCGTCAAACCAAATTAGCATAATATGACAAAAAATGCCTAACTACCTATTTGATTACCGCACAAAACATTTGTAGTGATCCTTAACTTAACTGTAGCTATTATTTGAAGCGTAATAATAAATAAAAAAATGATCATACATCAACATAGTGTTATCTTTACAAAAGTCGTAATTTTCCTAAGGTTCTTAGAGTAGAAATGACTTTAAGAAGGTAAAATTAACTAACTACCAATTTGATCGATACATGGATTGACAATGCTTAAAATTTCAAGATAACTAATAAATAAAAAATTAGGGTACTTCAACAAAGGATTATATTTTCAATAGGTATGAGTTTTCTGCAATTCGTCAAACAGAAATTAGCATAATATGACAAAAAATGCCTAACTACCTATTTGATTGCCGCGCAAAACATTTGCCGTGATCCTTAACTTGACTCTAGCTATTATTTGAAACGTAATAATATATAAAAAAAAATGATCATACATCAACATAGTGTTATCTATACAAAAGTCGAAATTTTCCTAAGGTTCTTCGAGTAGAAATGACTTTAAGACGGTCAAATTAACTAACTAGCTATTTGATCGATACCTGGATTGACAATGCTTAATATTTCAAGATAACTAATAAATAAAAAAATTAGGGTACTTCAACAGAGGATTATATATTCAATAGGTAGGAGTTTTCGGCAATTCGTCAAACCAAATTAGCATAATATGACAAAAAATGCCTAACTACCTATTTGATTGCCGCACAAAACATTTGTAGTGATCCTTAACTTAACTGTAGCTATTATTTGAAGCGTAATAATAAATAAAAAAATGATCATACATCGACAATGTGTTATCTATACAAAAGTCGCAATTTTCCTAAGGTTCTTCGAGTAGAAATGACTTTAAGAAGGTAAAATTAACTAACTACCTATTTGATCGATACATGGATTGACAATGCTTAAAATTTCAAGATAACTAATAAATAAAAAATTAGAATACTACAACAAAGGATTATATATTCAATAGGTAGGAGTTTTCGGCAATTCGTCAAACAGAAATGAGCAAAATATGACAAAAAATGCCTAACTACCTATTTGATCGCCGCGCAAAACATTTGCAGTGATCATTAACTTGACTCTAGCAATTATTTGAAATGTAATAATTAATAAAAAATTGATCATACATCAACATAGTGTTATCTATACAAAAGTCGCAATTTTCCTATGGTTCTTCGAGTAGAAATGACTTTAAGAAGGTCAAATTAACTAACTCCCTATTTGATCGATACATGGATTGACAATGCTTAATATTTCAAGATAACTAATAAATAAAAAATTATGGTACTTCAACAAAGGATTATACATTCAATAGGTAGGAATTTTCGGCAATTCGTCAAATAGAAATTAGCATAATATGACAAAAAATGCCTAACTAACAATTTGATCGCCGCGCAAAACATTTGCAGTGATCCTTAACTTGACTCTAGCTATTATTTGAAGCGTAATAATAAATAAAAAAATGATCATACATCAACATAGTGTTATCTTTACAAAAGTCACAATTTTCCTATGGTTCTTAGAGTAGAAATGACTTTAAGAAGGTAAAATTAACTAACTACCTATTTGATCGATACATGGATTGACAATGCTTAAAATTTCAAGATAACTAATAAATAAAAAATTAGAATACTACAACAAAGGATTATATATTCAATAGGTAGGAGTTTTCGGCAATTCGTCAAACAGAAATGAGCAAAATATGACAAAAAATGCCTAACTACCTATTTGATCGCCGCGCAAAACATTTGCAGTGATCATTAACTTGACTCTAGCAATTATTTGAAATGTAATAATTAATAAAAAATTGATCATACATCAACATAGTGTTATCTATACAAAAGTCGCAATTTTCCTATGGTTCTTCGAGTAGAAATGACTTTAAGAAGGTCAAATTAACTAACTCCCTATTTGATCGATACATGGATTGACAATGCTTAATATTTCAAGATAACTAATAAATAAAAAATTAGGGTACTTCAACAAAGGATTATACATTCAATAGGTAGGAATTTTCGGCAATTAGTCAAATTGAAATTAGCATAATATGACAAAAAATACCTAACTAACAATTTGATCGCCGCGCAAAACATTTGCAGTGATCCTTAACTTGACTCTAGCTATTATTTGAAGCGTAATAATAAATAAAAAAATGATCATACATCAACATAGTGTTATCTTTACAAAAGTCGCAATTTTCCTAAGGTTCTTAGAGTAGAAATGACTTTAAGAAGGTAAAATTAACTAACTACCAATTTGATCGATACATGGATTGACAATGCTTAAAATTTCAAGATAACTAATAAATAAAAAATTAGAATACTTCAACAAAGGATTATATATTCAATAGGTAGGAGTTTTCGGAAATTCGTCAAACAGAAATGAGCAAAATATGACAAAAAATGCCTTACTACCTATTTGATCGCCGCGCAAAACATTTGCAGTGATCCTTAACTTGACTCTAGTTATTATTTGAAGCGTAATAATTAATAAAAAATTGATCATACATCAACATAGTGTTATCTATACAAAAGTCGCAATTTTCCTAAGGTTCTTCGAGTAGAAATGACTTTAAGAAGGTCAAATTAACTAACTCCCTATTTGATCGATACATGGATTGACAATGCTTTATATTTCAAGATAACTAATAATTAAAAAATTAGGGTACTTCAACAAAGGATTATATTTTCAATAGGTAGGAGTTTTCTGCAATTCGTCAAACAGAAATTAGCATAATATGACAAAAAATGCCTAACTACCTATTTGATTGCCGTGCAAAACATTTGCTGTGATCCTTAACTTGACTCTAGCTATTATTTGAAACGTAATAATATATAAAAAAAATGATCATACATCAACATAGTGTTATCTATACAAAAGTCGAAATTTTCCTAAGGTTCTTCGAGTAGAAATGACTTTAAGACGGTCAAATTAACTAACTAGCTATTTGATCGATACCTGGATTGACAATGCTTAATATTTCAAGATAACTAATAAATAAAAAATTAGGGTACTTCAACAAAGGATTATATATTCAATAGGTAGGAGTTTTCGGCAATTCGTCAAACAGAAATGAGCATAATATGACAAAAAATGCCTAACTACCTATGTGATCGCCGCGCAAAACATTTGTAGTGATCCTTAACTTTACTTTAGCAATTTTTTGAAGCGTAATAATAAATAAAAAAATTATCATACATCAACATAGTGTTATCTATACAAAAGTCACAATTTTCCTAAGGTTCTTCGAGTAGAAATGACTTTAAGAAGGTAAAATTAACTAACTACCTATTTGATCGATACATGGATTGACAATGCTTAAAATTTCAAGATAACTAATAAATAAAAAATTAGAATACTTCAACAAAGGATTATATATTCAATAGGTAGGAGTTTTCGGCAATTCGTCAAACAGAAATGAGCAAAATATGACAAAAAATGCCTAACTACCTATTTGAACGACGCGCAAAACATTTGCAGTGATCCTTAACTTGACTCTAGCTATTATTTGAAATGTAATAATAAATAAAAAAATGATCATACATCAACATAGTGTTATCTATACAAAAGTCGCAATTTTCCTAAGGTTCTTCGAGTAGAAATGACTTTAAGAAGGTCAAATTAACTAACTACATATTTGATAGATACATGGATTGAAAATACTTAATATTTCAAGATAACTAATAAATAAAAAATAAGGGTACTTCAACAAAGGATTATGTATTCAATGGGTAGGAGTTTTCGGCAATTCGGCAAACAGAAATTAGCATAATATGAAAAAAAAATGCCAAACTGCCTATTTGATCGCCGCGCAAAATATTTGCAGTGATCCTTAACTTGACTCTAGCTATTTTTTGAAACGTAATAATAAATAAAAAAATAATCATACATCAACCTAGTGTTATCTATACAAAAGTCGCAATTTTCCTAAGGTTCTTCGAGTAGAAATGACTTTAAGAAGGTCAAATTAACTTACCACCTATTTGATCGATACATGGATTGACAATGCTTAATATTTCAAGATAACTAATAAATAAAAAAATTAGGGTAATTCAACAAAGGATTATATATTCAATAGGTAGGAGGTTTCTGCAATTTGTCAAACAGAAATTAGCATAATATGACAAAAAATGCCTAAATACCTATTTGATCGCCGCGCAAAACATTTGCAGTGATCCTTAACTTGACTCTAGCTATTATTTGAAACGTAATAATATATAAAAAAATGATCATACATCAACATAGTGTTATCTATACAAAAGTCGCAATTTTCCTAAGGTTCTTCGAGTAGAAATTGCTTTAAGACGGTCAAATTAACTAACTAGCTATTTGATCGATACATGGATAGAAAATGCTTAATATTTCAATAAAACTAATAAATAAAAAATTAGAATACTACAACAAAGGATTATATATTCAATAGGTAGGAGTTTTCGGCAATTCGTCAAATAGAAATGAGCAAAATATGACAAAAAATGCCTAACTACCTATTTCATCGCCGCGCAAAACATTTGCAGTGATCCTTAACTTGACTCTAGCTATTATTTGAAGCGTAATAATTAATAAAAAAATTGATCATACATCAACATAGTTTTATCTATACAAAAGTCCCAATTTTTCTAAGGTTCTTCGAGTAGAAATGACTTTAAGAAGGTCAAATTAACTAACTCCCTATTTGATCGATACATGGATTGACAATGCTTAATATTTCAAGATAACTAATAAATGAAAAATTAGGGTACTTCAACAAAGGATTATATATTCAATAGGTAGGAATTTTCGGCAATTCGTCAAACAGAAATTAGCGTAATATGACAAAAAATGCCTAACTTCCTATTTGATCGCTGCGCAAAACATTTGCAGTGATCCTTAACTTGACTCTAGCTATTATTTGAAGCGTAATAATAAATAAAAAAATGATCATACATCAACATAGTCTTATCTATACAAAAGTCCCAATTTTCCTAAGGTTCTTCGAGTAGAAATGACTTTAAGAAGGTAAAATTAACTAACTACCTATTTGATCGATACATGGATTGACAATGCTTAAAATTTCAAGATAACTAATAAATAAAAAATTAGAATACTACAACAAAGGATTATATATTCAATAGGTAGGAATTTTCGGCAATTCGTCAAACAGAAATTAGCGTAATATGACAAAAAATGCCTAACTTCCTATTTGATCGCTACGCAAAACATTTGCAGTGATCCTTAACTTGACTCTAGCTATTATTTGAAGCGTAATAATAAATAAAAAAATGATCATACATCAACATAGTGTTATCTATACAAAAGTCGCAATTTTCCTAAGGTTCTTCGAGTAGAAATGACTTTAAGAAGGTGAAATTAACTAACTACCTATTTGATCGATACATGGATTGACAATGCTTAAAATTTCAAGATAACTAATAAATAAAAAATTAGGGTACTTCAACAAAGGATTATATATTCAATAGGTAGGAGTTTTCGGCAATTCGTCAAACCAAATTAGCATAATATGACAAAAAATGCCTAACTACCTATTTGATTGCCGCACAAAACATTTGTAGTGATCCTTAACTTAACTGTAGCTATTATTTGAAGCATAATAATAAATAAAAAAATGATCATACATCGACAATGTGTTATCTATACAAAAGTCGCAATTTTCCTAAGGTTCTTCGAGTAGAAATGACTTTAAGAAGGTAAAATTAACTAACTACCTATTTGATCGATACATGGATTGACAATGCTTAAAATTTCAAGATAACTAATAAATAAAAAATTAGAATACTACAACAAAGGATTATATATTCAATAGGTAGGAGTTTTCGGCAATTCGTCAAACAGAAATGAGCAAAATATGACAAAAAATGCCTAACTACCTATTTGATCGCCGCGCAAAACATTTGCAGTGATCATTAACTTGACTCTAGCAATTATTTGAAATTTAATAATTAATAAAAAATTGATCATACATCAACATAGTGTTATCTATACAAAAGTCGCAATTTTCCTATGGTTCTTCGAGTAGAAATGACTTTAAGAAGGTCAAATTAACTAACCCCCTATTTGATCGATACGTGGATTGACAATGCTTAATATTTCAAGATAACTAATAAATAAAAAATTAGGGTACTCCAACAAAGGATTATACATTCAATAGGTAGGAATGTTCGGCAATTCGTCAAATAGAAATTAGCATAATATGACAAAAAATGCCTAACTAACAATTTGATCGCCGCGCAAAACATTTGCAGTGATCCTTAACTTGACTCTAGCTATTATTTGAAGCGTAATAATAAATAAAAAATGATCATACATCAACATAGTGTTATCTATACAAAAGTCGCAATTTTCCTAAGGTTCTTAGAGTAGAAATGACTTTAAGAAGGTAAAATTAACTAACTACCAATTTGATCGATACATGGATTGACAATGCTTAAAATTTCAAGATAACTAGTAAATAAAAAATTAGAATACTTCAACAAAGGATTATATATTCAATAGGTAGGAGTTTTCGGAAATTCGTCAAACAGAAATGAGCAAAATATGACAAAAAATGCCTTACTACCTATTTGATCGTCGCGCAAAACATTTGCAGTGATCCTTAACTTGACTCTAGCTATTATTTGAAGCGTAATAATTAATAAAAATTTGATCATACATCAACATAGTGTTATCTATACAAAAGTCACAATTTTCCTAAGGTTCTTCGAGTAGAAATGACTTTAAGAAGGTCAAATTAACTAACTCCCTATTTGATCGATACATGGATTGACAATGCTTAATATTTCAAGATAACTAATAATTAAAAAATTAGGGTACTTCAACAAAGGATTATATTTTCAATAGGTAGGAGTTTTCTGCAATTCGTCAAACAGAAATTAGCATAATATGACAAAAAATGCCTAACTACCTATTTCATTGCCGCGCAAAACATTTGCCGTGATCCTTAACTTGACTCTAGCTATTATTTGAAACGTAATAATATATAAAAAAAAATGATCATACATCAACATAGTGTTATCTATACAAAAGTCGAAATTTTCCTAAGGTTCTTCGAGTAGAAATGACTTTAAGACGGTCAAATTAACTAACTAGCTATTTGATCGATACCTGGATTGACAATGCTTAATATTTCAAGATAACTAATAAATAAAAAATTAGGGTACTTCAACAAAGGATTATATATTCAATAAGTGGGAGTTTTCGGCAATTCGTCAAACAGAAATGAGCATAATATGACAAAAAATGCCTAACTACCTATGTGATCGCCGCGCAAAACATTTGTAGTGATCCTTAACTTTACTTTAGCTATTATTTGAAGCGTAATAATAAATAAAAAAATTAACATACATCAACATAGTGTTATCTATACAAAAGTCACAATTTTCCCAAGGTTCTTCGAGTAGAAATGACTTTAAGAAGGTAAAATTAACTAACTACCTATTTGTTCGATACATGGATTGACAATGCTTAAAATTTCAAGATAACTAATAAATAAAAAATTAGAATACTTCAACAAAGGATTATATATTCAATAGGTAGGAGTTTTCGGCAATTCGTCAAACAGAAATGAGCAAAATATGACAAAAAAATGCCAAACTGCCTATTTGATCGCCGCGCAAAACATTTGCACTGATCCTTATCTTGACTCTAGCTATTATTTGAAACGTAATAATAAATAAAAAAATAAACATACAACAACATAGTGTTATCTATACAAAAGTCGCAATTTTCCTAAGGTTCTTCGAGTAGAAATGACTTTAAGAAGGTCAAATTAACTTACCACCTATTTGATCGATACATGGATTGACAATGCTTAATATTTCAAGATAACTAATAAATAAAAAAATTAGGGTACTTCAACAAAGGATTATATATTCAATAGGTAGGAGGATTCTGCAATTCGTCAAACAGAAATTAGCATAATATGACAAAAAATGCCTAAATACCTATTTGATCGCTGCGCAAAACATTTGCAGTGATCCTTAACTTGACTCTAACTATTATTTGAAACGTAATATCATATAAAAAAATGATCATACATCAACATAGTGTTATCTATACAAAAGTCGCAATTTTCCTAAGTTTCTTCGAGTAGAAATGACTTTAAGACTGTCAAATTAACTAACTAGCTATTTGATCGATACATGGATAGAAAATGCTTAATAATTCAAGAAAACTAATAAATAAAAAATTAGAATACTACAACAAAGGATTATATATTCAATAGGTAGGAGTTTTCGGCAATTCGTCAAATAGAAATGAGCAAAATATGACAAACAATGCCTAACTACCTATTTGATCGCCGCGCAAAACATTTGCAGTGATCCTTAACTTGACTCTAGCTATTATTTGAAGCGTAATAATTAATAAAAAAATTGATCATACATCAACATAGTGTTATCTATACAAAAGTCCCAATTTTCCTAAGGTTCTTCGAGTAGAAATGACTTTAAGAAGGTCAAATTAACTAACTCCCTATTTGATCGATACATGGATTGACAATGCTTAATATTTCAAGATAACTAATAATTAAAAAATTAGGGTACTTCAACAAAGGATTATATTTTCAATAGGTAGGAGTTTTCTGCAATTCGTCAAACAGAAATTAGCATAATATGACAAAAAATGCCTAACTACCTATTTCATTACCGCGCAAAACATTTGCCGTGATCCTTAACTTGACTCTAGCTATTATTTGAAACGTAATAATATATAAAAAAAATGATCATACATCAACATAGTGTTATCTATACAAAAGTCGAAATTTTCCTAAGGTTCTTCGAGTAGAAATGACTTTAAGACGGTCAAATTAACTAACTAGCTATTTGATCGATACCTGGATTGACAATGCTTAATATTTCAAGATAACTAATAAATAAAAAATTAGGGTACTTCAACAAAGGATTATATATTCAATAAGTGGGAGTTTTCGGCAATTCGTCAAACAGAAATGAGCATAATATGACAAAAAATGCCTAACTACCTATGTGATCGCCGCGCAAAACATTTGTAGTGATCCTTAACTTTACTTTAGCTATTATTTGAAGCGTAATAATAAATAAAAAAATTAACATACATCAACATAGTGTTATCTATACAAAAGTCACAATTTTCCCAAGGTTCTTCGAGTAGAAATGACTTTAAGAAGGTAAAATTAACTAACTACCTATTTGTTCGATACATGGATTGACAATGCTTAAAATTTCAAGATAACTAATAAATAAAAAATTAGAATACTTCAACAAAGGATTATATATTCAATAGGTAGGAGTTTTCGGCAATTCGTCAAACAGAAATGAGCAAAATATGACAAAAAAATGCCAAACTGCCTATTTGATCGCCGCGCAAAACATTTGCACTGATCCTTATCTTGACTCTAGCTATTATTTGAAACGTAATAATAAATAAAAAAATAATCATAAAACAACATAGTGTTATCTATACAAAAGTCGCAATTTTCCTAAGGTTCTTCGAGTAGAAATGACTTTAAGAAGGTCAAATTAACTTACCACCTATTTGATCGATACATGGATTGACAATGCTTAATATTTCAAGATAACTAATAAATAAAAAAATTAGGGTACTTCAACAAAGGATTATATATTCAATAGGTAGGAGGATTCTGCAATTCGTCAAACAGAAATTAGCATAATATGACAAAAAATGCCTAAATACCTATTTGATCGCTGCGCAAAACATTTGCAGTGATCCTTAACTTGACTCTAACTATTATTTGAAACGTAATATCATATAAAAAAATGATCATACATCAACATAGTGTTATCTATACAAAAGTCGCAATTTTCCTAAGTTTCTTCGAGTAGAAATGACTTTAAGACGGTCAAATTAACTAACTAGCTCTTTGATCGATACATGGATAGAAAATGCTTAATAATTCAAGAAAACTAATAAATAAAAAATTAGAATACTACAACAAAGGATTATATATTCAATAGGTAGGAGTTTTCGGCAATTCGTCAAATAGAAATGAGCAAAATATGACAAACAATGCCTAACTACCTATTTGATCGCCGCGCAAAACATTTGCAGTGATCCTTAACTTGACTCTAGCTATTATTTGAAGCGTAATAATTAATAAAAAAATTGATCATACATCAACATAGTGTTATCTATACAAAAGTCCCAATTTTCCTAAGGTTCTTCGAGTAGAAATGACTTTAAGAAGGTCAAATTAACTAACTCCCTATTTGATCGATACATGGATTGACAATGCTTAATATTTCAAGATAACTAATAAATAAAAAATTAGGGTACTTCAACAAAGGATTATATTTTCAATAGGTAGGAATTTTCGGCAATTCGTCAAACAGAAATTAGCGTAATATGACAAAAAATGCCTAAATACCTATTTGATCGCTGCGCAAAACATTTGCAGTGATTCTTAACTTGACTCTAACTATTATTTGAAACGTAATATCATATAAAAAAATGATCATATATCAACATAGTGTTATCTATACAAAAGTCGCAATTTTCCTAAGTTTCTTCGAGTAGAAATGACTTCAAGACGGTCAAATTAACTAACTAGCTATTTGATCGATACATGGATAGAAAATGCTTAATAATTCAAGAAAACTAATAAATAAAAAATTAGAATACTACAACAAAGGATTATATATTCAATAGGTAGGAGTTTTCGGCAATTCGTCAAATAGAAATGAGCAAAATATGACAAACAATGCCTAACTACCTATGTGATCGCCGCGCAAAACATTTGCAGTGATCCTTAACTTGACTTTAGCTATTATTTGAAGCGTAATAATTAATAAAAAAATTGATCATACATCAACATAGTGTTATCTATACAAAAGTCGCAATTTTCCTAAGGTTCTTCGAGTAGAAATGACTTTAAGAAGGTCAAATTAACTAACTCCCTATTTGATCGATACATGGATTGACAATGCTTAATATTTCAAGATAACTAATAAATAAAAAATTAGGGTACTTCAACAAAGGATTATAAATTCAATAGGTAGGAATTTTCGGCAATTCGTCAAACAGAAATTAGCGTAATATGACAAAAAATGCCTAACTACCTATTTGATCGCCGCGCAAAACATTTGCAGTGATCCTTAACTTGACTCTAGCTATTATTTGAAGCGTAATAATAAATAAAAAAATGATCATACATCAACATAGTCTTATCTATACAAAAGTCCCAATTTTCCTAAGGTTCTTCGAGTAGAAATGACTTTAAGAAGGTAAAATTAACTAACTACCTATTTGATCGATACATGGATTGACAATGCTTAAAATTTCAAGATAACTAATAAATAAAAAATTAGAATACTACAACAAAGGATTATATATTCAATAGGTAGGAATTTTCGGCAATTCGTCAAACAGAAATGAGCAAAATATGACAAAAAATGCCTAACTACCTATTTGATCGCCGCGCAAAACATTTGCAGTGATCCTTAACTTGACTCTAGCTATTATTTGAAGCGTAATAATAAATAAAAAAATGATCATACATCAACATAGTGTTATCTATACAAAAGTCGCAATTTTCCTAAGGTTCTTTGAGTAGAAATGACTTTAAGAAGGTGAAATTAACTAACTACCTATTTGATCGATACATGGATTGACAATGCTTAAAATTTCAAGATAATTAATAAATAAAAAATTAGGGTACTTCAACAAAGGATTATATATTCAATAGGCATGAGTTTTCGGCAATTCGTCAAACCAAATTAGCATAATATGACAAAAAATTCCTAACTACCTATTTAATTGCCGCACAAAACATTTATAGTGATCCTTAACTTAACTGTAGCTATTATTTGAAGCGTAATAATAAATAAAAAAATGATCATACATCGACAATGTGTTATCTATACAAAAGTCGCAATTTTCCTAAGGTTCTTCGAGTAGAAATGACTTTAAGAAGGTAAAATTAACTAACTACCTATTTGATCGATACATGGATTGACAATGCTTAAAATTTCAAGATAACTAATAAATAAAAAATTAGAATACTACAACAAAGGATTATATATTCAATAGGTAGGAGTTTTCGGCAATTCGTCAAACAGAAATGAGCAAAATATGACAAAAAATGCCTAACTAACTATTTGATCGCCGCGCAAAACATTTGCAGTGATCATTAACTTGACACTAGTAATTATTTGAAATGTAATAATTAATAAAAAATTGATCATACATCAACATAGTGTTATCTATACAAAAGTCGCAATTTTCCTAAGGTTCTTCGAGTAGAAATGACTTTAAGAAGGTAAAATTAACTAACTACCTATTTGATCGATACATGGATTGACAATGCTTAAAATTTCAAGATAACTAATAAATAAAAAAATTAGGGTACTTCAACAAAGGATTATATATTCAATAGGTAGGAGGATTCTGCAATTCGTCAAACAGAAATTAGCATAATATGACAAAAAATGCCTAAATACCTATTTGATCGCCGCGCAAAACATTTGCAGTGATCCTTTACTTGACTCTAGCTATTATTTGAAACGTAATAATATATAAAAAATGATCATACATCAACATAGTGTTATCTATACAAAAGTCGCAATTTTCCTAAGGTTCTTCGAGTAGAAATGACTTTAAGACGGTCAAATTAACTAACTAGCTATTTGATCGATTCATGGATAGAAAATGCTTAATAATTCAAGAAAACTAATAAATAAAAAATTAGAATATTACAACAAAGGATTATATATTCAATAGGTAGGAGTTTTCGGCAATTCGTCAAATAGAAATGAGCAAAATATGACAAAAAATGCCTAACTACCTATTTGATCGCCGCGCAAAACATTTGCAGTGATCCTTAACTTGACTCTAGCTATTATTTGAAGCGTAATAATTAATAAAAAAATTGATCATACATCAACATAGTGTTATCTATACAAAAGTCCCAATTTTCGTAAGGTTCTTCGAGTAGAAATGACTTTAAGAAGGTCAAATTAACTAACTCCCTATTTGATCGATACATGGATTGACAATGCTTAATATTTCAAGATAACTAATAAATAAAAAATTAGGGTACTTCAACAAAGGATTATAAATTCAATAGGTAGGAATTTTCGGCAATTCGTCAAACAGAAATTAGCGTAATATGACAAAAAATGCCAAACTACCTATTTGATCGCCGCGCAAAAAATTTGCAGTGATCCTTAACTTGACTCTAGCTATTATTTAAAGCGTAATAATAAATAAAAAAATGATCATACATCAACATAGTCTTATCTATACAAAAGGCCCAATTTTCCTAAGGTTCTTCGAGTAGAAATGACTTTAAGAAGGTAAAATTAACTAACTACCTATTTGATCGATACATGGATTGACAATGCTTAAAATTTCAAGATAACTAATAAATAAAAAATTAGAATACTACAACAAAGGATTATATATTCAATAGGTAGGAATTTTCGGCAATTCGTCAAACAGAAATGAGCAAAATATGACAAAAAAATGCCTAACTACCTATTTGATCGCCGCGCAAAACATTTGCAGTGATCCTTAACTTGACTCTAGCTATTATTTGAAGCGTAATAATAAATAAAAAAATGATCATACATCAACATAGTGTTATCTATACAAAAGTCCCAATTTTCCTAAGGTTCTTTGAGTAGAAATGACTTTAAGAAGGTGAAATTAACTAACTACCTATTTGATCGATACATGGATTGACAATGCTTAAAATTTCAAGATAACTAATAAATAAAAAATTAGGGTACTTCAACAAAGGATTATATATTCAATAGGTAGGAGTTTTCGGCAATTCGTCAAACCAAATTAGCATAATATGACAAAAAATGCCTAACTACCTATTTGATTGCCGCACAAAACATTTATAGTGATCCTTAACTTAACTGTAGCTATTATTTGAAGCGTAATAATAAATAAAAAAATGATCATACATCGACAATGTGTTATCTATACAAAAGTCGCAATTTTCCTAAGGTTCTTCGAGTAGAAATGACTTTAAGAAGGTAAAATTAACTAACTACCTATTTGATCGATACATGGATTGACAATGCTTAAAATTTCAAGATAACTAATAAATAAAAAATTAGAATACTACAACAAAGGATTATATATTCAATAGGTAGGAGTTTTCGGCAATTCGTCAAACAGAAATGAGCAAAATATGACAAAAAATGCCTAACTAACTATTTGATCGCCGCGCAAAACATTTGCAGTGATCATTAACTTGACTCTAGCAATTATTTGAAATGTAATAATTAATAAAAAATTGATCATACATCAACATAGTGTTATCTATACAAAAGTCGCAATTTTCCTAAGGTTCTTCGAGTAGAAATGACTTTAAGAAGGTAAAATTAACTAACTACCTATTTGATCGATACATGGATTGACAATGCTTAAAATTTCAAGATAACTAATAAATAAAAAAATTAGGGTACTTCAACAAAGGATTATATATTCAATAGGTAGGAGGATTCTGCAATTCGTCAAACAGAAATTAGCATAATATGACAAAAAATGCCTAAATACCTATTTGATCGCCGCGCAAAACATTTGCAGGGATCCTTAACTTGACTCTAGCTATTATTTGAAACGTAATAATATATAAAAAAATGATCATACATCAACATAGTGTTATCTATACAAAAGTCGCAATTTTCCTAAGGTTCTTCGAGTAGAAACGACTTTAAGACGGTCAAATTAACTAACTAGCTATTTGATCGATACATGGATAGAAAATGCTTAATAATTCAAGAAAACTAATAAATAAAAAATTAGAATACTACAACAAAGGATTATATATTCAATAGGTAGGAGTTTTCGGCAATTCGTCAAATAGAAATGAGCAAAATATGACAAAAAATGCCTAACTACCTATTTGATCGTCGCGCAAAACATTTGCAGTGATCCTTAACTTGACTCTAGCTATTATTTGAACCGTAATAATTAATAAAAAAATTGATCATACATCAACATAGTGTTATCTATACAAAAGTCCCAAATTTCCTAAGGTTCTTCGAGTAGAAATGACTTTAAGAAGGTCAAATTAACTAACTCCCTATTTGATCGATACATGGATTGACAATGCTTAATATTTCAAGATAACTAATAAATAAAAAGTTAGGGTACTTCAACAAAGGATTATAAATTCAATAGGTAGGAATTTTCGGCAATTCGTCAAACAGAAATTAGCGTAATATGACAAAAAATGCCTAACTACCTATTTGATCGCCGCGCAAAACATTTGCAGTGATCCTTAACTTGACTCTAGCTATTATTTGAAGCGTAATAATAAATAAAAATATGATCATACATCAACATAGTCTTATCTATACAAAAGTCCCAATTTTCCTAAGGTTCTTCGAGTAGAAATGACTTTAAGAAGGTAAAATTAACTAACTACCTATTTGATCGATACATGGATTGACAATGCTTAAAATTTCAAGATAACTAATAAATAAAAAATTAGAATACTACAACAAAGGATTATATATTCAATAGGTAGGAATTTCCGGCAATTCGTCAAACAGAAATGAGCAAAATATGACAAAAAATGCCTAACTACCTATTTGATCGCCGCGCAAAACATTTGCAGTGATCCTTAACTTGACTCTAGCTATTATTTGAAGCGTAATAATAAATAAAAAAATGATCATACATCAACATAGTGTTATCTATACAAAAGTCCCAATTTTCCTAAGGTTCTTTGAGTAGAAATGACTTTAAGAAGGTGAAATTAACTAACTACCTATTTGATCGATACATGGATTGACAATGCTTAAAATTTCAAGATAACTAATAAATAAAAAATTAGGGTACTTCAACAAAGGATTATATATTCAATAGGTAGGAGTTTTCGGCAATTCGTCAAACCAAATTAGCATAATATGACAAAAAATGCCTAACTACCTATTTGATTGCCGCACAAAACATTTATAGTGATTCTTAACTTAACTGTAGCTATTATTTGAAGCGTAATAATAAATAAAAAAATGATCATACATCGACAATGTGTTATCTATACAAAAGTCGCAATTTTCCTAAGGTTCTTCGAGTAGAAATGACTTTAAGAAGGTAAAATTAACTAACTACCTATTTGATCGATACATGGATTGATAATGCTTAAAATTTCAAGATAACTAATAAATAAAAAATTAGAATACTACAACAAAGGATTATATATTCAATAGGTAGGAGTTTTCGGCAATTCGTCAAACAGAAATGAGCAAAATATGACAAAAAATGCCTAACTAACTATTTGATCGCCACGCAAAACATTTGCAGTGATCATTAACTTGACTCTAGCAATTATTTGAAATGTAATAATTAATAAAAAATTGATCATACATCAACATAGTGTTATCTATACAAAAGTCACAATTTTCCTATGGTTCTTCGAGTAGAAATGACTTTAAGAAGGTCAAATTAACTAACTCCCTATTTGATCGATACATGGATTGACAATGCTTAATATTTCAAGATAACTAATAAATAAAAAATTAGGGTACTTCAACAAAGGATTATACATTCAATAGGTAGGAATTTTCGGCAATTCGTCAAATAGAAATTAGCATAATATGACAAAAAATGCCTAACTAACAATTTGATCGCCGCGCAAAACATTTGCAGTGATCCTTAACTTGACTCTAGCTATTATTTGAAGCGTAATAATAAATAAAAAAATGATCATACATCAACATAGTCTTATCTATACAAAAGTCCCAATTTTCCTAAGGTTCTTCGAGTAGAAATGACTTTAAGAAGGTAAAATGAACTAACTAGCTATTTGATCGATACATGGATAGAAAATGCTTAATATTTCAAGAAAACTAATAAATAAAAAATTAGAATACTACAACAAAGGATTATATATTCAATAGGTAGGAGTTTTCGGCAATTCGTCAAACAGAAATGAGCATAATATGACAAAAAATGCCTAACTACCTATTTGATCGCCGCGCAAAACATTTGCAGTGATCCTTAACTTGACTCTAGCTATTATTTGAACCGTAATAATTAATAAAAAAATTGATCATACATCAACATAGTGTTATCTATACAAAAGTCCCAATTTTCCTAAGGTTCTTCGAGTAGAAATGACTTTAAGAAGGTCAAATTAACTAACTCCCTATTTGATCGATACATGGATTGACAATGCTTAATATTTCAAGATAACTAATAAATAAAAAATTAGGGTACTTCAACAAAGGATTATATATTCAATAGGTAGGAATTTTCGGCAATTCGTCAAACAGAAATTAGCGTAATATGACAAAAAATGCCTAACTACCTATTTGATCGCCGCGCAAAACATTTGCAGTGATCCTTAACTTGACTCTAGCTATTATTTGAAGCGTAATAATAAATAAAAAAATGATCATACATCAACATAGTCTTATCTATACAAAAGTCCCAATTTTCCTAAGGTTCTTCGAGTAGAAATGACTTTAAGAAGGTAAAATTAACTAACTACCTATTTGATCGATACATGGATTGACAATGCTTAAAATTTCAAGATAACTAAAAAATAAAAAATTAGAATACTACAACAAAGGATTATATATTCAATAGGTAGGAATTTTCGGCAATTCGTCAAACAGAAATGAGCAAAATATGACAAAAAATGCCTAATTACCTATTTGATCGCCGCGCAAAACATTTGCAGTGATCCTTAACTTGACTCTAGCTATTATTTGAAGCGTAATAATAAATAAAAAAATGATCATACATCAACATAGTCTTATCTATACAAAAGTTCCAATTTTCCTAAGGTTCTTCGAGTAGAAATGACTTTAAGAAGGTAAAATTAACTAACTAGCTATTTGATCGATACATGGATAGAAAATGCTTAATATTTCAAGAAAACTAATAAATAAAAAATTAGAATACTACAACAAAGGATTATATATTCAATAGGTAGGAGTTTTCGGCAATTCGTCAAACAGAAATGAGCATAATATGACAAAAAATGCCTAATTACCTATTTGATCGCCGCGCAAAACATTTGCAGTGATCCTTAACTTGACTCTAGCTATTATTTGAAGCATAATAATAAATAAAAAAATGATCATACATCGACAATGTGTTATCTATACAAAAGTCGCAATTTTCTTAAGGTTCTTCGAGTAGAAATGACTTTAAGAAGGTAAAATTAACTAACTACCTATTTGATCGATACATGGATTGACAATGCTTAAAATTTCAAGATAACTAATAAATAAAAAATTAGAATACTACAACAAAGGATTATATATTCAATAGGTAGGAGTTTTCGGCAATTCGTCAAACAGAAATGAGCAAAATATGACAAAAAATGCCTAACTACCTATTTGATCGCCGCGCAAAACATTTGCAGTGATCGTTAACTTGACTCTAGCAATTATTTGAAATGTAATAATTAATAAAAAATTGATCATACATCAACATAGTGTTATCTATACAAAAGTCGCAATTTTCCTATGGTTCTTCGAGTAGAAATGACTTTAAGAAGGTCAAATTAACTAACTCCCTATTTGATCGATACATGGATTGACAATGCTTAATATTTCAAGATAACTAATAAATAAAAAATTAGGGTACTTCAACAAAGGATTATACATTCAATAGGTAGGAATTTTCGGCAATTCGTCAAATAGAAATTAGCATAATATGACAAAAAATGCCTAACTAACAATTTCATCGCCGCGCAAAACATTTGCAGTGATCCTTAACTTGACTCTAGCTATTATTTGAAGCGTAATAATAAATAAAAAAATGATCATACATCAAGAAAGTGTTATCTATACAAAAGTCGCAATTTTCCTAAGGTTCTTAGAGTAGAAATGACTTTAAGAAGGTAAAATTAACTAACTACCAATTTGATCGATACATGGATTGACAATGCTTAAAATTTCAATATAACTAATAAATCAAAAATTAGAATACTTTAACAAAGGATTATATATTCAATAGGTACGAGTTTTCGGAAATTCGTCAAACAGAAATGAGCAAAATATGACAAAAAATGCCTTACTACCTATTTGATCGCCGCGCAAAACATTTGCAGTGATCCTTAACTTGACTCTAGCTATTATTTGAAGCGTAATAATTAAGAAAAAATTGATCATACATCAACATAGTGTTATCTATACAAAAGTCACAATTTTCCTAAGGTTCTTTGAGTAGAAATGACTTTAAGAAGGTCAAATTAACTAACTCCATATTTGATCGATACATGGATTGACAATGCTTAATATTTCAAGATAACTAATAATTAAAAAATTAGGGTACTTCAACAAAGGATTATATTTTCAATAGGTAGGAGTTTTCTGCAATTCGTCAAACAGAAATTAGCATAATATGACAAAAAATGCCTAACTACCTATTTGATTGCCGCGCAAAACATTTGCCGTGATCCTTAACTTGACTCTAGCTATTATTTGAAACGTAATAATATATAAAAAAACATGATCATACATCAACATAGTGTTATCTATACAAAAGTCGAAATTTTCCTAAGGTTCTTCGAGTAGAAATGACTTTAAGACGGTCAAATTAACTAACTAGCTATTTGATCGATACCTGGATTGACAATGCTTAATATTTCAAGATAACTAATAAATAAAAAATTAGGGTACTTCAACAAAGGATTATATATTCAATAAGTAGGAGTTTTCGGCAATTCGTCAAACAGAAATGAGCATAATATGACAAAAAATGCCTAACTACCTATGTGATCGCCGCGCAAAACATTTGTAGTGATCCTTAACTTTACTCTAGCTATTATTTGAAATGTAATAATAAATAAAAAAATGATCATACATCAACATAGTGTTATCTATACAAAAGTCGCAATTTTCCTAAGGTTCTTCGAGTAGAAATGACTTTAAGAAGGTCAAATTAACTAACTACATATTTGATAGATACATGGATTGAAAATACTTAATATTTCAAGATAACTAATAAATAAAAAATAAGGGTACTTCAACAAAGGATTATGTATTCAATGGGTAGGAGTTTTCGGCAATTCGGCACACAGAAATTAGCCTAATATGAACAAAAATGCCAAACTGCCTATTTGATCGCCGCGCAAAACATTTGCAGTGATCCTTAACTTGACTCCAGCTATTATTTGAAACGTAATAATAAATAAAAATAATAATCATACATCAACATAGTGTTATCTATACAAAAGTCGCGATTTTCCTAAGGTTCTTCGAGTAGAAATGACTTTAAGAAGGTCAAATTAACTTACCACCTATTTGATCGATACATGGATTGACAATGCTTAATATTTCAAGATAACTAATAAATAAAAAAATTAGGGTACTTCAACAAAGGATTATATATTCAATAGGTAGGAGGTTTCTGCAATTCGTCAAACAGAAATTAGCATAATATGACAAAAAATGCCTAAATACCTATTTGATCGCCGCGCAAAACATTTGCAGTGATCCTTAACTTGACTCTCGCTATTATTTGAAACGTAATAATATATAAAAAAATGATTATACATCAACATAGTGTTATCTATACAAAAGTCGCAATTTTCCTAAGGTTCTTCGAGTAGAAATGACTTTAAGACGGTCAAATTAACTAACTAGCTATTTGATCGATACATGGATTGACAATGCTTAAAATTTCAAGAAAACTAATAAATAAAAAATTAGAATACTACAACAAAGGATTATATATTCAATAGGTAGGAGTTTTCGGCAATTCGTCAAATAGAAATGAGCAAAATATGACAAAAAATGCCTAACTACCTATTTGATCGCCGCGCAAAACATTTGCAGTGATCCTTAACTTGACTCTAGCTATTATTTGAAGCGTAATAATTAATAAAAAAATTGATCATACATCAACATAGTGTTATCTATACAAAAGTCCCAATTTTCCTAAGGTTCTTCGAGTAGAAATGACTTTAAGAAGGTCAAATTAACTAACTCCCTATTTGATCGATACATGGATTGACAATGCTTAATATTTCAAGATAACTAATAAATAAAAAATTAGGTTACTTCAACAAAGGATTATATATTCAATAGGTTGGAATTTTCGGCAATTCGTCAAACAGAAATTAGCGTAATATGACAAAAAATGCCTAACTACCTATTTGATCGCCGCGCAAAGCATTTGCAGTGATCCGTAACTTGACTCTAGCTATTAATTGAAGCGTAATAATAAATAAAAAAATGATCATACATCAACATAGTCTTATCTATACAAAAGTCCCAATTTTCCTAAGGATCTTCGAGTAGAAATGACTTTAAGAAGGTCAAATTAACTAACTCCCTATTTGATCGATAAATGGATTGACAATGCTTAATATTTCAAGATAACTAATAATTAAAAAATTAGGGTACTTCAACAAAGGATTATATTTTCAATAGGTAGGAGTTTTCTGCAATTCGTCAAACAGAAATTAGCATAATATGACAAAAAATGCCTAACTACCTATTTGATTGCCGCGCAAAACATTTGCCGTGATCCTTAACTTGACTCTAGCTATTATTTGAAACGTAATAATATATAAAAAAAATGATCATACATCAACATAGTGTTATCTATACAAAAGTCGAAATTTTCCTAAGGTTCTTCGAGTAGAAATGACTTTAAGACGGTCAAATTAACTAACTAGCTATTTGATCGATACCTGGATTGACAATGCTTAATATTTCAAGATAACTAATAAATAAAAAATTAGGGTACTTCAACAAAGGATTATATATTCAATAAGTAGGAGTTTTCGGCAATTCGTCAAACATAAATGAGCATAATATGACAAAAAATGCCTAACTACCTATGTGATCGCCGCGCAAAACATTTGTAGTGATCCTTAACTTTACTTTAGCTATTATTTGAAGCGTAATAATAAATAAAAAAATTATCATACATCAACATAGTGTTATCTATACAAAAGTCACAATTTTCCCAAGGTTCTTCGAGTAGAAATGACTTTAAGAAGGTAAAATTAACTAACTACCTATTTGATCGATACATGGATTGACAATGCTTAAAATTTCAAGATAACTAATAAATAAAAAATTAGAATACTTCAACAAAGGATTATATATTCAATAGGTAGGAGTTTTCGGCAATTCGTCAAACAGAAATGAGCAAAATATGACAAAAAATGCCTAACTACCTATTTGATCGCCGCGCAAAACATTTGCAGTGATCCTTAACTTGACTCTAGCTATTATTTGAAATGTAATAATAAATAAAAAAATGATCATACATCAACATAGTGTTATCTATACAAAAGTCGCAATTTTCCTAAGGTTCTTCGAGTAGAAATGACTTTAAGAAGGTCAAATTAACTAACTACATATTTGATAGATACATGGATTGAAAATACTTAATATTTCAAGATAACTAATAAATAAAAAATAAGGGTACTTCAACAAAGGATTATGTATTCAATGGGTAGGAGTTTTCGGCAATTCGGCACACAGAAATTAGCATAATATGAAAAACAAATGCCAAACTGCCTATTTGATCGCCGCGCAAAACATTTGCAGTGATCCTTAACTTGACTCTAGCTATTATTTGAAAAGTAATAATAAATAAAAAAAATAATCATACATCAACATAGTGTTATCTATACAAAAGTCGCAATTTTCCTAAGGTTCTTCGAGTAGAAATGACTTTAAGAAGGTCAAATTAACTTACCACCTACTTGATCGATACATGGATTGACAATGCTTAATATTTCAAGATAACTAATAAATAAAAAATTAGGGTACTTCAACAAAGGATTATATATTCAATAAGTAGGAGTTTTCGGCAATTCGTCAAACAGAAATGAGCATAATATGACAAAAAATGCCTAACTACCTATGTGATCGCCGCGCAAAACATTTGTAGTGATCCTTAACTTTACTTTAGCTATTATTTGAAGCGTAATAATAAATAAAAAAATTATCATACATCAACATAGTGTTATCTATACAAAAGTCACAATTTTCCTAAGGTTCTTCGAGTAGAAATGACTTTAAGAAGGTCAAATTAACTAACTACCTATTTGATCGATACATGGATTGACAATGCTTAAAATTTCAATATAACTAATAAATAAAAAATTAGAATACTTCAACAAAGGATTATATATTCAATAGGTAGGAGTTTTCGGCAATTCGTCAAACCGAAATGAGCAAAATATGACAAAAAATGCCTAACTACCTATTTGATCGCCGCGCAAAACATTTGCAGTGATCCTTAACTTGACTCTAGCTATTATTTGAAATGTAATAATAAATAAAAAAATGATCATACATCAACATAGTGTTATCTATACAAAAGTCGCAATTTTCCTAAGGTTCTTCGAGTAGAAATGACTTTAAGAAGGTCAAATTAACTAACTACATATTTGATAGATACATGGATTGAAAATACTTAATATTTCAAGATAACTAATAAATAAAAAATAAGGGTACTTCAACAAAGGATTATGTATTCAATGGGTAGGAGTTTTCGGCAATTCGGCACACAGAAATTAGCATAATATGAAAAAAAATGCCAAACTGCCTATTTGATCGCCGCGCAAAACATTTGCAGTGATCCTTAACTTGACTCTAGCTATTATTTGAAAAGTAATAATAAATAAAAAAAATAATCATACATCAACATAGTGTTATCTATACAAAAGTCGCAATTTTCCTAAGGTTCTTCGAGTAGAAATGACTTTAAGAAGGTCAAATTAACTTACCACCTACTTGATCGATACATGGATTGACAATGCTTAATATTTCAAGATAACTAATAAATAAAAAAATTAGGGTACTTCAACAAAGGATTATATATTCAATAGGTAGGAGGTTTCTGCAATTCGTCAAACAGAAATTAGCATAATATGACAAAAAATGCCTAAATACCTATTTGATCGCCGCGCAAAGCATTTGCAGTGATCCTTAACTTGACTCTAGCTATTATTTGAAACGTAATAATAAATAAAAAAATGATCATACATCAACATAGTGTTATCTATACAAAAGTCGCAATTTTCCTAAGGTTCTTCGAGTAGAAATGACTTTAAGACTGTCAAATTAACTAACTAGCTATTTGATCGATACATGGATAGAAAATGCTTAATATTTCTAGAAAACAAATAAATAAAAAATTAGAATACTACAACAAAGGATTATATATTTAATTGGTAGGAGTTTTCGGCAATTCGTCAAATAGTAATGAGCAAAATATGACAAAAAATGCCTAACTACCTATTTGATCGCTGCGCAAAACATTTGCAGTGATCCTTAACTTGACTCTAGCTATTATTTGAAGCGTAATAATTAATAAAAAAATTGATCATACATCAACATAGTGTTATCTATACAAAAGTCCCAATTTTCCTAAGGTTCTTCGAGTAGAAATGACTTTAAGAAGGTCAAATTAACTAACTCCCTATTTGATCGATACATGGATTGACAATGCTTAATATTTCAAGATAACTAATAAATAAAAAATTAGGGTACTTCAACAAAGGATTATATATTCAATAAGTAGGAGTTTTCGGCAATTCGTCAAACAGAAATGAGCATAATATGACAAAAAATGCCTAACTACCTATGTGATCGCCGCGCAAAACATTTGTAGTGATCCTTAACTTTACTTTAGCTATTATTTGAAGCGTAATAATAAATAAAAAAATTATCATACATCAACATAGTGTTATCTATACAAAAGTCACAATTTTCCTAAGGTTCTTCGAGTAGAAATGACTTTAAGAAGGTAAAATTAACTAACTACCTATTTGATCGATACATGGATTGACAATGCTTAAAATTTCAAGATAACTAATAAATAAAAAATTAGAATACTTCAACAAAGGATTATATATTCAATAGGTAGGAGTTTTCGGCAATTCGTCAAACCGAAATGAGCAAAATATGACAAAAAATGCCTAACTACCTATTTGATCGCCGCGCAAAACATTTGCAGTGATCCTTAACTTGACTCTAGCTATTATTTGAAATATAATAATAAATAAAAAAATGATCATACATCAACATAGTGTTATCTATACAAAAGTCGCAATTTTCCTAAGGTTCTTCGAGTAGAAATGACTTTAAGAAGGTCAAATTAACTAACTACATATTTGATAGATACATGGATTGAAAATACTTAATATTTCAAGATAACTAATAAATAAAAAATAAGGGTACTTCAACAAAGGATTATGTATTCAATGGGTAGGAGTTTTCGGCAATTCGGCACACAGAAATTAGCATAATATGAAAAAAAATGCCAAACTGCCTATTTGATCGCCGCGCAAAACATTTGCAGTGATCCTTAACTTGACTCTAGCTATTATTTGAAAAGTAATAATAAATAAAAAAAATAATCATACATCAACATAGTGTTATCTATACAAAAGTCGCAATTTTCCTAAGGTTCTTCGAGTAGAAATGACTTTAAGAAGGTCAAATTAACTTACCACCTACTTGATCGATACATGGATTGACAATGCTTAATATTTCAAGATAACTAATAAATAAAAAAATTAGGGTACTTCAACAAAGGATTATATATTCAATAGGTAGGAGGTTTCTGCAATTCGTCAAACAGAAATTAGCATAATATGACAAAAAATGCCTAAATACCTATATGATCGCCGCGCAAAGCATTTGCAGTGATCCTTAACTTGACTCTAGCTATTATTTGAAACGTAATAATAAATAAAAAAATGATCATACATCAACATAGTGTTATCTATACAAAAGTCGCAATTTTCCTAAGGTTCTTCGAGTAGAAATGACTTTAAGACTGTCAAATTAACTAACTAGCTATTTGATCGATACATGGATAGAAAATGCTTAATATTTCTAGAAAACAAATAAATAAAAAATTAGAATACTACAACAAAGGATTATATATTTAATTGGTAGGAGTTTTCGGCAATTCGTCAAATAGTAATGAGCAAAATATGACAAAAAATGCCTAACTACCTATTTGATCGCTGCGCAAAACATTTGCAGTGATCCTTAACTTGACTCTAGCTATTATTTGAAGCGTAATAATTAATAAAAAAATTGATCATACATCAACATAGTGTTATCTATACAAAAGTCCCAATTTTCCTAAGGTTCTTCGAGTAGAAATGACTTTAAGAAGGTCAAATTAACTAACTCCCTATTTGATCGATACATGGATTGACAATGCTTAATATTTCAAGATAACTAATAAATAAAAAATTAGGGTACTTCAACAAAGGATTATATATTCAAATGGTAGGAATTTTCGGCAATTTGTCAAACAGAAATTAGCGTAATATGACAAAAAATGCCTAACTACCTATTTGATCGCCGCGCAAAACATTTGCAGTGATCCTTAACTTGACTCTAGTTATTATTTGAAGCGTAATAATTAATAAAAAATTGATCATACATCAACATAGTGTTATCTATACAAAAGTCCCAATTTTCCTAAGGTTCTTCGAGTAGAAATGACTTTAAGAAGGTCAAATTAACTAACTCCCTATTTGATCGATACATGGATTGACAATGCTTAATATTTCAAGATAACTAATAAATAAAAAATTAGGGTACTTCAACAAAGGATTATATATTCAATAGGTAGGAATTTTCGGCAATTCGTCAAACAGAAATTAGCGTAATATGACAAAAAATGCCTAACTACCTATTTGATCGCCGCGCAAAACATTTGCAGTGATCCTTAACTTGACTCTAGCTATTATTTGAAGCGTAATAATAAATAAAAAAATGATCATACATCAACATAGTCTTATCTATACAAAAGTCCCAATTTTCCTAAGGATCTTCGAGTAGAAATGACTTTAAGAAGGTCAAATTAACTAACTCCCTATTTGATCGATAAATGGATTAACAATGCTTAATATTTCAAGATAACTAATAATTAAAAAATTAGGGTACTTCAACAAAGGATTATATTTTCAATAGGTAGGAGTTTTCTGCAATTCGTCAAACAGAAATTAGCATAATATGACAAAAAATGCCTAACTACCTATTTGATTGCCGCGCAAAACATTTGCCGTGATCCTTGACTTTACTCTAGCTATTATTTGAAACGTAATAATATATAAAAAAAATGATCATACATCAACATAGTGTTATCTATACAAAAGTCGAAATTTTCCTAAGGTTCTTCGAGTAGAAATGACTTTAAGACGGTCAAATTAACTAACTAGCTATTTGATCGATACCTGGATTGACAATGCTTAATATTTCAAGATAACTAATAAATAAAAAATTAGGGTACTTCAACAAAGGATTATATATTCAATAAGTAGGAGTTTTCGGCAATTCGTCAAACAGAAATGAGCATAATATGACAAAAAATGCCTAACTACCTTTGTGATCGCCGCGCAAAACATTTGTAATGATCCTTAACTTTACTTTAGCTATTATTTGAAGCGTAATAATAAATAAAAAAATTATCATACATCAACATAGTGTTATCTATACAAAAGTCACAATTTTCCTAAGGTTCTTCGAGTAGAAATGACTTTAAGAAGGTAAAATTAACTAACTACCTATTTGATCGATACATGGATTGACAATGCTTAAAATTTCAAGATAACTAATAAATAAAAAATTAGAATACTTCAACAAAGGATTATATATTCAATAGGTAGGAGTTTTCGGCAATTCGTCAAACAGAAATGAGCAAAATATGACAAAAAATGCCTAACTACCTATTTGATCGCCGCGCAAAACATTTGCAGTGATCCTTAACTTGACTCTAGCTATTATTTGAAATGTAATAATAAATAAAAAAATGATCATACATCAACATAGTGTTATCTATACAAAAGTCGCAATTTTCCTAAGGTTCTTCGAGTAGAAATGACTTTAAGAAGGTCAAATTAACTAACTACATATTTGATAGATACATGGATTGAAAATACTTAATATTTCAAGATAACTAATAAATAAAAAATAAGGGTACTTCAACAAAGGATTATGTATTCAATGGGTAGGAGTTTTCGGCAATTCGGCACACAGAAATTAGCATAATATGAAAAAAAATGCCAAACTGCCTGTTTGATCGCCGCGCAAAACATTTGCAGTGATCCTTAACTTGACTCTAGCTATTATTTGAAAAGTAATAATAAATAAAAAAAATAATCATACATCAACATAGTGTTATCTATACAAAAGTCGCAATTTTCCTAAGGTTCTTTGAGTAGAAATGACTTTAAGAAGGTCAAATTAACTTACCACCTACTTGATCGATACATGGATTGACAATGCTAAATATTTCAAGATAACTAATAAATAAAAAAATTAGGGTACTTCAACAAAGGATTATATATTCAATAGGTAGGAGGTTTCTGCAATTCGTCAAACAGAAATTAGCATAATATGACAAAAAATGCCTAAATACCTATTTGATCGCCGCGCAAAGCATTTGCAGTGATCCTTAACTTGACTCTAGCTATTATTTGAAACGTAATAATATATAAAAAAATGATCATACATCAACATAGTGTTATCTATACAAAAGTCGCAATTTTCCTAAGGTTGTTCGAGTAGAAATGACTTTAAGACGGTCAAATTAACTAACTAGCTATTTGATCGATACATGGATAGAAAATGCTTAATATTTCAAGAAAACAAATAAATAAAAAATTAGAATACTACAACAAAGGATTATATATTCAATTGGTAGGAGTTTTCGGCAATTCGTCAAATAGTAATGAGCAAAATATGACAAAAAATGCCTAACTACCTATTTGATTGCCGCGCAAAACATTTGCCGTGATCCTTAACTTGACTCTAGCTATTATTTGAAACGTAATAATATATAAAAAAAATGATCATACATCAACATAGTGTTATCTATACAAAAGTCGAAATTTTCCTAAGGTTCTTCGAGTAGAAATGACTTTAAGACGGTCAAATTAACTAACTAGCTATTTGATCGATACCTGGATTGACAATGCTTAATATTTCAAGATAACTAATAAATAAAAAATTAGGGTACTTCAACAAAGGATTATATATTCAATAAGTAGGAGTTTTCGGCAATTCGTCAAACATAAATGAGCATAATATGACAAAAAATGCCTAACTACCTATGTGATCGCCGCGCAAAACATTTGTAGTGATCCTTAACTTTACTTTAGCTATTATTTGAAGCGTAATAATAAATAAAAAAATTATCATACATCAACATAGTGTTATCTATACAAAAGTCACAATTTTCCCAAGGTTCTTCGAGTAGAAATGACTTTAAGAAGGTAAAATTAACTAACTACCTATTTGATCGATACATGGATTGACAATGCTTAAAATTTCAAGATAACTAATAAATAAAAAATTAGAATACTTCAACAAAGGATTATATATTCAATAGGTAGGAGTTTTCGGCAATTCGTCAAACAGAAATGAGCAAAATATGACAAAAAATGCCTAACTACCTATTTGATCGCCGCGCAAAACATTTGCAGTGATCCTTAACTTGACTCTAGCTATTATTTGAAATGTAATAATAAATAAAAAAATGATCATACATCAACATAGTGTTATCTATACAAAAGTCGCAATTTTCCTAAGGTTCTTCGAGTAGAAATGACTTTAAGAAGGTCAAATTAACTAACTACATATTTGATAGATACATGGATTGAAAATACTTAATATTTCAAGATAACTAATAAATAAAAAATAAGGGTACTTCAACAAAGGATTATGTATTCAATGGGTAGGAGTTTTCGGCAATTCGGCACACAGAAATTAGCATAATATGAAAAACAAATGCCAAACTGCCTATTTGATCGCCGCGCAAAACATTTGCAGTGATCCTTAACTTGACTCTAGCTATTATTTGAAAAGTAATAATAAATAAAAAAAATAATCATACATCAACATAGTGTTATCTATACAAAAGTCGCAATTTTCCTAAGGTTCTTCGAGTAGAAATGACTTTAAGAAGGTCAAATTAACTTACCACCTACTTGATCGATACATGGATTGACAATGCTTAATATTTCAAGATAACTAATAAATAAAAAATTAGGGTACTTCAACAAAGGATTATATATTCAATAAGTAGGAGTTTTCGGCAATTCGTCAAACAGAAATGAGCATAATATGACAAAAAATGCCTAACTACCTATGTGATCGCCGCGCAAAACATTTGTAGTGATCCTTAACTTTACTTTAGCTATTATTTGAAGCGTAATAATAAATAAAAAAATTATCATACATCAACATAGTGTTATCTATACAAAAGTCACAATTTTCCTAAGGTTCTTCGAGTAGAAATGACTTTAAGAAGGTCAAATTAACTAACTACCTATTTGATCGATACATGGATTGACAATGCTTAAAATTTCAATATAACTAATAAATAAAAAATTAGAATACTTCAACAAAGGATTATATATTCAATAGGTAGGAGTTTTCGGCAATTCGTCAAACCGAAATGAGCAAAATATGACAAAAAATGCCTAACTACCTATTTGATCGCCGCGCAAAACATTTGCAGTGATCCTTAACTTGACTCTAGCTATTATTTGAAATGTAATAATAAATAAAAAAAATGATCATACATCAACATAGTGTTATCTATACAAAAGTCGCAATTTTCCTAAGGTTCTTCGAGTAGAAATGACTTTAAGAAGGTCAAATTAACTAACTACATATTTGATAGATACATGGATTGAAAATACTTAATATTTCAAGATAACTAATAAATAAAAAATAAGGGTACTTCAACAAAGGATTATGTATTCAATGGGTAGGAGTTTTCGGCAATTCGGCACACAGAAATTAGCATAATATGAAAAAAAATGCCAAACTGCCTATTTGATCGCCGCGCAAAACATTTGCAGTGATCCTTAACTTGACTCTAGCTATTATTTGAAAAGTAATAATAAATAAAAAAAATAATCATACATCAACATAGTGTTATCTATACAAAAGTCGCAATTTTCCTAAGGTTCTTCGAGTAGAAATGACTTTAAGAAGGTCAAATTAACTTACCACCTACTTGATCGATACATGGATTGACAATGCTTAATATTTCAAGATAACTAATAAATAAAAAAATTAGGGTACTTCAACAAAGGATTATATATTCAATAGGTAGGAGGTTTCTGCAATTCGTCAAACAGAAATTAGCATAATATGACAAAAAATGCCTAAATACCTATTTGATCGCCGCGCAAAGCATTTGCAGTGATCCTTAACTTGACTCTAGCTATTATTTGAAACGTAATAATAAATAAAAAAATGATCATACATCAACATAGTGTTATCTATACAAAAGTCGCAATTTTCCTAAGGTTCTTCGAGTAGAAATGACTTTAAGACTGTCAAATTAACTAACTAGCTATTTGATCGATACATGGATAGAAAATGCTTAATATTTCTAGAAAACAAATAAATAAAAAATTAGAATACTACAACAAAGGATTATATATTTAATTGGTAGGAGTTTTCGGCAATTCGTCAAATAGTAATGAGCAAAATATGACAAAAAATGCCTAACTACCTATTTGATCGCTGCGCAAAACATTTGCAGTGATCCTTAACTTGACTCTAGCTATTATTTGAAGCGTAATAATTAATAAAAAAATTGATCATACATCAACATAGTGTTATCTATACAAAAGTCCCAATTTTCCTAAGGTTCTTCGAGTAGAAATGACTTTAAGAAGGTCAAATTAACTAACTCCCTATTTGATCGATACATGGATTGACAATGCTTAATATTTCAAGATAACTAATAAATAAAAAATTAGGGTACTTCAACAAAGGATTATATATTCAATAAGTAGGAGTTTTCGGCAATTCGTCAAACAGAAATGAGCATAATATGACAAAAAATGCCTAACTACCTATGTGATCGCCGCGCAAAACATTTGTAGTGATCCTTAACTTTACTTTAGCTATTATTTGAAGCGTAATAATAAATAAAAAAATTATCATACATCAACATAGTGTTATCTATACAAAAGTCACAATTTTCCTAAGGTTCTTCGAGTAGAAATGACTTTAAGAAGGTAAAATTAACTAACTACCTATTTGATCGATACATGGATTGACAATGCTTAAAATTTCAAGATAACTAATAAATAAAAAATTAGAATACTTCAACAAAGGATTATATATTCAATAGGTAGGAGTTTTCGGCAATTCGTCAAACCGAAATGAGCAAAATATGACAAAAAATGCCTAACTACCTATTTGATCGCCGCGCAAAACATTTGCAGTGATCCTTAACTTGACTCTAGCTATTATTTGAAATATAATAATAAATAAAAAAATGATCATACATCAACATAGTGTTATCTATACAAAAGTCGCAATTTTCCTAAGGTTCTTCGAGTAGAAATGACTTTAAGAAGGTCAAATTAACTAACTACATATTTGATAGATACATGGATTGAAAATACTTAATATTTCAAGATAACTAATAAATAAAAAATAAGGGTACTTCAACAAAGGATTATGTATTCAATGGGTAGGAGTTTTCGGCAATTCGGCACACAGAAATTAGCATAATATGAAAAAAAATGCCAAACTGCCTATTTGATCGCCGCGCAAAACATTTGCAGTGATCCTTAACTTGACTCTAGCTATTATTTGAAAAGTAATAATAAATAAAAAAAATAATCATACATCAACATAGTGTTATCTATACAAAAGTCGCAATTTTCCTAAGGTTCTTCGAGTAGAAATGACTTTAAGAAGGTCAAATTAACTTACCACCTACTTGATCGATACATGGATTGACAATGCTTAATATTTCAAGATAACTAATAAATAAAAAAATTAGGGTACTTCAACAAAGGATTATATATTCAATAGGTAGGAGGTTTCTGCAATTCGTCAAACAGAAATTAGCATAATATGACAAAAAATGCCTAAATACCTATATGATCGCCGCGCAAAGCATTTGCAGTGATCCTTAACTTGACTCTAGCTATTATTTGAAACGTAATAATAAATAAAAAAATGATCATACATCAACATAGTGTTATCTATACAAAAGTCGCAATTTTCCTAAGGTTCTTCGAGTAGAAATGACTTTAAGACTGTCAAATTAACTAACTAGCTATTTGATCGATACATGGATAGAAAATGCTTAATATTTCTAGAAAACAAATAAATAAAAAATTAGAATACTACAACAAAGGATTATATATTTAATTGGTAGGAGTTTTCGGCAATTCGTCAAATAGTAATGAGCAAAATATGACAAAAAATGCCTAACTACCTATTTGATCGCTGCGCAAAACATTTGCAGTGATCCTTAACTTGACTCTAGCTATTATTTGAAGCGTAATAATTAATAAAAAAATTGATCATACATCAACATAGTGTTATCTATACAAAAGTCCCAATTTTCCTAAGGTTCTTCGAGTAGAAATGACTTTAAGAAGGTCAAATTAACTAACTCCCTATTTGATCGATACATGGATTGACAATGCTTAATATTTCAAGATAACTAATAAATAAAAAATTAGGGTACTTCAACAAAGGATTATATATTCAAATGGTAGGAATTTTCGGCAATTTGTCAAACAGAAATTAGCGTAATATGACAAAAAATGCCTAACTACCTATTTGATCGCCGCGCAAAACATTTGCAGTGATCCTTAACTTGACTCTAGTTATTATTTGAAGCGTAATAATTAATAAAAAATTGATCATACATCAACATAGTGTTATCTATACAAAAGTCCCAATTTTCCTAAGGTTCTTCGAGTAGAAATGACTTTAAGAAGGTCAAATTAACTAACTCCCTATTTGATCGATACATGGATTGACAATGCTTAATATTTCAAGATAACTAATAAATAAAAAATTAGGGTACTTCAACAAAGGATTATATATTCAATAGGTAGGAATTTTCGGCAATTCGTCAAACAGAAATTAGCGTAATATGACAAAAAATGCCTAACTACCTATTTGATCGCCGCGCAAAACATTTGCAGTGATCCTTAACTTGACTCTAGCTATTATTTGAAGCGTAATAATAAATAAAAAAATGATCATACATCAACATAGTCTTATCTATACAAAAGTCCCAATTTTCCTAAGGATCTTCGAGTAGAAATGACTTTAAGAAGGTCAAATTAACTAACTCCCTATTTGATCGATAAATGGATTAACAATGCTTAATATTTCAAGATAACTAATAATTAAAAAATTAGGGTACTTCAACAAAGGATTATATTTTCAATAGGTAGGAGTTTTCTGCAATTCGTCAAACAGAAATTAGCATAATATGACAAAAAATGCCTAACTACCTATTTGATTGCCGCGCAAAACATTTGCCGTGATCCTTGACTTTACTCTAGCTATTATTTGAAACGTAATAATATATAAAAAAAATGATCATACATCAACATAGTGTTATCTATACAAAAGTCGAAATTTTCCTAAGGTTCTTCGAGTAGAAATGACTTTAAGACGGTCAAATTAACTAACTAGCTATTTGATCGATACCTGGATTGACAATGCTTAATATTTCAAGATAACTAATAAATAAAAAATTAGGGTACTTCAACAAAGGATTATATATTCAATAAGTAGGAGTTTTCGGCAATTCGTCAAACAGAAATGAGCATAATATGACAAAAAATGCCTAACTACCTTTGTGATCGCCGCGCAAAACATTTGTAATGATCCTTAACTTTACTTTAGCTATTATTTGAAGCGTAATAATAAATAAAAAAATTATCATACATCAACATAGTGTTATCTATACAAAAGTCACAATTTTCCTAAGGTTCTTCGAGTAGAAATGACTTTAAGAAGGTAAAATTAACTAACTACCTATTTGATCGATACATGGATTGACAATGCTTAAAATTTCAAGATAACTAATAAATAAAAAATTAGAATACTTCAACAAAGGATTATATATTCAATAGGTAGGAGTTTTCGGCAATTCGTCAAACAGAAATGAGCAAAATATGACAAAAAATGCCTAACTACCTATTTGATCGCCGCGCAAAACATTTGCAGTGATCCTTAACTTGACTCTAGCTATTATTTGAAATGTAATAATAAATAAAAAAATGATCATACATCAACATAGTGTTATCTATACAAAAGTCGCAATTTTCCTAAGGTTCTTCGAGTAGAAATGACTTTAAGAAGGTCAAATTAACTAACTACATATTTGATAGATACATGGATTGAAAATACTTAATATTTCAAGATAACTAATAAATAAAAAATAAGGGTACTTCAACAAAGGATTATGTATTCAATGGGTAGGAGTTTTCGGCAATTCGGCACACAGAAATTAGCATAATATGAAAAAAAATGCCAAACTGCCTGTTTGATCGCCGCGCAAAACATTTGCAGTGATCCTTAACTTGACTCTAGCTATTATTTGAAAAGTAATAATAAATAAAAAAAATAATCATACATCAACATAGTGTTATCTATACAAAAGTCGCAATTTTCCTAAGGTTCTTTGAGTAGAAATGACTTTAAGAAGGTCAAATTAACTTACCACCTACTTGATCGATACATGGATTGACAATGCTAAATATTTCAAGATAACTAATAAATAAAAAAATTAGGGTACTTCAACAAAGGATTATATATTCAATAGGTAGGAGGTTTCTGCAATTCGTCAAACAGAAATTAGCATAATATGACAAAAAATGCCTAAATACCTATTTGATCGCCGCGCAAAGCATTTGCAGTGATCCTTAACTTGACTCTAGCTATTATTTGAAACGTAATAATATATAAAAAAATGATCATACATCAACATAGTGTTATCTATACAAAAGTCGCAATTTTCCTAAGGTTGTTCGAGTAGAAATGACTTTAAGACGGTCAAATTAACTAACTAGCTATTTGATCGATACATGGATAGAAAATGCTTAATATTTCAAGAAAACAAATAAATAAAAAATTAGAATACTACAACAAAGGATTATATATTCAATTGGTAGGAGTTTTCGGCAATTCGTCAAATAGTAATGAGCAAAATATGACAAAAAATGCCTAACTACCTATTTGATCGCTGCGCAAAACATTTGCAGTGATCCTTAACTTGACTCTAGCTATTATTTGAAGCGTAATAATTAATAAAAAAATTGATCATACATCAACATAGTGTTATCTATACAAAAGTCCCAATTTTCCTAAGGTTCTTCGAGTAGAAATGACTTTAAGAAGGTCAAATTAACTAACTCCCTATTTGATCGATACATGGATTGACAATGCTTAATATTTCAAGATAACTAATAAATAAAAAATTAGGGTACTTCAACAAAGGATTATATATTCAAATGGTAGGAATTTTCGGCAATTCGTCAAACAGAAATTAGCGTAATATGACAAAAAATGCCTAACTACCTATTTGATCGACGCGCAAAACATTTGCAGTGATACTTAACTTGACTCTAGCTATTATTTGAAGCGTAATAATAAATAAAAAAATGATCATACATCAACATAGTCTTATCTATACAAAAGTCCCAATTTTCCTAAGGTTCTTCGAGTAGAAATGACTTTAAGAAGGTAAAATTAACTAACTACCTATTTGATCGATACATGGATTGACAATGCTTAAAATTTCAAGATAACTAATAAATAAAAAATTAGAATACTACAACAAAGGATTATATATTCAATAGGTAGGAATTTTCGGCAATTCGTCAAACAGAAATGAGCAAAATATGACAAAAAATGCCTAACTACCTATTTGATCGCCGCGCAAAACATTTGCAGTGATCCTTAACTTGATTCTAGCTATTATTTGAAGCGTAATAATAAATAAAAAAATGATCATACATCAACATAGTGTTATCTATACAAAAGTCGCAATTTTCCTAAGGTTCTTTGAGTAGAAATGACTTTAAGAAGGTGAAATTAACTAACTACCTATTTGATCGATACATGGATTGACAATGCTTAAAATTTCAAGATAACTAATAAATAAAAAATTGGGGTACTTCAACAAAGGATTATATATTCAATAGGTAGGAGTTTTCGGCAATTCGTCAAACCAAATTAGCATAATATGACAAAAAAATGCCTAACTACCTATTTGATTGCCGCACAAAACATTTGTAGTGATCCTTAACTTAACTGTAGCTATTATTTGAAGCGTAATAATAAATAAAAAAATGATCATACATCGACAATGTGTTATCTATACAAAAGTCGCAATTTTCCTAAGGTTCTTCGAGTAGAAATGACTTTAAGAAGGTAAAATTAACTAACTACCTATTTGATCGATACATGGATTGACAATGCCTAAAATTTCAAGATAACTAATAAATAAAAAATTAGAATACTACAACAAAGGACTATATTTTCAATAGGTAGGAGTTTTCGGCAATTCGTCAAACAGAAATAAGCAAAATATGACAAAAAATGCCTAACTACCTATTTGATCGCCGCGCAAAACATTTGCAGTGATCATTAACATGACTCTAGCAATTATTTGAAATGTAATAATTAATAAAAAATTGATCATACATCAACATAGTGTTATCTATACAAAAGTCGCAATTTTCCTATGGTTCTTCGAGTAGAAATGACTTTAAGAAGGTCAAATTAACTAACTCCCTATTTGATCGATACATGGATTGACAATGCTTAATATTTCAAGATAACTAATAAATAAAAAATTAGGGTACTTCAACAAAGGATTATACATTCAATAGGTAGGAATTTTCGGCAATTCGTCAAATAGAAATTAGCATAATATGACAAAAAATGCCTAACTAACAATTTGATCGCCGCGCAAAACATTTGCAGTGATCCTTAACTTGACTCTAGCTATTATTTGAAGCGTAATAATAAATAAAAAAATGATCATACATCAACATAGTGTTATCTATACAAAAGTCGCAATTTTCCTAAGGTTCTTCGAGTAGAAATGACTTTAAGAAGGTCAAATTAACTTACCACATATTTGATCGATACATGGATTGACAATGCTTAATATTTCAAGATAACTAATAAATAAAAAAATTAGGGTACTTCAACAAAGGATTATATATTCAATAGGTAGGAGTTTTCGGCAATTCGTCAAACCAAATTAGCATAATATGACAAAAAATGCCTAACTACCTATTTGATTGCCGCACAAAACATTTGTAGTGATCCTTAACTTAACTGTAGCTATTATTTGAAGCGTAATAATAAATAAAAAAATGATCATACATCGACAATGTCTTATCTATACAAAAGTCCCAATTTTCCTAAGGTTCTTCGAGTAGAAATGACTTTAAAAAGGTAAAATTAACTAACTACCTATTTGATCGATACATGGATTGACAATGCTTAAAATTTCAAGATAACTAATAAATAAAAAATTAGAATACTACAACAAAGGATTATATATTCAATAGGTAGGAATTTTCGGCAATTCGTCAAACAGAAATGAGCAAAATATGACAAAAAATGCCTAACTACCTATTTGATCGCCGCGCAAAACATTTGCAGTGATCCTTAACTTGACTCTAGCTATTATTTGAAGCGTAATAATAAATAAAAAAAATGATCATACATCAACATAGTGTTATATATACAAAAGTCGCAATTTTCCTAAGGTTCTTCGAGTAGAAATGACTTTAAGAAGGTGAAATTAACTAACTACCTATTTGATCGATACATGGATTGACAATGCTTAAAATTTCAAGATAACTAATAAATAAAAAATTGGGGTACTTCAACAAAGGATTATATATTCAATAGGTAGGAGTTTTCGGCAATTCGTCAAACCAAATTAGCATAATATGACAAAAAATGCCTAACTACCTATTTGATTGCCGCACAAAACATTTGTAGTGATCCTTAACTTAACAGTAGCTATTATTTGAAGCGTAATAATAAATAAAAAAATGATCATACATCAACATAGTGTTATCTATACAAAAGACGCAATTTTCCTAAGGTTCTTCGAGTAGAAATGACTTTAAGAAGGTCAAATTAACTTACCACCTATTTGATCGATACATGGATTGACAATGCTTAATATTTCAAGATAACTAATAAATAAAAAAATTAGGGTACTTCAACAAAGGATTATCTATTCAATAGGTTGGAGGTTTCTGCAATTCGTCAAATAGAAATGAGCAAAATATGACAAAAAATGCCTAACTGCCTATTTGATCGCCGCGCAAAACATTTGCCGTGATCCTTAACTTGACTCTAGCTATTATTTGAATCGTAATAATAAATAAAAAAAATAATCATACATCAACATAGTGTTATCTATACAAAAGTCGCAATTTTCCTAAGGTTCTTCGAGTAGAAATGACTTTAAGACGGTCAAATTAACTAACTAGCTATTTGATCGATACATGGATAGAAAATGCTTAATATTTCAAGAAAACTAATAAATAAAAAATTAGAATACTACAACAAAGGATTATATATTCAATAGGTAGGAGTTTTCGGCAATTCGTCAAATAGAAATGAGCAAAATATGACAAAAAATGCCTAACTGCCTATTTGATCGCCGCGCAAAACATTTGCCGTGATCCTTAACTTGACTCTAGCTATTATTTGAATCGTAATAATAAATAAAAAAAATAATCATACATCAACATAGTGTTATCTATACAAAAGTCACAATTTTCCTAAGGTTCTTCGAGTAGAAATGACTTTAAGAAGGTCAAATTAACTTACCACCTATTTGATCGATACATGGATTGACAATGCTTAATATTTCAAGATAACTAATAAATAAAAAAATTAGGGTACTTCAACAAAGGATTATCTATTCAATAGGTTGGAGGTTTCTGCAATTCGTCAAACAGAAATTAGCATAATATGACAAAAAATGCCTAAATACCTATTTGATCGCCGCGCAAAACATTTGCAGTGATCCTTAACTTGACTCTAGCTTTTATTTGAAACGTAATAATATATAAAAAAATGATCATACATCAACATAGTGTTATCTATACAAAAGTCACAATTTTCCTAAGGTTCTTCGAGTAGAAATGACTTTAAGACGGTCAAATTAACTAACTAGCTATTTGATCGATACATGGATAGAAAATGCTTAATATTTCAAGATAACTAATAAATAAAAAATTAGGGTACTTCAACAAAGGATTATATATTCAATAGGTAGGAGTTTTCGGCAATTCGTCAAACAGAAATGAGCATAATATGACAAAAAATGCCTAACTACCTATGTGATCGCCGCGCAAAACATTTGTAGTGATCCTTAACTTAACTTTAGCTATTATTTGAAGCATAATAATAATTAAAAAAATTATCATACATCAACATAGTGTTATCTATACAAAAGTAGCAATTTTCCTAATGTTCTTCGAGTAGAAATGACTTTAAGAAGGTCAAATTAACTAACTCCCCATTTGATCGATACATGGATTGACAATGCTTAAAATTTCAAGATAACTAATAAATAAAAAATTAGGGTACTTCAACAAAGGATTATATATTCAATAGGTAGGAGTTTTCGGCAATTCGTCAAACAGAAATGAGCAAAATATGACAAAAAATGCCTAACTACCTATTTGATCGCCGCGCAAAACATTTGCAGTGATCCTAAACTTGACTCTAGCTATTATTTGAAGCGTAATAATTAATAAAAAAATTGATCATACATCAACATAGTGTTATCTATACAAAAGTCCCAATTGTCCTAAGGTTCTTCGAGTAGAAATGACTTTAAGAAGGTCAAATTAACTAACTCCCTATTTGATCGATACATGGATTGACAATGCTTAATATTTCAAGATAACTAATAAATAAAAAATTAGGGTACTTCAACAAAGGATTATATATTCAATAGGTAGGAATTTTCGGCAATTCGTCAAACAGAAATTAGCGTAATATGACAAAAAATGCCTAACTACCTATTTGATCGCCGCGCAAAACATTTGCAGTGATCCTTAACTTGACTCTAGCTATTATTTGAAGCGTAATAATAAATAAAAAAATGATCATACATCAACATAGTCTTATCTATACAAAAGTCCCAATTTTCCTAAGGTTCTTCGAGTAGAAATGACTTTAAGAAGGTAAAATTAACTAACTACCTATTTGATCGATACATGGATTGACAATCCTTAAAATTTCAAGATAACTAATAAATAAAAAATTAGAATACTACAACAAAGGATTATATATTCAATAGGTAGGAATTTTCGGCAATTCGTCAAACAGAAATGAGCAAAATATGACAAAAAATGCCTAACTACCTATTTGATCGCCGCGCAAAACATTTGCAGTGATCATTAACTTGACTCTTGCAATTATTTGAAATGTAATAATTAATAAAAAATTGATCATACATCAACATAGTGTTATCTATACAAAAGTCGCAATTTTCCTATGGTTCTTCGAGTAGAAATGACTTTAAGAAGGTCAAATTAACTAACTCCCTATTTGATCGATACATGGATTGACAATGCTTAATATTTCAAGATAACTAATAAATAAAAAATTAGGGTACTTCAACAAAGGATTATACATTCAATAGGTAGGAATTTTCGGCAATTCGTCAAATAGAAATTAGCATAATATGACAAAAAATGCCTAACTAACAATTTGATCGCCGCGCAAAACATTTGCAGTGATCCTTAACTTGACTCTAGCTATTATTTGAAGCGTAATAATAAATAAAAAAATGATCATACATCAACATAGTGTTATCTATACAAAAGTCGCAATTTTCCTAAGGTTCTTAGAGTAGAAATGACTTTAAGAAGGTAAAATTAACTAACTACCAATTTGATCGATACATGGATTGACAATGCTTAAAATTTCAAGATAACTAATAAATAAAAAATTAGAATACTTCAACAAAGGATTATATATTCAATAGGTAGGAGTTTTCGGAAATTCGTCAAACAGAAATGAGCAAAATATGACAAAAAATGCATAACTACCTATGTGATCGCCGCGCAAAACATTTGTAGTGATCCTTAACTTAACTTTAGCTATTATTTGAAGCATAATAATAATTAAAAAAATTATCATACATCAACATAGTGTTATCTATACAAAAGTAGCAATTTTCCTAATGTTCTTCGAGTAGAAATGACTTTAAGAATGTCAAATTAACTAACTCCCCATTTGATCGATACATGGATTGAAAATGCTTAAAATTTCAAGATAACTAATAAATAAAAAATTAGGGTACTTCAACAAAGGATTATATATTCAATAGGTAGGAGTTTTCGGCAATTCGTCAAACAGAAATGAGCAAAATATGACAAAAAATGCCTAACTACCTATTTGATCGCCGCGCAAAACATTTGCTGTGATCCTTAACTTGACTCTAGCTATTATTTGAAGGGTAATAATTAATAAAAAATGATCATACATCAACATTGTGTTATCTATACAAAAGTCACAATTTTCCTAAGGTTCTTCGAGTAGAAATGACGTTAAGAAGGTCAAATTAACTAACTACCTATTTGATCGATACATGGATTGACAATGCTTAATATTTCAAGATAACTAATAAATAAAAAATAAGGGTACTTCAACAAAGGATTATGTATTCAAAAGGTATGAGTTTTCGGCAATTCGGCAAACATAAATGAGCATAATATGACAAAAAATGCCTAACTGCCTATTTGATCGCCGCGCAAAACATTTGCCGTGATCCTTAACTTGACTATAGCTATTATTTGAAACGTAATAATAAATAAAAAAATTATCATACATCAACATAGTGTTATCTATACAAAAGTAGCAATTTTCCTAATGTTCTTCGAGTAGAAATGACTTTAAGAAGGTCAAATTAACTAACTCCCCATTTGATCGATACATGGATTGACAATGCTTAAAATTTCAAGATAACTAATAAATAAAAAATTAGGGTACTTCAACAAAGGATTATATATTCAATAGGTAGGAATTTTCGGCAATTCGGCAAACAGAAATGAGCAAAATATGACAAAAAATGCCTAACTACCTATTTGATCGCCGCGCAAAACATTTGCAGTGATCCTAAACTTGACTCTAGCTATTATTTGAAGCGTAATAATTAATAAAAAAATGATCATACATCAACATAGTCTTATCTATACAAAAGTCCCAATTTTCCTAAGGTTCTTCGAGTAGAAATGACTTTAAGAAGGTAAAATTAACTAACTACCTATTTGATCGATACATGGATTGACAATCCTTAAAATTTCAAGATAACTAATAAATAAAAAATTAGAATACTACAACAAAGGATTATATATTCAATAGGTAGGAATTTTCGGCAATTCGTCAAACAGAAATGAGCAAAATATGACAAAAAATGCCTAACTACCTATTTGATCGCCGCGCAAAACATTTGCAGTGATCATTAACTTGACTCTTGCAATTATTTGAAATGTAATAATTAATAAAAAATTGATCATACATCAACATAGTGTTATCTATACAAAAGTCGCAATTTTCCTATGGTTCTTCGAGTAGAAATGACTTTAAGAAGGTCAAATTAACTAACTCCCTATTTGATCGATACATGGATTGACAATGCTTAATATTTCAAGATAACTAATAAATAAAAAATTAGGGTACTTCAACAAAGGATTATACATTCAATAGGTAGGAATTTTCGGCAATTCGTCAAATAGAAATTAGCATAATATGACAAAAAATGCCTAACTAACAATTTGATCGCCGCGCAAAACATTTGCAGTGATCCTTAACTTGACTCTAGCTATTATTTGAAGCGTAATAATAAATAAAAAAATGATCATACATCAACATAGTGTTATCTATACAAAAGTCGCAATTTTCCTAAGGTTCTTAGAGTAGAAATGACTTTAAGAAGGTAAAATTAACTAACTACCAATTTGATCGATACATGGATTGACAATGCTTAAAATTTCAAGATAACTAATAAATAAAAAATTAGAATACTTCAACAAAGGATTATATATTCAATAGGTAGGAGTTTTCGGAAATTCGTCAAACAGAAATGAGCAAAATATGACAAAAAATGCATAACTACCTATGTGATCGCCGCGCAAAACATTTGTAGTGATCCTTAACTTAACTTTAGCTATTATTTGAAGCATAATAATAATTAAAAAAATTATCATACATCAACATAGTGTTATCTATACAAAAGTAGCAATTTTCCTAATGTTCTTCGAGTAGAAATGACTTTAAGAATGTCAAATTAACTAACTCCCCATTTGATCGATACATGGATTGAAAATGCTTAAAATTTCAAGATAACTAATAAATAAAAAATTAGGGTACTTCAACAAAGGATTATATATTCAATAGGTAGGAGTTTTCGGCAATTCGTCAAACAGAAATGAGCAAAATATGACAAAAAATGCCTAACTACCTATTTGATCGCCGCGCAAAACATTTGCTGTGATCCTTAACTTGACTCTAGCTATTATTTGAAGGGTAATAATTAATAAAAAATGATCATACATCAACATTGTGTTATCTATACAAAAGTCACAATTTTCCTAAGGTTCTTCGAGTAGAAATGACGTTAAGAAGGTCAAATTAACTAACTACCTATTTGATCGATACATGGATTGACAATGCTTAATATTTCAAGATAACTAATAAATAAAAAATAAGGGTACTTCAACAAAGGATTATGTATTCAAAAGGTATGAGTTTTCGGCAATTCGGCAAACATAAATGAGCATAATATGACAAAAAATGCCTAACTGCCTATTTGATCGCCGCGCAAAACATTTGCCGTGATCCTTAACTTGACTATAGCTATTATTTGAAACGTAATAATAAATAAAAAAATTATCATACATCAACATAGTGTTATCTATACAAAAGTAGCAATTTTCCTAATGTTCTTCGAGTAGAAATGACTTTAAGAAGGTCAAATTAACTAACTCCCCATTTGATCGATACATGGATTGACAATGCTTAAAATTTCAAGATAACTAATAAATAAAAAATTAGGGTACTTCAACAAAGGATTATATATTCAATAGGTAGGAATTTTCGGCAATTCGGCAAACAGAAATGAGCAAAATATGACAAAAAATGCCTAACTACCTATTTGATCGCCGCGCAAAACATTTGCAGTGATCCTAAACTTGACTCTAGCTATTATTTGAAGCGTAATAATTAATAAAAAAATTGATCATACATCAACATAGTGTTATCTATACAAAAGTCCCAATTGTCCTAAGGTTCTTCGAGTAGAAATGACTTTAAGAAGGTCAAATTAACTAACTCCCTATTTGATCGATACATGGATTGACAATGCTTAATATTTCAAGATAACTAATAAATAAAAAATTAGGGTACTTCAACAAAGGATTATATATTCAATAGGTAGGAATTTTCGGCAATTCGTCAAACAGAAATTAGCGTAATATGACAAAAAATGCCTAACTACCTATTTGATCGCCGCGCAAAACATTTGCAGTGATCCTTAACTTGACTCTAGCTATTATTTGAAGCGTAATAATAAATAAAAAAATGATCATACATCAACATAGTCTTATCTATACAAAAGTCCCAATTTTCCTAAGGTTCTTCGAGTAGAAATGACTTTAAGAAGGTAAAATTAACTAACTACCTATTTGATCGATACATGGATTGACAATCCTTAAAATTTCAAGATAACTAATAAATAAAAAATTAGAATACTACAACAAAGGATTATATATTCAATAGGTAGGAATTTTCGGCAATTCGTCAAACAGAAATGAGCAAAATATGACAAAAAATGCCTAACTACCTATTTGATCGCCGCGCAAAACATTTGCAGTGATCATTAACTTGACTCTTGCAATTATTTGAAATGTAATAATTAATAAAAAATTGATCATACATCAACATAGTGTTATCTATACAAAAGTCGCAATTTTCCTATGGTTCTTCGAGTAGAAATGACTTTAAGAAGGTCAAATTAACTAACTCCCTATTTGATCGATACATGGATTGACAATGCTTAATATTTCAAGATAACTAATAAATAAAAAATTAGGGTACTTCAACAAAGGATTATACATTCAATAGGTAGGAATTTTCGGCAATTCGTCAAATAGAAATTAGCATAATATGACAAAAAATGCCTAACTAACAATTTGATCGCCGCGCAAAACATTTGCAGTGATCCTTAACTTGACTCTAGCTATTATTTGAAGCGTAATAATAAATAAAAAAATGATCATACATCAACATAGTGTTATCTATACAAAAGTCGCAATTTTCCTAAGGTTCTTAGAGTAGAAATGACTTTAAGAAGGTAAAATTAACTAACTACCAATTTGATAGATACATGGAATGACAATGCTTAAAATTTCAAGATAACTAATAAATAAAAAATTAGAATACTTCAACAAAGGATTATATATTCAATAGGTAGGAGTTTTCGGAAATTCGTCAAACAGAAATGAGCAAAATATGACAAAAAATGCCTAACTACCTATTTGATCGCCGCGCAAAACATTTGCTGTGATCCTTAACTTGACTCTAGCTATTATTTGAAGCGTAATAATTAATAAAAAATGATCATACATCAACATTGTGTTATCTATACAAAAGTCACAATTTTCCTAAGGTTCTTCGAGTAGAAATGACGTTAAGAAGGTCAAATTAACTAACTACCTATTTGATCGATACATGGATTGACAATGCTTAATATTTCAAGATAACTAATAAATAAAAAATAAGGGTACTTCAACAAAGGATTATGTATTCAAAAGGTGGGAGTTTTCGGCAATTCGGCAAACAGAAATTAGCATAATATGACAAAAAATGCCTAACTGCCTATTTGATCGCCGCGCAAAACATTTGCCGTGATCCTTAACTTGACTCTAGCTATTATTTGAAACGTAATAATAAATAAAAAAAATAATCATACATCAACATAGTGTTATCTATACAAAAGTCACAATTTTCCTAAGGTTCTTCGAGTAGAAATGACTTTAAGAAGGTCAAATTAACTTACCACCTATTAGATCGATACATGGATTGACAATGCTTAATATTTCAAGATAACTAATAAATAAAAAAATTAGGGTACTTCAACAAAGGATTATATATTCAATAGGTACGAGGTTTCTGCAATTCGTCAAACAGAAATTAGCATAATATGACAAAAAATGCCTAAATACCTATTTGATCGCCGCGCAAAACATTTGCAGTGATCCTTAACTTGACTCTAGCTTTTATTTGAAACGTAATAATATATAAAAAAATGATCATACATCAACATAGTGTTATCTATACAAAAGTCACAATTTTCCTAAGGTTCTTCGAGTAGAAATGACTTTAAGAAGGTCAAATTAACTAACTACCTATTTGATCGATACATGGATTGACAATGCTTAATATTTCAAGATAACTAATAAATAAAAAATAAGGGTACTTCAACAAAGGATTATGTATTCAAAAGGTAGGAGTTTTCGGCAATTCGGCAAACAGAAATGAGCATAATAGGACAAAAAATGCCTAACTGCCTATTTGATCGCCGCGCAAAACATTTGCCGTGATCCTTAACTTGACTATAGCTATTATTTGAAACGTAATAATAAATAAAAAAATAATCATACATCAACATAGTGTTATCTATACAAAAGTCACAATTTTCCTAAGGTTCTTCGAGTAGAAATGACTTTAAGAAGGTCAAATTAACTTACCACCTATTAGATCGATACATGGATTGACAATGCTTAATATTTCAAGATAACTAATAAATAAAAAAATTAGGGTACTTCAACAAAGGATTATATATTCAATAGGTACGAGGTTTCTGCAATTCGTCAAACAGAAATTAGCATAATATGACAAAAAATGCCTAAATACCTATTTGATCGCCGCGCAAAACATTTGCAGTGATCCTTAACTTGACTCTAGCTTTTATTTGAAACGTAATAATATATAAAAAAATGAACATACATCAACATAGTGTTATCTATACAAAAGTCGCAATTTTCCTAAGGTTCTTCGAGTAGAAATGACTTTAAGACGGTCAAATTAACTAACTAGCTATTTGATCGATACATGGATAGAAAATGCTTAATATTTCAAGATAACTAATAATTAAAAAATTAGGGTACTTCAACAAAGGATTATATATTCAATAGGTAGGAGTTTTCGGCAATTCGTCAAACAGAAATGAGCATAATATGACAAAAAATGCCTAACTACCTATGTGATCGCCGCACAAAACATTTGTAGTGATCCTTAACTTAACTTTAGCTATTATTTGAAGGATAATAATAATTAAAAAAATTATCATACATCAACATAGTGTTATCTATACAAAAGTCGCAATTTTCCTAATGTTCTTCGAGTAGAAATGACTTTAAGAAGGTCAAATTAACTAACTCCCCATTTGATCGATACATGGATTGACAATGCTTAAAATTTCAAGATAACTAATAAATAAAAAATTAGGGTACTTCAACAAAGGATTATATATTCAATAGGTAGGAGTTTTCGGCAATTCGTCAAACAGAATTGAGCAAAATATGACAAAAAATGCCTAACTACCTATTTGATCGCCGCGCAAAACATTTGCAGTGATCCTTAACTTGACTCTAGCTATTATTTGAAGCGTAATAATAAATAAAAAAAATGATCATACATCAACATAGTCTTATCTATACAAAAGTCCCAATTTTCCTAAGGTTCTTCGAGTAGAAATGACTTTAAGAAGGTCAAATTAACTTACCACCTATTAGATCGATACATGGATTGACAATGCTTAATATTTCAAGATAACTAATAAATAAAAAAATTAGGGTACTTCAACAAAGGATTATATATTCAATAGGTACGAGGTTTCTGCAATTCGTCAAACAGAAATTAGCATAATATGACAAAAAATGCTTAAATACCTATTTGATCGCCGCGCAAAACATTTGCAGTGATCCTTAACTTGACTCTAGCTTTTATTTGAAACGTAATAATATATAAAAAAATGATCATACATCAACATAGTGTTATCTATACAAAAGTCGCAATTTTCCTAAGGTTCTTCGAGTAGAAATGACTTTAAGACGGTCAAATTAACTAACTAGCTATTTGATCGATACATGGATAGAAAATGCTTAATATTTCAAGATAACTAATAAATAAAAAATTAGGGTACTTCAACAAAGGATTATATATTCAATAGGTAGGAGTTTTCGGCAATTCGTCAAACAGAAATGAGCATAATATGACAAAAAATGCCTAACTACCTATGTGATCGCCGCGCAAAACATTTGTAGTGATCCTTAACTTAACTTTAGCTATTATTTGAAGCATAATAATAATTAAAAAAATTATCATACATCAACATAGTGTTATCTATACAAAAGTAGCAATTTTCCTAATGTTCTTTGAGTAGAAATGACTTTAAGAAGGTCAAATTAACTAACTCCCCATTTGATCGATACATGGATTGAAAATGCTTAAAATTTCAAGATAACTAATAAATAAAAAATTAGGGTACTTCAACAAAGGATTATATATTCAATAGGTAGGAGTTTTCGGCAATTCGTCAAACAGAAATGAGCAAAATATGACAAAAAATGCCTAACTACCTATTTGATCGCCGCGCAAAACATTTGCAGTGATCCTTAACTTGACTCTAGCTATTATTTGAAGCGTAATAATTAATAAAAAATGATCATACATCAACATTGTGTTATCTATACAAAAGTCACAATTTTCCTAAGGTTCTTCGAGTAGAAATGACGTTAAGAAGGTCAAATTAACTAACTACCTATTTGATCGATACATGGATTGAAAATGCTTAAAATTTCAAGATAACTAATAAATAAAAAATTAGGGTACTTCAACAAAGGATTATATATTCAATAGGTAGGAGTTTTCGGCAATTCGTCAAACAGAATTGAGCAAAATATGACAAAAAATGCCTAACTACCTATTTGATCGCCGCGCAAAACATTTGCAGTGATCCTTAACTTGACTCTAGCTATTATTTGAAGCGTAATAATAAATAAAAAAAATGATCATACATCAACATAGTCTTATCTATACAAAAGTCCCAATTTTCCTAAGGTTCTTCGAGTAGAAATGACTTTAAGAAGGTCAAATTAACTTACCACCTATTAGATCGATACATGGATTGACAATGCTTAATATTTCAAGATAACTAATAAATAAAAAAATTAGGGTACTTCAACAAAGGATTATATATTCAATAGGTACGAGGTTTCTGCAATTCGTCAAACAGAAATTAGCATAATATGACAAAAAATGCCTAAATACCTATTTGATCGCCGCGCAAAACATTTGCAGTGATCCTTAACTTGACTCTAGCTTTTATTTGAAACGTAATAATATATAAAAAAATGATCATACATCAACATAGTGTTATCTATACAAAAGTCACAATTTTCCTAAGGTTCTTCGAGTAGAAATGACTTTAAGACGGTGAAATTAACTAACTAGCTATTTGATCGATACATGGATAGAAAATGCTTAATATTTCAAGATAACTAATAAATAAAAAATTAGGGTACTTCAACAAAGGATTATATATTCAATAGGTAGGAGTTTTCGGCAATTCGTCAAACAGAAATGAGCATAATATGACAAAAAATGCCTAACTACCTATGTGATCGCCGCGCAAAACATTTGTAGTGATCCTTAACTTAACTTTAGCTTTTATTTGAAGCATAATAATAATTAAAAAAATTATCATACATCAACATAGTGTTATCTATACAAAAGTAGCAATTTTCCTAATGTTCTTCGAGTAGAAATGACTTTAAGAAGGTCAAATTAACTAACTCCCCATTTGATCGATACATGGATTGAAAATGCTTAAAATTTCAAGATAACTAATAAATAAAAAAATTAGGGTACTTCAACAAAGGATTATATATTCAATAGGTAGGAGTTTTCGGCAATTCGTCAAACAGAAATGAGCAAAATATGACAAAAAATGCCTAACTACCTATTTGATCGCCGCGTAAAACATTTGCAGTGATCCTTAACTTGACTCTAGCTATTATTTGAAGTGTAATAATTAATAAAAAATGATCATACATCAACATTGTGTTATCTATACAAAAGTCACAATTTTCCTAAGGTTCTTCGAGTAGAAATGACGTTAAGAAGGTCAAATTAACTAACTACATATTTGATCGATACATGGATTGACAATGCTTAATATTTCAAGATAACTAATAAATAAAAAATAAGGGTACTTCAACAAAGGATTATGTATTCAAAAGGTAGGAGTTTTCGGCAATTCGGCAAACAGAATTGAGCATAATATGACAAAAAATGCCTAACTGCCTATTTGATCGCCGCGCAAAACATTTGCCGTGATCCTTAACTTGACTATAGCTATTATTTGAAACGTAATAATAAATAAAAAAATAATCATACATCAACATAGTGTTATCTATACAAAAGTCACAATTTTCCTAAGGTTCTTCGAGTAGAAATGACTTTAAGAAGGTCAAATTAACTGACCACCTATTAGATCGATACATGGATTGACAATGCTTAATATTTCAAGATAACTAATAAATAAAAAAATTAGGGTACTTCAACAAAGGATTATATATTCAATAGGTACGAGGTTTCTGCAATTCGTCAAACAGAAATTAGCATAATATGACAAAAAATGCCTAAATACCTATTTGATCGCCGCGCAAAACATTTGCAGTGATCCTTAACTTGACTCTAGCTTTTATTTGAAACGTAATAATATATAAAAAAATGAACATACATCAACATAGTGTTTTCTATACAAAAGTCGCAATTTTCCTAAGGTTCTTCGAGTAGAAATGACTTTAAGACGGTCAAATTAACTAACTAGCTATTTGATCGATACATGGATAGAAAATGCTTAATATTTCAAGATAACTAATAAATAAAAAATTAGGGTACTTCAACAAAGGATTATATATTCAATAGGTAGGAGTTTTCGGCAATTCGTCAAACAGAAATGAGCATAATATGACAAAAAATGCCTAACTACCTATGTGATCGCCGCGCAAAACATTTGTAGTGATCCTTAACTTAACTTTAGCTATTATTTGAAGCATAATAATAATTAAAAAAATTATCATACATCAACATAGTGTTATCTATACAAAAGTCGCAATTTTCCTAATGTTCTTCGAGTAGAAATGACTTTAAGAAGGTCAAATTAACTAACTCCCCATTTGATCGATACATGGATGGACAATGCTTAAAATTTCAAGATAACTAATAAATAAAAAATTTGGGTACTTCAACAAAGGATTATATATTCAATAGGTAGGAGTTTTCGGCAATTCGTCAAACAGAATTGAGCAAAATATGACAAAAAATGCCTAACTACCTATTTGATCGCCGCGCAAAACATTTGCAGTAATCCTTAACTTGACTCTAGCTATTATTTGAAGCGTAATAATAAATAAAAAAAATGATCATACGTCAACATAGTCTTATCTATACAAAAGTCCCAATTTTCCTAAGGTTCTTCGAGTAGAAATGACTTTAAGAAGGTGAAATTAACTAACTACCTATTTGATCGATACATGGATTGACAATGCTTAAAATTTCAAGATAACTAATAAATAAAAAATTAGGGTACTTCAACAAAGGATTATATATTCAATAGGTAGGAGTTTTCGGCAATTCGTCAAACCAAATTAGCATAATATGACAAAAAATGCCTAACTACCTATTTGATTGCCGCACAAAACATTTGTAGTGATCCTTAACTTAACTGTAGCTATTATTTGAAGCGTAATAATAAATAAAAAAATGATCATACATCGACAATGTGTTAACTATACAAAAGTCGCAATTTTCCTAAGGTTCTTAGAGTAGAAATGACTTTAAGAAGGTAAAATTAACTAACTACCTATTTGATCGATACATGGATTGACAATGCTTAAAATTTCAAGATAACTAATAAATAAAAAATTAGAATACTACAACAAAGGATTATATATTCAATAGCTAGGAGTTTTCGACAATTCGTCAAACAGAAATGAGCAAAATATGACAAAAAATGCCTAACTACCTATTTGATCGCCGCGCAAAACATTTGCAGTGATCATTAACTTGACTCTAGCAATTATTTGAAATGTAATAATTAATAAAAAATTGATCATACATCAACATAGTGTTATCTATACAAAAGTCGCAATTTTCCTATGGTTCTTCGAGTAGAAATGACTTTAAGAAGGTCAAATTAACTAACTACCTATTTGATCGATACATGGATTGACAATGCTTAATATTTCAAGATAACTAATAAATAAAAAATTAGGGTACTTCAACAAAGGATTATACATTCAATAGGTAGGAATTTTCGGCAATTCGTCAAATAGAAATTAGCATAATATGACAAAAAATGCCTAACTAACAATTTGATCGCCGCGCAAAACATTTGCAGTGATCCTTAACTTGACTCTAGCTATTATTTGAAGCGTAATAATAAATAAAAAAATGATCATACATCAACATAGTGTTATCTATACAAAAGTCGCACTTTCCTAAGGATCTTAGAGTAGAAATGACTTTAAGAAGGTAAAATTAACTAACTACCAATTTGATCGATACATGGATTGACAATGCTTAAAATTTCAAGATAACTAATAAATAAAAAATTAGAATACTTCAACAAAGGATTATATATTCAATAGGTAGGAGTTTTCGGAAATTCGTCAAACAGAAATGAGCAAAATATGACAAACAATGCCTTACTACCTATTTGATCGCCGCGCAAAACATTTGCAGTGATCCTTAACTTGACTCTAGCTATTATTTGAAGCGTAATAATTAATAAAAAATTGATCATACATCAACATAGTGTTATCTATCCAAAAGTCACAATTTTCCTAAGGTTCTTCGAGTAGAAATGACTTTAAGAAGGTCAAATTAACTAACTCCATATTTGATCGATACATGGATTGACAATGCTTAATATTTCAAGATAACTAATAATTAAAAAATTAGGGTACTTCAACAAAGGATTATATATTCAATAAGTAGGAGTTTTCGGCAATTCGTCAAACAGAAATGAGCATAATATGACAAAAAATGCCTAACTACCTATGTGATCGCCGCGCAAAACATTTGTAGTGATCCTTAACTTTACTTTAGCTATTATTTGAAGCGTAATAATAAATAAAAAAATTCTCATACATCAACATAGTGTTATCTATACAAAAGTCACAATTTTCCTAAGGTTCTTCGAGTAGAAATGACTTTAAGAAGGTAAAATTAACTAACTACCTATTTGATCGATACATGGATTGACAATGCTTAAAATTTCAAGATAACTAATAAATAAAAAATTAGAATACTTCAACAATGGATTATATATTCAATAGGTAGGAGTTTTCGGCAATTCGTCAAACAGAAATGAGCAAAATATGACAAACAATGCCTTACTACCTATTTGATCGCCGCGCAAAACATTTGCAGTGATCCTTAACTTGACTCTAGCTATTATTTGAAGCGTAATAATTAATAAAAAATTGATCATACATCAACATAGTGTTATCTATCCAAAAGTCACAATTTTCCTAAGGTTCTTCGAGTAGAAATGACTTTAAGAAGGTCAAATTAACTAACTCCATATTTGATCGATACATGGATTGACAATGCTTAATATTTCAAGATAACTAATAATTAAAAAATTAGGGTACTTCAACAAAGGATTATATATTCAATAAGTAGGAGTTTTCGGCAATTCGTCAAACAGAAATGAGCATAATATGACAAAAAATGCCTAACTACCTATGTGATCGCCGCGCAAAACATTTGTAGTGATCCTTAACTTTACTTTAGCTATTATTTGAAGCGTAATAATAAATAAAAAAATTCTCATACATCAACATAGTGTTATCTATACAAAAGTCACAATTTTCCTAAGGTTCTTCGAGTAGAAATGACTTTAAGAAGGTAAAATTAACTAACTACCTATTTGATCGATACATGGATTGACAATGCTTAAAATTTCAAGATAACTAATAAATAAAAAATTAGAATACTTCAACAATGGATTATATATTCAATAGGTAGGAGTTTTCGGCAATTCGTCAAACAGAAATGAGCAAAATATGACAAAAAATGCCTAACTACCTATTTGATCGCCGCGCAAAACATTTGCAGTGATCCTTAACTTGACTCTAGCATTTATTTGAAATGTAATAATAAATAAAAAAATGATCATACATCATCATAGTGTTATCTATACAAAAGTCGCAATTTTCCTAAGGTTCTTCGAGTAGAAATGATTTTAAGAAGGTCAAATTAACTAACTACATATTTGATAGATACATGGATTGAAAATACTTAATATTTCAAGATAACTAATAAATAAAAAATAAGGGTACTTCAACAAAGGATTATGTTTTCAATGGGTAGGAGTTTTCGGCAATTCGGCAAACAGAAATTAGCATAATATGAAAAAAAATGCCAAACTGCCTATTTGATTGCCGCGCAAAACATTTGCAGTGATCCTTAACTTGACTCTAGCAATTATTTGAAACGTAATAATAAATAAAAAAATAATCATACATCAACATAGTGTTATCTATACAAAAGTCGCAATTTTCCTAAGGTTCTTCGAGTAGAAATGACTTTAAGAAGGTCAAATTAACTTACCACCTATTTGATCGATACATGGATTGAAAATGCTTAATATTTCAAGATAACTAATAAATAAAAAATTAGGGTACTTCAAAAAAGGATTATATATTCAATAGGTAGGAGTTTTCGGCAATTCGTCAAACCGAAATGAGCATAATATGACAAAAAATGCCTAACTACTTATTTGATCGCCGCGCAAAACATTTGTAGTGATCATTAACTTAACTTGGCTATTATTTGAAGCGTATTAATAAATAAAAAATTGATCATACATCAACAATGTGGTATCTATACAAAAGTCGCAATTTTCCTAAGGTTTTTCGAGTAGAAATTACTTTAAGAGGGTAAAATTAACTAACTACCAATTTAATCGATACATGGATTGACAATGCTCAAAATTTCAAGATAACTAATAAAGAAAAAATTAGAATACTACAACAAAGGATTATATATTGAATAGGCAGGAGTTTTCGGCAATTCGTCAAACAGAAATGAGCAAAATATGACAAAAAATGCCTAACTACCTATTTGATCGCCGCGCAAAACACTTGTAGCGATCCTTAACTTGACTCTAGCTATTATTTGAAGCGTAATAATTAATATAAAATTGATCATACATCAACATAGTGTTATCTATACAAAAGTCGCAATTTTCCTAAGGTTCTTCGAGTAGAAATGACTTTAAGAAGGTCAAATTAACTAACTCCCTATTTGATCGATAAATGGATTGACAATGCTTAATATTTCAAGATAACTAATAAATAAATAATTAGGGAACTTCAACAAAGGATTATATATTCAATAGGTAGGAGTTTTCTGCAATTCGTCAAACAGAAATTAGCTTAATATGACAAAAAATGCCAAACTACCTATTTGATCGCAGCGCAAAACATTTGCAGTGATCCTTAACTTGACTCTAGCTATTATTTGAAACGTAATAATAAATAAAAAAATGATCATACATCAACATAGTGTTATCTATACAAAAGTCACAATTTTCCTAATGTTCTTCGAGTAGAAATGACTTTAAGACTGTCAAATTAACTAACTACGTATTTGATCGATACATGGATTGACAATGCTTAATATTTCAAGATAACTAATAAATAAAAAATTAGGGTACTTCAACAAAGGATGATATATTCAATAGGTAGGAGTTTTCGGCAATTCGTCAAACAGAAATGAGCATAATATGACAAAAAATGCCTAACTACCTATGAGATCGCCGTGCAAAACATTTGTAGTGATCCTTAACTTAACTTTAGCTATTATTTGAAGCGAAATAATAAATAAAAAAATTATCATACATCAACATAGTGTTATCTATACAAAAGTTGAAATTTTCCTAAGGTTCTTCGAGTAGAAATGACTTTAAGAAGGTAAAATTAACTAACTACCTATTTGATCGATACATGGATTGACAATGCTTAAAATTTCAAGATTACTAATAAATAAAAAATTAGAATATTTCGATAAAGGATTATATATTCAATCGGTAGGAGTTTTCGGCAATTTGTCAAACAGAAATGAGCAAAATATGACAAAAAGTGCCTAACTACCTATTTGATCGCCGCGCAAAACATTTGTAGTGATCCTTAACTTGACTCTAGCTATTATTTGAAATGTAATAATAAATAAAAAAATGATCATACATCAACATAGTGTTATCTATACAAAAGTCGCAATTTTCCTAAGGTTTTTCGAGTAGAAATAACATTAAGAAGGTCAAATTAACTAACTACCTATTTGATAGATACATGGATTGAATATACTTAATATTTCAATATAACTGATAAATAAAAAATTAGGGTACTTTAACAAAGGATTATATATTCAACAGGTAGGAGTTTTCGGCAATTCGTCAAACCGAAATGAGCATAATATGACAAAAAATGCCTAACTACCGATTTGATCGCCGCGCAAAACATTTGTAGTGATCCTTAACTTAACTGTAGCTATTATTTGAAGCGTAATAATAAATAAAAAAATGATCATACATCAACAATGTGTTATCTATACAAAAGTCGCAATTTTCCTAAGGTTCTTCCAGTAGAAATGACTTTAAGAAGGTAAAATTAACTAACTACCTATTTGATCGATACATGGATTGACAATGCTTAAAATTTAAAGATAACTAATAAATAAAAAATTAGAATACTTCGACAAAGGATTACATATTCAATCGGTAGGAGTTTTCGGTAATTCGTCAAACAGAAATGAGCAAAATATGACAAAAAAATGCCTAACTACATATTTGATCGCCGCGCAAAACATTTGCAGTGATCCTTAACTTGACTCTAGCTTTTATTTGAAGCGTAATAATTAATAAAAAATTGATCATACATCAACCTAGTGTTATCTATACGAAAGTTGCAATTTTCCTAAGGTTCTTCGAGTAGAAATGACTTTAAGAAGGTCAAATTAACTAACTCCCTATTTGATCGACACATGGATTGACAATGCTTAATATTTCAAGATAACTAATAATTAAAAAATTAGGGTACTTCAACAAAGGATTAAATATTCAATAGGTAGGAGTTTTCGGCAATTCGTCAAACAGAAATTAGCATAATATGACAAAAAATGCCAAGCTACCTATTTGATCGCCGTGCAAAACATTTGCAGTGATCCTTAACTTGACTCTAGCTATTATTTGAAGCGTAATAATAAATAAACAAAATGATCATACATCAACATAGTGTTATCTATACAAAAGTCCCAATTTTCCTACGGTTCTTCGAGTAGAAATGACTTTAAGAAGGTAAAATTAACTAACTACCTATTTGATCGATACATGGATTGACAATGCTTATAATTTCAAGATAATTAATAAATAAAAAATTAGGGTACTTCAACAAAGGATTATATATTCAATAGGTAGGAGTTTTCGGCAATTCGTCAAATCGAAGTGAGCATAATTTGACAAAAAATGCATAACTACCTATGTGATCGCCGCGTAAAACATTTGCAGTGATCCTTAACTTGACTCTAGCTATTATTTGAAATGTAATAATAAATAAAAAAATGATCATACATCAACATAGTGTTATCTATACAAAAGTCACAATTTTCCTAAGGTTCTTCGAGTAGAAATGACTTTAAGAAGGTCAAATTAACTAACTACCTATTTGATCGATACATGGATTGAAAATGCTTAATATTTCAAGATAACTAATAAATAAAAAATTAGGGTACTTCAACAAAGGATTATATATTCAATAGGTAGGAGTTTTCGGCAATTCGTCAAACAGAAATGAACATAATATGACAAAAAATGCCTAACTACCTATGACATCGCCGCACAAAACATTTGTAGTGATCCTTAACTTAATTTTAGCTATTATTTGAAGCGTAATAATAAATAAAAAAATTATCATACATCAACATAGTGTTATCTATACAAAAGTCGCAATTTTCCTAAGGTTCTTCGAGTAGAAATGACTTTAAGAAGGTAAAATTAACTAACTACCGATTTAATCGATACATGGATTGACAATGCTTAAAATTTCAAGATAACTAATAAATAAAAAATTAGAATACTTAAACAAAGGATTATATATTCAGTAGGTAGGAGTTTTCGGCAATTCGTCAAACAGAAATGAGTAAAATATGACAAAAAATGCCTAACTACCGATTTGATCGATACATGGATTGAAAATGCTTAATATTTCAAGATAACAAATAAATAAAAAATTAGCGTACTTCCACAAAGGATTATATATTCAATAGGTAGGAGTTTTCGGCAATTCGTCTAACCGAAATGAGCATAATATGACAAACAATGCCTAACTACCCATTTGATCGCCGCGCAAAACATTTGTAGTGATCTTTAACTTAACTTTAGCTATTATTTGAAGCGTAATAATAAATAAAAAAATGATCATACATCAACAATGTGTTATCTATACAAAAGTCACAATTTTCCTAAGGTTTTTCGAGTAGAAATGACTTTAATAAGGTAAAATTAACTAACTACCTATTTGATCGATACATGGATTGACAATGCTTAAAATTTCAAGATAACTAATAAATAAAAAATGAGAATACTATAACAAATGATTATATATTCAATAGGTAGGAGTTTTCGGAAATTCGTCAAACAGAAATGAGTAAAATATGACAAAAAATGCCTAAATACATATTTGATCGCCGCGCAAAACATTTGTAGCGATCCTTAACTTGACTCTAGCTATTATTTGAACCGTAATAATTAATAAAAAATTGATCATACATCAACATAGTGTTATCTATACAAAAGTCGCAATTTTCCTAAGGTTCTTCGAGTAGAAATGACTTTAAGAAGGTCAAATTAACTAACTCCCTATTTGATCGATACATGGATTGAAAATGCTTAATATTTCAAGATAACTAATAAATAAAAAATTAGGGTACTTCAAAAAAGGATTATATATTCAATAGGTAGGAGTTTTCGGCAATTCGTCAAACCGAAATGAGCATAATATGACAAAAAATGCCTAACTACTTATTTGATCGCCGCGCAAAACATTTGTAGTGATCATTAACTTAACTTGGCTATTATTTGAAGCGTATTAATAAATAAAAAATTGATCATACATCAACAATGTGGTATCTATACAAAAGTCGCAATTTTCCTAAGGTTTTTCGAGTAGAAATTACTTTAAGAGGGTAAAATTAACTAACTACCAATTTAATCGATACATGGATTGACAATGCTCAAAATTTCAAGATAACTAATAAAGAAAAAATTAGAATACTACAACAAAGGATTATATATTGAATAGGCAGGAGTTTTCGGCAATTCGTCAAACAGAAATGAGCAAAATATGACAAAAAATGCCTAACTACCTATTTGATCGCCGCGCAAAACACTTGTAGCGATCCTTAACTTGACTATAGCTATTATTTGAAGCGTAATAATTAATATAAAATTGATCATACATCAACATAGTGTTATCTATACAAAAGTCGCAATTTTCCTAAGGTTCTTCGAGTAGAAATGACTTTAAGAAGGTCAAATTAACTAACTCCCTATTTGATCGATAAATGGATTGACAATGCTTAATATTTCAAGATAACTAATAAATAAATAATTAGGGAACTTCAACAAAGGATTATATATTCAATAGGTAGGAGTTTTCTGCAATTCGTCAAACAGAAATTAGCATAATATGACAAAAAATGCCAAACTACCTATTTGATCGCCGCGCAAAACATTTGCAGTGATCCTTAACTTGACTCTAGCTATTATTTGAAACGTAATAATAAATAAAAAAATGATCATACATCAACATAGTGTTATCTATACAAAAGTCGCAATTTTCCTAATGATCTTCGAGTAGAAATGACTTTAAGACTGTCAATTTAACTAACTACGTATTCGATCGATACATGGATTGACAATGCTTAATATTTCAAGATAACTAATAAATAAAAAATTAGGGTACTTCAACAAAGGATTATATATTCAATAGGTAGGAGTTTTCGGCAATTCGTCAAACAGAAATGAGCATAATATGACAAAAAATGCCTAACTACCTATGAGATCGCCGTGCAAAACATTTGTAGTGATCCTTAACTTAACTTTAGCTATTATTTGAAGCGAAATAATAAATAAAAAAATTATCATACATCAACATAGTGTTATCTATACAAAAGTCGAAATTTTCCTAAGGTTCTTCGAGTAGAAATGACTTTAAGAAGGTAAAATTAACTAACTACCTATTTGATCGATACATGGATTGACAATGCTTAAAATTTCAAGATAACTAATAAATAAAAAATTAGAATATTTCGACAAAGGATTATATATTCAATCGGTAGGAGTTTTCGGCAATTTGTCAAACAGAAATGAGCAAAATATGACAAAAAGTGCCTAACTACCTATTTGATCGCCGCGCAAAACATTTGCAGTGATCCTTAACTTGACTCTAGCTATTATTTGAAATGTAATAATAAATAAAAAAATGATCATACATCAACATAGTGTTATCTATACAAAAGTCGCAATTTTCCTAAGGTTTTTCGAGTAGAAATAACATTAAGAAGGTCAAATTAACTAACTACCTATTTGATAGATACATGGATTGAATATACTTAATATTTCAATATAACTGATAAATAAAAAATTAGGGTACTTTAACAAAGGATTATATATTCAACAGGTAGGAGTTTTCGGCAATTCGTCAAACCGAAATGAGCATAATATGACAAAAAATGCCTAACTACCGATTTGATCGCCGCGCAAAACATTTGTAGTGATCCTTAACTTAACTGTAGCTATTATTTGAAGCGTAATAATAAATAAAAAAATGATCATACATCAACAATGTGTTATCTATACAAAAGTCGCAATTTTCCTAAGGTTCTTCAAGTAGAAATGACTTTAAGAAGGTAAAATTAACTAACTACCTATTTGATCGATACATGGATTGACAATGCTTAAAATTTCAAGATAACTAATAAATAAAAAATTAGAATACTTCGACAAAGGATTACATATTCAATCGGTAGGAGTTTTCGGTAATTCGTCAAACAGAAATGAGCAAAATATGACAAAAAATGCCTAACTACCTATTTGATCGCCGCGCAAAACATTTGCAGTGATCCTTAACTTGACTCTAGCTTTTATTTGAAGCGTAATAATTAATAAAAAATTGATCATACATCAACCTAGTGTTATCTATACAAAAGTCGCAATTTTCCTAAGGTTCTTCGAGTAGAAATGACTTTAAGAAGGTCAAATTAACTAACTCCCTATTTGATCGATACATGGATTGACAATGCTTAATATTTCAAGATAACTAATAATTAAAAAATTAGGGTACTTCAACAAAGGATTATATATTCAATAGGTAGGAGTTTTCGGCAATTCGTCAAACAGAAATTAGCATAATATGACAAAAAATGCCAAGCTACCTATTTGATCGCCGTGCAAAACATTTGCAGTGATCCTTAACTTGACTCTAGCTATTATTGGAAGCGTAATAATAAATAAAAAAAATGATCATACTTCAACATAGTGTTATCTATAGAAAAGTCGCAATTTTCCTACGGTTCTTCGAGTAGAAATGACTTTAAGAAGGTAAAATTAACTAACTACCTATTTGATCGATAAATGGATTGACAATGCTTATAATTTCAAGATAATTAATAAATAAAAAATTAGGGTACTTCAACAAAGGATTATATATTCAATAGGTAGGAGTTTTCGGCAATTCGTCAAATCGAAATGAGCATAATTTGACAAAAAATGCATAACTACCTATGTGATCGCCGCGCAAAACATTTGCAGTGATCCTTAACTTGACTCTAGCTATTATTTGAAATGTAATAATAAATAAAAAAAATGATCATACATCAACATAGTGTTATCTATACAAAAGTCACAATTTTCCTAAGGTTCTTCGAGTAGAAATGACTTTAAGAAGGTCAAATTAACTAACTACCTATTGATCGATACATGGATTGAAAATGCTTAATATTTCAAGATAACTAATAAATAAAAAATTAGGGTATTTCAACAAAGGATTATATATTCAATAGGTAGGAGTTTTCGGCAATTCGTCAAACCGAAATGAGCATAATATGACAAAAAATGCCTAACTACCTATTTGATCGCCGCGCAAAACATTTGTAGTGATCCTTAACTTAACTTTAGCAATTATTTGAAGCGAAATAATAAATAAAAAAATGATCATACATCAACAATGTGTTATCTATACAAAAGTCGCAATTTTCTTAAGGTTCTTCGAGTAGAAATGACTTTAAGAAGGTAAAATTAACTAACTACCTATTTGATCGATACATGGATTGACAATGCTTAAAATTTCAAGATAACTAATAAATAAAAAATTAGAATACTACAACAAAGGATTATATATTCAATAGGTAGGAGTTTTCGGAAATTCGTCAAACAGAAATTAGCAAAATATGACAAAAAATGCCTTACTACCTATTTGATCGCCGCGCAAAACATTTGCAGTGATACTTAACTTGACTCTATCTATTATTTGAAGCGTAATAATTAATAAAAAATTGATCATACATCAACATAGTGTTATCTATACAAAAGTCGCAATTTTCCTAAGGTTCTTCGAGTAGAAATGACTTTAAGAAGGTCAAATTAACTAACTCCCTATTTGATAGATACATGGATGGACAATGCTTAATATTTCAAGATAACTAATAAATAAAAAATTAGGGTACTTCAACAATGGATTATATATTCAATGGGTAGGAGTTTTCTGCAATTCGTCAAAAAGAAATTAGCATAATATGAAAAACAAATGCCTAACTACCTATTTGATCGCCGCGCAAAACATTTTCAGTGATCCTTAACTTGACTTTAGCTATTAGTTGAAGCGTAACAATAAATAAAAAATGATCATACATCAACATAATTTTATCTATACAAAAGTCGCAATTTTCCTAAGGTTCTTCGAGTAGAAATGACTTTAAGAAGGTAAAATTAACTAACTACCTATTTGATCGATACATGGATTGACAATGCTTAAAATTTCAAGATAACTAATAAATAAAAAATTAGAATACTACAACAAAGGATTATATATTCAATAGGTAGGAGTTTTCGGAAATTCGTCAAACAGAAATTAGCAAAATATGACAAAAAATGCCTAACTACCGATGACATCGCCGCACAAAACATTTGTAGTGATCCTTAACTTAACTTTAGCTATTATTTGAAGCGTAATAATAAATAAAAAAATTATCATACATCAACATAGTGTTATCTATACAAAAGTCGCAATTTTCCTAAGGTTCTTCGAGTAGAAATGACTTTAAGAAGGTAAAATTAACTAACTACCGATTTGATCGATACATGGATTGACAATGCTTAAAATTTCAAGATAACTAATAAATAAAAAATTAGAATACTTAAACAAAGGATTATATATTCAGTAGGTAGGAGTTTTCGGCAATTCGTCAAACAGAAATGAGTAAAATATGACAAAAAATGCCTAACTACCGATTTGATCGATACATGGATTGAAAATGATTAATATTTCAAGATAACAAATAAATAAAAAATTAGGGTACTTCCACAAAGGATTATATATTCAATAGGTAAGAGTTTTCGGCAATTCGTCTAACCGAAATGAGCATAATATGACAAACAATGCCTAACTACCTATTTGATCGCCACGCAAAACATTTGTAGTGATCTTTAACTTAACTTTAGCTATTATTTGAAGCGTAATAATAAATAAAAAAATGATCATACATCAACAATGTGTTATCTATACAAAAGTCGCAATTTTCCTAAGGTTTTTCGAGTAGAAATGACTTTAAGAAGGTAAAATTAACTAACTACCTATTTGATCGATACATGGATTGACAATACTTAAAATTTCAAGATAACTAATAAATAAAAAATTAGAATACAACAACAAAGGATTATATATTCAATAGGTAGGAGTTTTCGGAAATTCGTCAAACCGAAATGAGTAAAATATGACAAAAAATGCCTAAATACATATTTGATCGCCGCGCAAAACATTTGTAGCGATCCTTAACTTGACTCTAGCTATTATTTGAAACGTAATAATTAATAAAAAAATTGATCATACATCAACATAGTGTTATCTATACAAAAGTCGCAATTTTCCTGTGATTCTTCGAGTAGAAATGACTTTAAGAAGGTCAAATTAACTAACTCCCTATTTGATCGATACATGGATTGACAATGCTTAATATTTCAAGATAAATAAAAAATAAAAAATTTGGCTACTTCAACAAAGGATTATATATTCAATAGGTAGGAGTTTTCTGCAATTCGTCAAACAGAAATTAGCATAATATGACAACAAATGCCTAACTACCTATTTGATCGCCGCTCAAAACATTTTCAGTGATCCTTAACTTGACTTTAGCTATTAGTTGAAGCGTAATAATAAATAAAAAATGATCATACATCAACATAGTGTTATCTATACAAAAGTCGCAATTTTCCTAAGGTTCTTCGAGTAGAAATGACTTTAAGACGGTCAAATTAACTAACTACCTATTTGATAGATACATGGATTGACAATGCTTAAAATTTCAAGATAACTAATAAAGAAAAAATTAGAATACTACAACAAAGGATTATATATTGAATTGGCAGGAGTTTTCGGCAATTCGTCAAACAGAAATGAGCAAATTATGACAAAAAATGCCTAACTACCTATTTGATCGCCGCGCAAAACATTTGCAGTGATCCTTAACTTGACTCTAGCTATTATTTGAAGCGTAATAATTAAAAAAAAATTGATCATACATCAACATAGTCTTATCTATACAAAAGTCCCAATTTTCCTAAGGTTCTTCGAGTAGAAATGACTTTAAGAAGGTCAAATTAACTAACTCCCTATTTGATCGATACATGGATTGACAATGCTTAATATTTCAAGATAACTAATAATTAAAAAATTAGGGTACTTCAACAAAGGATTATATATTCAATAGGTAGGAGTTTTCGGCAATTCGTCAAACAGAAATTAGCATAATATGACAAAAAATGCCAAACTACCTATTTGATCGCCGTGCAAAACATTTGCAGTGATCCTTAACTTGACTCTAGCTATTATTTGAAGCGTAATAATAAATAAAAAAAATGATCATACATCAACATAGTGTTATCTATACAAAAGTCGCAATTTTCCTACGGTTCTTCGAGTAGAAATGACTTTAAGAAGGTAAAATTAACTAACTACCTATTTGATCGATACATGGATTGACAATGCTTATAATTTCAAGATAATTAATAAATAAAAAAATTAGGGTACTTCAACAAAGGATTATATATTCAATAGGTAGGAGTTTTCGGCAATTCGTCAAATCGAAATGAGCATAATATGACAAAAAATGCATAACTACCTATGTGATTGCCGCGCAAAACATTTGCAGTGATCCTTAACTTGACTCTAGCTATTATTTGAAATGTAATAATAAATAAAAAAATGATCATACATCAAGATAGTGTTATCTATACAAAAGTCACAATTTTCCTAAGGTTCTTCGAGTAGAAATGACTTTAAGAAGGTCAAATTAACTAACTACCTATTTGATCGATACATGGATTGAAAATGCTTAATATTTCAAGATAACTAATAAATAAAAAATTAGGGTACTTCAACAAAGGATTATATATTCAATAGGTAGGAGTTTTCGGCAATTCGTCAAACCGAAATGAGCATAATATGACAAAAAATGCCTAACTACCTATTTGATCGCCGCGCAAAACATTTGTAGTGATCCTTAACTTAACTTTAGCAATTATTTGAAGCGAAATAATAAATAAAAAAATGATCATACATCAACAATGTGTTTTCTATACAAAAGTCGCAATTTTCCTAAGGTTTTTCGAGTAGAAATGACTTTAAGAAGGTAAAATTAACTAACTACATATTTGATCGATACATGGATTGACAATGCTTAAAATTTCAAGATAACTAATAAATAAAAAATTAGAATACTACAACAAAGGATTATATATTCAATAGGTAGGAGTTTTCGGAAATTCGTTAAACAGAAATTAGCAAAATATGACAAAAAATGCCTTACTACCTATTTGATCGCCGCGCAAAGCATTTGCATTGATCCTTAACTTGACTCTAGCTATTATTTGAAGCGTAATAATTAATAAAAAATTGATCATACATCAACATAGTGTTATCTATACAAAAGTCGCAATTTTCCTAAGGTTCTTCGAGTAGAAATGACTTTAAGAAGGTCAAATTAACTAACTCCCTATTTGATAGATACATGGATGGACAATGCTTAATATTTCAAGATAACTAATAAATAAAAAATTAGGGTACTTCAACAAAGGAATATATATTCAATGGGTAGGAGTTTTCTGCAATTCGTCAAAAAGAAATTAGCATAATATGACAAAAAATGCCTAACTACCTATTTGATCGCCGCGCAAAACATTTTCAGTGATCCTTAACTTGACTTTAGCTATTAGTTGAAGCGTAACAATAAATAAAAAATGATCATACATCAACATAATTTTATCTATACAAAAGTCGCAATTTTCCTAAGGTTCTTCGAGTAGAAATAACTTTAAGACGGTCAAATTAACTAACTACCTATTTGATCGATACATGGATTGACAATGCTTGATATTTCAAAATAACTAATAAATAAAAAATTAGGGTAATTCAACAAAGGATTATATATTCAATAGGTAGGAGTTTTCGGCAATTCGTCAAACAGAAATGAGCATAATATGACAAAAAATGCCTAACTACCTATGACTTCGCCGCACAAAACATTTGTAGTGATCTTTAACTTAACTTTAGCTATTATTTGAAGCGTAATAATAAATAAAAAAATTATCATAGATCAACATAGTGTTATCTATACAAAAGTCGCAATTTTCCTAAGGTTCTTCGAGTAGAAATGACTTTAAGAAGGTAAAATTAACTAACTACCGATTTGATCGATACATGGATTGACAATGCTTAAAATTTCAAGATAACTAATAAATAAAAATTAGAATACTTAAACAAAGGATTATATATTCAGTAGGTAGGAGTTTTCGGCAATTCGTCAAACAGAAATGAGAAAAATATGACAAAAAATGCCTAACTACCGATTTGATCGATACATGGATTGAAAATGCTTAATATTTCAAGATAACAAATAAATAAAAAATTAGGGTACTTCCACAAAGGATTATATATTCAATAGGTAGGAGTTTTCGGCAATTCGTCTAACCGAAATGAGAATAATATGACAAACAATGCCTAACTACCTATTTGATCGCCGCGCAAAACATTTGTAGTAATCTTTAACTTAACTTTAGCTATTATTTGAAGCGTAATAATAAATAAAAAAAATGATCATACATCAACAATGTGTTATCTATACAAAAGTCGCAATTTTCCTAAGGTTTTTCCAGTAGAAATGACTTTAAGAAGGTAAAATTAACTAACTACCTATTTGATCGATACATGGATTGACAATACTTAAAATTTCAAGATAACTAATAAATAAAAAATTAGAATACAACAACAAAGGATTATATATTCAATAGGTAGGAGTTTTCGGAAATTCGTCAAACAGAAATGAGTAAAATATGACAAAAAATGCCTAAATACATATTTGATCGCCGCGCAAAACATTTGTAGCGATCCTTAACTTGACTCTAGCTATTATTTGAAACGTAATAATTAATAAAAAAATTGATCATACATCAACATAGTGTTATCTATACAAAAGTCGCAATTTTCCTAAGGTTCTTCGAGTAGAAATGACTTTAAGAAGGTCAAATTAACTAACTCCCTATTTGATCGATACATGGATTGACAATGCTTAATATTTCAAGATAAATAATAAATAAAAAATTTGGCTACTTCAACAAAGGATTATATATTCAATAGATAGGAGTTTTCTTCAATTCGTCAAACAGAAATTAGCATAATATGACAAAAAATGCCTAACTACCTATTTGATCGCCGCGCAACACCTTTTCAGTGGTCCTTAACTTGACTTTAGCTATTAGTTGAAGCGTAATAATAAATAAAAAATGATCATACATCAACATAGTGTTATCTATACAAAAGTCGCAATTTTCCTAAGGTTCTTCGAGTAGAAATGACTTTAAGACGGTCAAATTAACTAACTACCTATTTGATCGATACATGGATTGAAAATGCTTAATATTTCAAGATAACTAATAAATAAAAAATTAGGGTACTTCAAAAAAGGATTATATATTCAATAGGTAGGAGTTTTCGGCAATTCGTCAAATCGAAATGAGCATAATATGACAAAAAATGCCTAATTACTTATTTGATCGCCGCGGAAAACATTTGTAGTGATCATTAACATAACTTTAGCTATTATTTGAAGCGTATTAATAAATAAAAAATTGATCATACATCAACAATGTGTTATCTATACAAAAGTCGCAATTTTCCTAAGGTTTTTCGAGTAGAAATGACTTTAAGAAGGTAAAATTAACTAACTACCAATTTGATCGATACATGGATTGACAATGCTTAAAATTTCAAGATAACTAATAAAGAAAAAAGTAGAATACTACAACAAAGGATTATATATTGAATAGGCAGGAGTTTTCGGCAATTCGTCAAACAGAAATGAGCAAAATATGACAAAAAATGCCTAACTACCTATTTGATCGATACATGGATTGAAAATGCTTAATATTTCAAGATAACAAATAAATAAAAAATTAGGGTACTTCCACAAAGGATTATATATTCAATAGGTAGGAGTTTTCGGCAATTCGTCTAACCGAAATGAGAATAATATGACAAACAATGCCTAAGTACCTATTTGATCGCCGCGCAAAACATTTGTAGTAATCTTTAACTTAACTTTAGCTATTATTTGAAGCGTAATAATAAATAAAAAAATGATCATACATCAACAATGTGTTATCTATACAAAAGTCGCAATTTTCCTAAGGTTTTTCCAGTAGAAATGACTTTAAGAAGGTAAAATTAACTAACTACCTATTTGATCGATACATGGATTGACAATACTTAAAATTTCAAGATAACTAATAAATAAAAAATTAGAATACAACAACAAAGGATTATATATTCAATAGGTAGGAGTTTTCGGAAATTCGTCAAACAGAAATGAGTAAAATATGACAAAAAATGCCTAAATACATATTTGATCGCCGCGCAAAACATTTGTAGCGATCCTTAACTTGACTCTAGCTATTATTTGAAACGTAATAATTAATAAAAAAAATTGATCATACATCAACATATTGTTATCTATACAAAAGTCGCAATTTTCCTAAGGTTCTTCGAGTAGAAATGACTTTAAGAAGGTCAAATTAACTAACTCCCTATTTGATCGATACATGGATTGACAATGCTTAATATTTCAAGATAACTAATAAATAAAAAATTTGGCTACTTCAACAAAGGATTATATATTCAATAGGTAGGAGTTTTCTGCAATTCGTCAAACAGAAATTAGCATAATATGACAAAAAATGCCTAACTACCTATTTGATCGCCGCGCAAAACATTTTCAGTGATCCTTAACTTGACTTTAGCTATTAGTTGAAGCGTAATAATAAATAAAAAATTATCATACATCAACATAGTGTTATCTATACAAAAGTCGCAATTTTCCTAAGGTTCTTCGAGTAGAAATGACTTTAAGACGGTCAAATTAACAAACTACCTATTTGATCGATACATGGATTGAAAATGCTTAATATTTCAAGATAACTAATAAATAAAAAATTAGGGTACTTCAAAAAAGGATTATACATTCAATAGGTAGGAGTTTTCGGCAATTCGTCAAACCGAAATGAGCATAATATGACAAAAAATGCCTAATTACTTATTTGATCGCCGCGCAAAACATTTTCAGTGATCCTTAACTTGACTTTAGCTATTAGTTGAAGCGTAATAATAAATAAAAAATTATCATACATCAACATAGTGTTATCTATACAAAAGTCGCAATTTTCCTAAGGTTCTTCGAGTAGAAATGACTTTAAGACGGTCAAATTAACAAACTACCTATTTGATCGATACATGGATTGAAAATGCTTAATATTTCAAGATAACTAATAAATAAAAAATTAGAATACTACAACAAAGGATTATATATTGAATAGGCAGGAGTTTTCGGCAATTCGTCAAACAGAAATGAGCAAAATATGACAAAAAATGCCTAACTACCTATTTGATCGCCGCGCAAAACATTTGCAGTGATCCTTAACTTGACTCTAGCTATTATTTGAAGTAATAATTAATAAAAAATTGATCATACATCAACATAGTGTTATCTATACAAAAGTAGCAATTTTCCTAAGGTGCTTTGAGTAGAAATGTCTTTAAGAAGGTCAAATTAACTAACTCCCTATTTGATCGATACATGGATTGACAATGCTTAATATTTCAAGATAACTAATAAATAAATAATTAGGGTACTTCATTAAAGGATTATATATTAAATAGGTAGGAGTTTTCTGCAATTCGTCAAACAGAAATTAGCATAATATGACAAAAAATGCCTAACTACCTATTTGATCGCCGCGCAAAACATTTGCAGTGATCCTTAACTTGACTCTAGCTATTATTTGAAACGTAATAATAAATAAAAAAATGATCATACATCAACATAGTGTTATCTATACAAAAGTCGCAATTTTCCTAAGGTTCTTCGAGTAGAAATGACTTTAAGACGGTCAAATTAACTAACTACGTATTTGATCGATACATGGATTGACAATGCTTAAAATTTCAAGATAACTAAAAAATAAAAAATTAGAATACTTCGACAAAGGATTATATATTCAATCGGTAGGAGTTTTCGGTAATTCGTCAAACAGAAATGAGCAAAATATGACAAAAAATGCCTAACTACCTATTTGATCGCCGCGCAAAACATTTGCAGTGATCCTTAACTTGACTCTAGCTTTTATTTGAAGCGTAATAATTAATAAAAAATTGATCATACATCAACCTAGTGTTATTTATACAAAAGTCGCAATTTTCCTAAAGTTCTTCGAGTAGAAATGACTTTAAGAAGGTCAAATTAACTAACTCCCTATTTGATCGATACATGGATTGACAATGCTTAATATTTCAAGATAACTAATAAATAAAAAATTAGGGTACTTCAACAAAGGATTATATATTCAATAGGTAGGAGTTTTAGGCAATTCGTCAAACAGAAATTAGCATAATATGACAAAAAATGCCAAACTACCTATTTGATCGCCGTGCAAAACATTTGCAGTGATCCTTAACTTGACTCTAGCTATTATTTGAAGCGTAATAATAAATAAAAAAATGATCATACATCAACATAGTGTTATTTATACAAAAGTCGCAATTTTCCTACGGTTCTTCGAGTAGAAATGACTTTAAGAAGGTAAAATTAACTAACTACCTATTTGATCGATACATGGATTGACAATGCTTATAATTTCAAGATAATTAATAAATAAAAAATTAGGGTACTTCAACAAAGGATTATATATTCAATAGGTAGGAGTTTTCGGCAATTCGTCAAACCGAAATGAGCATAATATGACAAAAAATGCATAACTACCTATGTGATCGCCGCGCAAAACATTTGCAGTGATCCTTAACTTGACTCTAGCTATTATTTGAAATGTAATAATAAATAAAAAAATGATCATACATCAACATAGTGTTATCTATACAAAAGTCACAATTTTCCTAAGGTTCTTCGAGTAGAAATGACTTTAAGAAGGTCAAATTAACTAACTACCTATTTGATCGATACGTGGATTGAAAATGCTTAATATTTCAAGATAACTAATAAATTAAAAATTAGGGTACATCAACAAAGGATTATATATTCAATAGGTAGGAGTTTTCGGCAATTCGTCAAACCGAAATGAGCATAATATGACAAAACATGCCTAACTAACTATTTGATCGCCGCGCAAAAATTTGTAGTGATCCTTAACTTAACTTTAGCTATTATTTGAAGCGAAATAATAAATAAAAAAATGATCATACATCAACAATGTGTTATCTATACAAAAGTCGCAATTTTCCTAAGGTTTTTCGAGTAGAAATGACTTTAAGAAGGTAAAATTAACTAACTACCTATTTGATCGATACATGGATTGACAATGCTTAAAATTTCAAGATAACTAATAAATAAAAAATTAGAATACTACAACAAAGGATTATATATTCAATAGGTAGGAGTTTTCGGAAATTCATCAAACAGAAATGAGCAAAATATGACAATAAATGCCTTACTACCTATTTGATCGCCGCACAAAAGATTTGCAGTGATCCTTAACTTGACTCTAGCTATTATTTGAAGCGTAATAATTAATAAAAAAATTGATCATACATCAACATAGTGTTATCTATACAAAAGTCGCAATTTTCCTAAGGTTCTTCGAGTATAAATGACTTTAAGAAGGTCAAATTAACTAACTCCCTATTTGATCGATACGTGGATTGACAATGCTTAATATTCCAAGATAACTAATAAATAAAAAATTAGGGTACTTCAACAAAGGATTATATATTCAATAGGTAGGAGTTTTCTGCAATTCGTCAAAAAGAAATTAGCATAATATGACAAAAAATGCCTAACAACCTAATTGATCGCCGCGCAAAACATTTTCAGTGATCCTTAACTTGACTTTAGCTATTAGTTGAAGCGTAACAATAAATAAAAAATGATCATACATAAACATAATGTTATCTATACAAAAGTCGCAGTTTTCCTAAGGTTCTTCAAGTAGAAATGACTTTAAGACGATCAAATTAACTAACTACCTATTTGATCGATACATGGATTGACAATGCTTAATATTTCAATATAACTAATAAATAAAAAATTACGGTACTTCAACAAAGGATTATATATTCAATAGGTAGGAGTGTTCGGCAATTCATCAAACAGAAATGAGCATAATATGACAAAAAATGCCTAACTACCTATTTGATCGCCGCGCAAAACATTTGCAGTGATCCTTAACTTGACTCTAGCTATTATTTGAAGCGTAACAATTAATAAAAAATTGATCATACATCAACATAGTGTTATCTATACAAAAGTCGCAATTTTCCTAAGGTTCTTCGAGTAGAAATGACTTTAAGAAGGTCAAATTAACTAACTACCTATTTGATCGATACATGGATTGACAATGCTTAATATTTCAAGATAACTAATAAATAAAAAATTAGGGTACTTCAACAAAGGATTATATATTCAATAGGTAGGAGTTTTCGGCAATTCGTCAAACAGAAATTAGCATAATATGACAAAAAATGCCTAACTACCAATTTGATCGCAGCGAAAAACATTTGCAGTGATCCTTAACTTGACTCTTGCTATTATTTGAAACGTAATAATAAATAAAAAAATGATCATACATCAACATAGTGTTATCTCTACAAAAGTCGCAATTTTCCTAAGGTTCTTCGAGTAGAAATGACTTTAAGAAGGTCAAATTAACTAACTACCTATTTGATCGATACATGGATTGACAATGCTTAATATTTCAAGATAACTAATAAATAAAAAATTAGAATACTTCAACAAAGGATTATATATTCAATAGGTAGGAGTTTTCGGCAATTCGTCAAACAGAAAAGAGCAAAATATGACAAAAAGTGCCTAACTACCTATTTGATCGCCGCGCAAAACATTTGCAGTGATCTTTAACTTGACTCTAGCTATTATTTGAAATGTAATAATAAATAAAAAAATGATGATACATCAACATAGTGTTATCTATACAAAAGCCGCAATTTTCCTAAGGTTCTTCGAGTAGAAATGACTTTAAGAAGGTCAAATTAACTAACTCCCTATTTGATCGATACATGGATTGACAATGCTTAATATTTCAAGATAACTAATAAATAAAAAATTTGGCTACTTCAACAAAGGATTATATATTCAACAGGTATGAGTTTTCGGCAATTCGTCAAACCGAAATGAGCATAATATGACAAAAAATGCCTAACTACCGATTTGATCGCCGCGCAAAACATTTGTAGTGATCCTTAACTTAACTGTAGCTATTATTTGAAGCGTAATATTAAATAAAAAAATGATCATACATCAACAATGTGTTATCTATACAAAAGTCGCAATTTTCCTAAGGTTTTTCGAGTAGAAATGACTTTAAGAAGGTAAAATTAACTAACTACCTATTTGATCGATACATGGATTGACAATACTTAAAATTTCAAGATAACTAATAAATAAAAAATTAGAATACAACAACAAAGGATTATATATTCAATAGGTAGGAGTTTTCGGAAATTCGTCAAACATAAATGAGTAAAATATGACAAAAAATGCCTAAATACATATTTGATCGCCGCGCAAAACATTTGTAGCGATCCTTAACTTGACTCTAGCTATTATTTGAAACGTAATAATTAATAAAAAAAATTGATCATACATCAACATATTGTTATCTATACAAAAGTCGCAATTTTCCTAAGGTTCTTCGAGTAGAAATGACTTTAAGAAGGTCAAATTAACTAACTCCCTATTTGATCGATACATGGATTGACAATGCTTAATATTTCAAGATAACTAATAAATAAAAAATTTGGCTACTTCAACAAAGGATTATATATTCAATAGGTAGGAGTTTTCTGCAATTCGTCAAACAGAAATTAGCATAATATGACAAAAAATGCCTAACTACCTATTTGATCGCCGCGCAAAACATTTTCAGTGATCCTTAACTTGACTTTAGCTATTAGTTGAAGCGTAATAATAAATAAAAAATTATCATACATCAACATAGTGTTATCTATACAAAAGTCGCAATTTTCCTAAGGTTCTTCGAGTAGAAATGACTTTAAGAAGGTCAAATTAACTAACTCCCTATTTGATCGATACATGGATTGACAATGCTTAATATTTCAAGATAACTAATAAATAAAAAATTAGGGTACTTCAACAAAGGATTATATATTCAATAGGTAGGAGTTTTAGGCAATTCGTCAAACAGAAATTAGCATAATATGACAAAAAATGCCAAACTACCTATTTGATCGCCGTGCAAAACATTTGCAGTGATCCTTAACTTGACTCTAGCTATTATTTGAAGCGTAATAATAAATAAAAAAATGATCATACATCAACATAGTGTTATTTATACAAAAGTCGCAATTTTCCTACGGTTCTTCGAGTAGAAATGACTTTAAGAAGGTAAAATTAACTAACTACCTATTTGATCGATACATGGATTGACAATGCTTATAATTTCAAGATAATTAATAAATAAAAAATTAGGGTACTTCAACAAAGGATTATATATTCAATAGGTAGGAGTTTTCGGCAATTCGTCAAACCGAAATGAGCATAATATGACAAAAAATGCATAACTACCTATGTGATCGCCGCGCAAAACATTTGCAGTGATCCTTAACTTGACTCTAGCTATTATTTGAAATGTAATAATAAATAAAAAAATGATCATACATCAACATAGTGTTATCTATACAAAAGTCACAATTTTCCTAAGGTTCTTCGAGTAGAAATGACTTTAAGAAGGTCAAATTAACTAACTACCTATTTGATCGATACGTGGATTGAAAATGCTTAATATTTCAAGATAACTAATAAATTAAAAATTAGGGTACATCAACAAAGGATTATATATTCAATAGGTAGGAGTTTTCGGCAATTCGTCAAACCGAAATGAGCATAATATGACAAAACATGCCTAACTAACTATTTGATCGCCGCGCAAAAATTTGTAGTGATCCTTAACTTAACTTTAGCTATTATTTGAAGCGAAATAATAAATAAAAAAATGATCATACATCAACAATGTGTTATCTATACAAAAGTCGCAATTTTCCTAAGGTTTTTCGAGTAGAAATGACTTTAAGAAGGTAAAATTAACTAACTACCTATTTGATCGATACATGGATTGACAATGCTTAAAATTTCAAGATAACTAATAAATAAAAAATTAGAATACTACAACAAAGGATTATATATTCAATAGGTAGGAGTTTTCGGAAATTCATCAAACAGAAATGAGCAAAATATGACAATAAATGCCTTACTACCTATTTGATCGCCGCACAAAAGATTTGCAGTGATCCTTAACTTGACTCTAGCTATTATTTGAAGCGTAATAATTAATAAAAAAATTGATCATACATCAACATAGTGTTATCTATACAAAAGTCGCAATTTTCCTAAGGTTCTTCGAGTATAAATGACTTTAAGAAGGTCAAATTAACTAACTCCCTATTTGATCGATACGTGGATTGACAATGCTTAATATTCCAAGATAACTAATAAATAAAAAATTAGGGTACTTCAACAAAGGATTATATATTCAATAGGTAGGAGTTTTCTGCAATTCGTCAAAAAGAAATTAGCATAATATGACAAAAAATGCCTAACAACCTAATTGATCGCCGCGCAAAACATTTTCAGTGATCCTTAACTTGACTTTAGCTATTAGTTGAAGCGTAACAATAAATAAAAAATGATCATACATAAACATAATGTTATCTATACAAAAGTCGCAGTTTTCCTAAGGTTCTTCAAGTAGAAATGACTTTAAGACGGTCAAATTAACTAACTACCTATTTGATCGATACATGGATTGACAATGCTTAATATTTCAATATAACTAATAAATAAAAAATTACGGTACTTCAACAAAGGATTATATATTCAATAGGTAGGAGTGTTCGGCAATTCATCAAACAGAAATGAGCATAATATGACAAAAAATGCCTAACTACCTATTTGATCGCCGCGCAAAACATTTGCAGTGATCCTTAACTTGACTCTAGCTATTATTTGAAGCGTAACAATTAATAAAAAATTGATCATACATCAACATAGTGTTATCTATACAAAAGTCGCAATTTTCCTAAGGTTCTTCGAGTAGAAATGACTTTAAGAAGGTCAAATTAACTAACTACCTATTTGATCGATACATGGATTGACAATGCTTAATATTTCAAGATAACTAATAAATAAAAAATTAGGGTACTTCAACAAAGGATTATATATTCAATAGGTAGGAGTTTTCGGCAATTCGTCAAACAGAAATTAGCATAATATGACAAAAAATGCCTAACTACCAATTTGATCGCAGCGCAAAACATTTGCAGTGATCCTTAACTTGACTCTTGCTATTATTTGAAACGTAATAATAAATAAAAAAATGATCATACATCAACATAGTGTTATCTCTACAAAAGTCGCAATTTTCCTAAGGTTCTTCGAGTAGAAATGACTTTAAGAAGGTCAAATTAACTAACTACCTATTTGATCGATACATGGATTGACAATGCTTAATATTTCAAGATAACTAATAAATAAAAAATTAGAATACTTCAACAAAGGATTATATATTCAATAGGTAGGAGTTTTCGGCAATTCGTCAAACAGAAAAGAGCAAAATATGACAAAAAATGCCTAACTACCGATTTGATCGATACATGGATTGAAAATTCTTAATATTTCAAGATAACAAATAAATAAAAAATTAGGGTACTTCCACAAAGGATTATATATTCAATAGGTAGGAGTTTTCGGCAATTCGTCTAACCGAAATGAGCATAATATGACAAACAATGCCTAACTACCTATTTGATCGCCGCGCAAAAAATTTGTAGTGATCTTTAACTTAACTTTAGCTATTATTTGAAGCGTAATAATAAATAAAAAAATGATCATACATCAACAATGTGTTATCTATACAAAAGTCACAATTTTCCTAAGGTTTTTCGAGTAGAAATGACTTTAAGAAGGTAAAATTAACTAACTACCTATTTGATCGATACATGGATTGATAAATGCTTAAAATTTCAAGATAACTAATAAATAAAAAATTAGAATACTACAACAAAGGATTATATATTCAATAGGTAGGAGTTTTCGGAAATTCGTCAAACAGAAATGAGTAAAATATGACAAAAAATGCCTAAATACATATTTGATCGCCGCGCAAAACATTTGTAGCGATCATTAACTTGACTCTAGCTATTATTTGAAGCGTAATAATTAATAAAAAAATGATCATACATCAACATAGTGTTATCTATACAAAAGTCGCAATTTTCCTAAGGTTCTTCGAGTAAAAATGACTTTGAGAAGGTCAAATTAACTAACTCCCTATTTGATCGATACATGGATTGACAATGCTTAATATTTCAAGATAACTAATAAATAAAAAATTTGGGTACTTCAACAAAGGATTATATATTCAATAGGTAGGAGTTTTCTGCAATTCTTCAAACAGAAATGAGCATAATATGACAAAAAATGCCTAACTACCTATTTGATCGCCGCGCAAAACATTTTCAGTGATCCTTAACTTGACTCTAGCTATTATTTGAAGCGTAACAATTAATAAAAAATTGATCATACATCAACATAGTGTTATCTATACAAAAGTCGCAATTTTCCTAAGGTTCTTCGAGTAGAAATGACTTTAAGAAGGTCAAATTAACTAACTACCTATTTGATCGATACATGGATTGACAATGCTTAATATTTCAAGATAACTAATAAATAAAAAATTAGGGTACTTCAACAAAGGATTATATATTCAATAGGTAGGAGTTTTCGGCAATTCGTCAAACAGAAATTAGCATAATATGACAAAAAATGCCTAACTACCAATTTGATCGCAGCGCAAAACATTTGCAGTGATCCTTAACTTGACTCTTGCTATTATTTGAAACGTAATAATAAATAAAAAAATGATCATACATCAACAATGTGTTATCTATACAAAAGTCGCAATTTTCCTAAGGTTTTTCGAGTAGAAATGTCTTTAAGAAGGTAAAATTAACTAACTACCTATTTGATCGATACATGGATTGACAATGCTTCAAATTTCAAGATAACTAATAAATAAAAAATTAGAATACTACAACAAAGGATTATATATTCAATAGGTAGGAGTTTTCGGAAATTCGTCAAACAGAAATGAGTAAAATATGACAAAAAATGCCTTACTACCTATTTGATCGCCGCGCAAAACATTTGCAGTGATCCTTAACTTGACTCTAGCTATTATTTGAAGCGTAATAATTAATAAAAAATTGATCATACATCAACATAGTGTTATCTATACCAAAGTCGCAATTTTCCTAAGGTTCTTCGAGTAGAAATGACTTTAAGAATGTCAAATTAACTAACTCCCTATTTGATCGATACATGGATTGACAATGCTTAATATTTCAAGATAACTAATAAATAAAAAATTTGGGTACTTCAACAAAGGATTATATATTCAATAGGTAGGAGTTTTCTGCAATTCGTCAAACAGAAATTAGCATAATATGACAAAAAATGCCTAACTACCTATTTGTTCGCCGCGCAAAACATTTTCAGTGATCCTTAACTTGACTTTAGCTATTAGTTGAAGCGTAACAATAAATAAAAAATTATCATACATCAACATAATGTTATCTATACAAAAGTCGCAATTTTCCTAATGTTCTTCGAGTAGAAATGACTTTAAGACGGTCAAATTAACTAACCACCTATTTGATCGATACATGGATTGACAATGCTTAATATTTCAAAATAACTAATAAATAAAAAATTAAGGTACTACAACAAAGGATTATATATTCAATAGGTAGGAGTTTTCGGCAATTCGTCAAACAGAAATGAGCGTAATATGACAAAAAATGCCTAACTACCTATTTGATCGCCGCGCAAAACATTTGCAGTGATCCTTAACTTGACTCTAGCTATTATTTGAAGCGTAACAATTAATAAAAAATTGATCATACATCAACATAGTGTTATCTATACAAAAGTCGCAATTTTCCCTATGTTCTTCGAGTAGAAATGACTTTAAGAAGGTCAAATTAACTAACTACCTATTTGATCGATACATGGATTGACAATGCTTTATATTTCAAGATAACTAATAAATAAAAAATTAGGGTACTTCAACAAAGGATTATATATTCAATAGGTAGGAGTTTTCGGCAATTCGTCAAACAGAAATTAGCATAATATGACAAAAAATGCCTAACTACCTATTTGATCGCCGCGCAAAACATTTGCAGTGATCCTTAACTTGACTCTTGCTATTATTTGAAACGTAATAAAAAATAAAAAAATGATCATACATCAACATAGTGTTATCTCTACAAAAGTCGCAATTTTCCTAAGGTTCTTCGAGTAGAAATGACTTTAAGAAGGTCAAATTAAATAACTACCTATTTGATCGATACATGGATTGACAATGCTTAAAATTTCAAGATAACTAATAAATAAAAAATTATAATACTTCAACAAAGGATTATATATTCAATAGGTAGGAGTTTTCGGCAATTCGTCAAACAGAAAAGAGCAAAATATGACAAAAAATGCCTAACTACCGATTTGATCGATACATGGATTGAAAATGCTTAATATTTCAAGATAACAAATAAATAAAAAATTAGGGTACTTCCACAAAGGATTATATATTCAATAGGTAGGAGTTTTCGGCAATTCGTCTAACCGAAATGAGCATAATATGACAAACAATGCCTAACTACCTATTTGATCGCCGCGCAAAAAATTTGTAGTGATCTTTAACTTAACTTTAGCTATTATTTGAAGCGTAATAATAAATAAAAAAATGATCATACATCAACAATGTGTTATCTATACAAAAGTCGCAATTTTCCTAAGGTTTTTCGAGTAGAAATGACTTTAAGAAGGTAAAATTAACTAACTACCTATTTGATCGATACATGGATTGACAATGCTTAATATTTCAAGATAACTAATAAATAAAAAATTAGGGTACTTCAACAAAGGATTATATATTCAATAGGTAGGAGTTTTCGGCAATTCGTCAAACAGAAATTAGCATAATATGACAAACAATGCCTTACTACCTATTTGATCGCCGCGCAAAACATTTGCCGTGATCCTTAACTTGACTCTAGCTATTATTTGAAGCGTAATAATTAATAAAAAATTGATCATACATCAACATAGTGTTATCTATACAAAAGTCGCAATTTTCCTAAGGTTCTTCGAGTAGAAATGACTTTAAGAAGGTCAAATTAACTAACTACCTATTTGATCGATACATGGATTGACAATGATTAATATTTCAAGATAACTAATAAATAAAAAATTAGAATACTTCAACAAAGGATTATATATTCAATAGGTAGGAGTTTTCGGCAATTCGTCAAACAGAAATGAGCAAAATATGACAAAAAATGCCTAACTACCGATTTGATCGATACATGGATTGAAAATGCTTAATATTTCAAGATAACAAATAAATAAAAAATTAGGGTACTTCCACAAAGGATTATATATTCAATAGGTAGGACTTTTCGGCAATTCGTCTAATCGAAATGAGCATAATATGACAAACAATGCCTAACTACCTATTTGATCGCCGCGCAAAACATTTGTAGTGATCTTTAACTTAACTTTAGCTATTATTTGAAGCGTAATAATAAATAAAAAAATGATCATACATCAACAATGTGTTATCTATACAAAAGTCGCAATTTTCCTAAGGTTTTTCGAGTAGAAAAGACTTTAAGAAGGTAAAATTAACTAACTACCTATTTGATCGATACATGGATTGACAATGCTTAAAATTTCAAGGAAACTAATAAATAAAAAATTAGAATACTACAACAAAGGATTATATATTCAATAGGTAGGAGTTTTCGGAAATTCGTCAAACAGAAATGAGTAAAATATGACAAAAAATGCCTAAATACATATTTGATCGCCGCGCAAAACATTTGTAGTGATCCTTAACTTGACTCTAGCTATTATTTGAAGCGTAATAATTAATAAAAAATTGATCATACATCAACATAGTGTTATCTACACAAAAGTCGCAATTTTCCTAAGGTTCTTCGAGTAGAAATGACTTTAAGAAGGTCAAATTAACTAACTCCCTATTTGATCGATACATGGATTGACAATGCTTAATATTTCAAGATAACTAATAAATAAAAAATTTGGGTACTTCAACAAAGGATTATATATTCAATAGGTAGGAGTTTTCTGCAATTCGTCAAACAGAAATTAGCATAATATGACAAAAAATGCCTAACTACCTATTTGATCGCCGCGCAAAACATTTTCAGTGATCCTTAACTTGACTTTAGCTATTAGTTGAAGCGTAATAATAAATAAAAAATGATCATACATCAACATAGTGTTATCTATACAAAAGTCGCAATTTTACTAAGGTTCTTCGAGTAGAAATGACTTTAAGACGGTCAAATTAACTAACTACCTATTTGATCGATACATGGATTGAAAATGCTTAATATTCCAATATAACTAATAAATAAAAAATTAGGGTACTTCAACAAAGGATTATATATTCAATAGGTAGGAGTTTTCGGCAATTCGTCAAACAGAAATGAGCATAATATGACAAAAAATGCCTAACTACCTATTTGATCGCCGCGCAAAACATTTGCAGTGATCCTTAACTTGACTCTAGCTATTATTTGAAGCGTAACAATTAATAAAAAATTGATCATACATCAACATAGTGTTATCTATACAAAAGTCGCAATTTTCCTAATGTTCTTCGAGTAGAAATGACTTTAAGAAGGTCAAATTAACTAACTCACTATTTGATCGATACATGGATTGACAATGCTTAATATTTCAAGATAACTAATAAATAAAAAATTTGGGTACTTCAACAAAGGATTATATATTCAATAGGTAGGAGTTTTCTGCAATTCGTCAAAAAGAAATTAGCATAATATGACAAAAAATGCCTAACTACCTTTTTGATCGCCGCGCAAAACATTTTCAGTGATCCTTAACTTGACTTTAGCTATTAGTTGAAGCGTAACAATAAATAAAAAATGATCATACATCAACATAATGTTATCTATACAAAAGTCGCAATTTTCCTAAGGGTCTTCGAGTAGAAATGACTTTAAGACGGTCAAATTAACTAACCACATATTTGATCGATACATGGATTGACAATGCTTAATATTTCAAAATAACTAATAAATAAAAAATTAGGGTACTTCAACAAAGGATTATATATTCAATAGGTAGGAGTTTTCGGCAATTCGTCAAACAGAAATGAGCATAATATGACAAAAAATGCCTAACTACCTATTTGATCGCCGCGCAAAACATTTGCAGTGATCCTTAACTTGACTCTAGCTATTATTTGAAGCGTAACAATTAATAAAAAATTGATCATACATCAACATAGTGTTATCTATACAAAAGTCGCAATTTTCCTAAGGTTCTTCGAGTAGAAATGACTTTAAGAAGGTCAAATTAACTAACTACCTATTTGATCGATACATGGATTGACAATGCTTAATATTTCAAGATAACTGATAAATAAAAAATTAGGGTACTTCAACAAAGGATTATATATTCAATAGGTAGGAGTTTTCGGCAATTCGTCATACAGAAATTAGCATAATATGACAAAAAATGCCTACCTACCTATTTGATCGCCGCGCAAAACATTTGCAGTGATCCTTAACTTGACTCTTGCTATTATTTGAAACGTAATAATAAATAAAAAAATGATCATACATCAACATAGTGTTATCTATACAAAAGTCACAATTTTCCTAAGGTTATTCGAGTAGAAATGACTTTAAGAAGGTCAAATTAACTAACTACCTATTTGATCGATACATGGATTGACAATGCTTAATATTTCAAGATAACTAATAAATAAAAAATTAGAATACTACAACAAAGGATTATATATTCAATAGGTAGGAGTTTTCGGAAATTCGTCAAACAGAAATGAGTAAAATATGACAAAAAATGCCTTACTACCTATTTGATCGCCGCGCAAAACATTTGCAGTGATCCTTAACTTGACTCTAGCTATTATTTGAAGCGTAATAATTAATAAAAAATTGATCATACATCAACATAGTGTTATCTATACAAAAGTCGCAATTTTCCTAAGGTTCTTCGAGTAGAAATGACTTTAAGAATGTCAAATTAACTAACTCCCTATTTGATCGATACATGGATTGACAATGCTTAATATTTCAAGATAACTAATAAATAAAAAATTTGGGTACTTCAACAAAGGATTATATATTCAATAGGTAGGAGTTTTCTGCAATTCGTCAAACAGAAATTAGCATAATATGACAAAAAATGCCTAACTATCTATTTGATCGCCGCGCAAAACATTTTCAGTGATCCTTAACTTGACTTTAGCTATTAGTTGAAGCGTAACAATAAATAAAAAAATATCATACATCAACATAATGTTATCTATACAAAAGTCGCAATTTTCCTAAGGTTCTTCGAGTAGAAATGACTTTAAGACGGTCAAATTAACTAACCACCTATTTGATCGATACATGGATTGACAATGCTTAATATTTCAAAATAACTAATAAATAAAAAATTAAGGTACTACAACAAAGGATTATATATTCAATAGGTAGGAGTTTTCGGCAATTCGTCAAACAGAAATGAGCGTAATATGACAAAAAATGCCTAACTACCTATTTGATCGCCGCGCAAAACATTTGCAGTGATCCTTAACTTGACTCTAGCTATTATTTGAAGCGTAACAATTAATAAAAAATTGATCATACATCAACATAGTGTTATCTATACAAAAGTCGCAATTTTCCTAAGGTTCTTCGAGTAGAAATGACTTTAAGAAGGTCAAATTAACTAACTACCTATTTGATCGATACATGGATTGACAATGCTTAATATTTCAAGATAACTAATAAATAAAAAATTAGGGTACTTCAACAAAGGATTATATATTCAATAGGTAGGAGTTTTCGGCAATTCGTCAAACAGAAATTAGCATAATATGACAAAAAATGCCTAACTACCTATTTGATCGCCGCGCAAAACATTTGCAGTGATCCTTAACTTGACTCTTGCTATTATTTGAAACGTAATAAAAAATAAAAAAAATGATCATACATCAACATAGTGTTATCTCTACAAAAGTCGCAATTTTCCTAAGGTTCTTCGAGTAGAAATGACTTTAAGAAGGTCAAATTAAATAACTACCTATTTGATCGATACATGGATTGACAATGCTTAATATTTCAAGATAACTAATAAATAAAAAATTATAATACTACAACAAAGGATTATATATACAATAGGTAGGAGTTTTCGGCAATTCGTCAAACAGAAAAGAGCAAAATATGACAAAAAATGCCTAACTACCGATTTGATCGATACATGGATTGAAAATGCTTAATATTTCAAGATAACAAATAAATAAAAAATTAGGGTACTTCCACAAAGGATTATATATTCAATAGGTAGGAGTTTTCGGCAATTCGTCTAACCGAAATGAGCATAATATGACAAACAATGCCTAACTACCTATTTGATCGCCGCGCAAAAAATTTGTAGTGATCTTTAACTTAACTTTAGCTATTATTTGAAGCGTAATAATAAATAAAAAAATGATCATACATCAACAATGTGTTATCTATACAAAAGTCGCAATTTTCCTAAGGTTTTTCGAGTAGAAATGACTTTAAGAAGGTAAAATTAACTAACTACCTATTTGATCGATACATGGATTGACAATGCTTAATATTTCAAGATAACTAATAAATAAAAAATTAGGGTACTTCAACAAAGGATTATATATTCAATAGGTAGGAGTTTTCGGCAATTCGTCAAACAGAAATTAGCATAATATGACAAAAAATGCCTTACTACCTATTTGATCGCCGCGCAAAACATTTGCAGTGATCCTTAACTTGACTCTAGCTATTATTTGAAGCGTAATAATTAATAAAAAATTGATCATACATCAACATAGTGTTATCTATACAAAAGTCGCAATTTTCCTAAGGTTCTTCGAGTAGAAATGACTTTAAGAATGTCAAATTAACTAACTACCTATTTGATCGATACATGGATTGACAATGATTAATATTTCAAGATAACAAATAAATAAAAAATTAGAATACTTCAACAAAGGATTATATATTCAATAGGTAGGAGTTTTCGGCAATTCGTCAAACAGAAATGAGCAAAATATGACAAAAAATGCCTAACTACCGATTTGATCGATACATGGATTGAAAATGCTTAATATTTCAAGATAACAAATAAATAAAAAATTAGGGTACTTCCACAAAGGATTATATATTCAATAGGTAGGACTTTTCGGCAATTCGTCTAATCGAAATGAGCATAATATGACAAACAATGCCTAACTACCTATTTGATCGCCGCGCAAAACATTTGTAGTGATCTTTATCTTAACTTTAGCTATTATTTGAAGCGTAATAATAAATAAAAAAATGATCATACATCAACAATGTGTTATCTATACAAAAGTCGCAATTTTCCTAAGGTTTTTCGAGTAGAAAAGACTTTAAGAAGGTAAAATTAACTAACTACCTATTTGATCGATACATGGATTGACAATGCTTAAAATTTCAAGGAAACTAATAAATAAAAAATTAGAATACTACAACAAAGGATTATATATTCAATAGGTAGGAGTTTTCGGAAATTCGTCAAACAGAAATGAGTAAAATATGACAAAAAATGCCTAAATACATATTTGATCGCCGCGCAAAACATTTGTAGTGATCCTTAACTTGACTCTAGCTATTATTTGAAGCGTAATAATTAATAAAAAATTGATCATACATCAACATAGTGTTATCTACACAAAAGTCGCAATTTTCCTAAGGTTCTTCGAGTAGAAATGACTTTAAGAAGGTCAAATTAACTAACTCCCTATTTGATCGATACATGGATTGACAATGCTTAATATTTCAAGATAACTAATAAATAAAAAATTTGGGTACTTCAACAAAGGATTATATATTCAATAGGTAGGAGTTTTCTGCAATTCGTCAAACAGAAATTAGCATAATATGACAAAAAATGCCTAACTACCTATTTGATCGCCGCGCAAAACATTTTCAGTGATCCTTAACTTGACTTTAGCTATTAGTTGAAGCGTAATAATAAATAAAAAATGATCATACATCAACATAGTGTTATCTATACAAAAGTCGCAATTTTACTAAGGTTCTTCGAGTAGAAATGACTTTAAGACGGTCAAATTAACTAACTACCTATTTGATCGATACATGGATTGACAATGCTTAATATTCCAATATAACTAATAAATAAAAAATTAGGGTACTTCAACAAAGGATTATATATTCAATAGGTAGGAGTTTTCGGCAATTCGTCAAACAGAAATGAGCATAATATGACAAAAAATGCCTAACTACCTATTTGATCGCCGCGCAAAACATTTGCAGTGATCCTTAACTTGACTCTAGCTATTATTTGAAGCGTAATAATTAATAAAAAATTGATCATACATCAACATAGTGTTATCTACACAAAAGTCGCAATTTTCCTAAGGTTCTTCGAGTAGAAATGACTTTAAGAAGGTCAAATTAACTAACTCCCTATTTGATCGATACATGGATTGACAATGCTTAATATTTCAAGATAACTAATAAATAAAAAATTTGGGTACTTCAACAAAGGATTATATATTCAATAGGTAGGAGTTTTCTGCAATTCGTCAAACAGAAATTAGCATAATATGACAAAAAATGCCTAACTACCTATTTGATCGCCGCGCAAAACATTTTCAGTGATCCTTAACTTGACTTTAGCTATTAGTTGAAGCGTAATAATAAATAAAAAATGATCATACATCAACATAGTGTTATCTATACAAAAGTCGCAATTTTACTAAGGTTCTTCGAGTAGAAATGACTTTAAGACGGTCAAATTAACTAACTACCTATTTGATCGATACATGGATTGAAAATGCTTAATATTCCAATATAACTAATAAATAAAAAATTAGGGTACTTCAACAAAGGATTATATATTCAATAGGTAGGAGTTTTCGGCAATTCGTCAAACAGAAATGAGCATAATATGACAAAAAATGCCTAACTACCTATTTGATCGCCGCGCAAAACATTTGCAGTGATCCTTAACTTGACTCTAGCTATTATTTGAAGCGTAACAATTAATAAAAAATTGATCATACATCAACATAGTGTTATCTATACAAAAGTCGCAATTTTCCTAATGTTCTTCGAGTAGAAATGACTTTAAGAAGGTCAAATTAACTAACTCACTATTTGATCGATACATGGATTGACAATGCTTAATATTTCAAGATAACTAATAAATAAAAAATTTGGGTACTTCAACAAAGGATTATATATTCAATAGGTAGGAGTTTTCTGCAATTCGTCAAAAAGAAATTAGCATAATATGACAAAAAATGCCTAACTACCTTTTTGATCGCCGCGCAAAACATTTTCAGTGATCCTTAACTTGACTTTAGCTATTAGTTGAAGCGTAACAATAAATAAAAAATGATCATACATCAACATAATGTTATCTATACAAAAGTCGCAATTTTCCTAAGGGTCTTCGAGTAGAAATGACTTTAAGACGGTCAAATTAACTAACCACATATTTGATCGATACATGGATTGACAATGCTTAATATTTCAAAATAACTAATAAATAAAAAATTAGGGTACTTCAACAAAGGATTATATATTCAATAGGTAGGAGTTTTCGGCAATTCGTCAAACAGAAATGAGCATAATATGACAAAAAATGCCTAACTACCTATTTGATCGCCGCGCAAAACATTTGCAGTGATCCTTAACTTGACTCTAGCTATTATTTGAAGCGTAACAATTAATAAAAAATTGATCATACATCAACATAGTGTTATCTATACAAAAGTCGCAATTTTCCTAAGGTTCTTCGAGTAGAAATGACTTTAAGAAGGTCAAATTAACTAACTACCTATTTGATCGATACATGGATTGACAATGCTTAATATTTCAAGATAACTGATAAATAAAAAATTAGGGTACTTCAACAAAGGATTATATATTCAATAGGTAGGAGTTTTCGGCAATTCGTCATACAGAAATTAGCATAATATGACAAAAAATGCCTACCTACCTATTTGATCGCCGCGCAAAACATTTGCAGTGATCCTTAACTTGACTCTTGCTATTATTTGAAACGTAATAATAAATAAAAAAATGATCATACATCAACATAGTGTTATCTATACAAAAGTCACAATTTTCCTAAGGTTATTCGAGTAGAAATGACTTTAAGAAGGTCAAATTAACTAACTACCTATTTGATCGATACATGGATTGACAATGCTTAATATTTCAAGATAACTAATAAATAAAAAATTAGAATACTACAACAAAGGATTATATATTCAATAGGTAGGAGTTTTCGGAAATTCGTCAAACAGAAATGAGTAAAATATGACAAAAAATGCCTTACTACCTATTTGATCGCCGCGCAAAACATTTGCAGTGATCCTTAACTTGACTCTAGCTATTATTTGAAGCGTAATAATTAATAAAAAATTGATCATACATCAACATAGTGTTATCTATACAAAAGTCGCAATTTTCCTAAGGTTCTTCGAGTAGAAATGACTTTAAGAATGTCAAATTAACTAACTCCCTATTTGATCGATACATGGATTGACAATGCTTAATATTTCAAGATAACTAATAAATAAAAAATTTGGGTACTTCAACAAAGGATTATATATTCAATAGGTAGGAGTTTTCTGCAATTCGTCAAACAGAAATTAGCATAATATGACAAAAAATGCCTAACTACCTATTTGATCGCCGCGCAAAACATTTTCAGTGATCCTTAACTTGACTTTAGCTATTAGTTGAAGCGTAACAATAAATAAAAAAATATCATACATCAACATAATGTTATCTATACAAAAGTCGCAATTTTCCTAAGGTTCTTCGAGTAGAAATGACTTTAAGACGGTCAAATTAACTAACCACCTATTTGATCGATACATGGATTGACAATGCTTAATATTTCAAAATAACTAATAAATAAAAAATTAAGGTACTACAACAAAGGATTATATATTCAATAGGTAGGAGTTTTCGGCAATTCGTCAAACAGAAATGAGCGTAATATGACAAAAAATGCCTAACTACCTATTTGATCGCCGCGCAAAACATTTGCAGTGATCCTTAACTTGACTCTAGCTATTATTTGAAGCGTAACAATTAATAAAAAATTGATCATACATCAACATAGTGTTATCTATACAAAAGTCGCAATTTTCCTAAGGTTCTTCGAGTAGAAATGACTTTAAGAAGGTCAAATTAACTAACTACCTATTTGATCGATACATGGATTGACAATGCTTAATATTTCAAGATAACTAATAAATAAAAAATTAGGGTACTTCAACAAAGGATTATATATTCAATAGGTAGGAGTTTTCGGCAATTCGTCAAACAGAAATTAGCATAATATGACAAAAAATGCCTAACTACCTATTTGATCGCCGCGCAAAACATTTGCAGTGATCCTTAACTTGACTCTTGCTATTATTTGAAACGTAATAAAAAATAAAAAAAATGATCATACATCAACATAGTGTTATCTCTACAAAAGTCGCAATTTTCCTAAGGTTCTTCGAGTAGAAATGACTTTAAGAAGGTCAAATTAAATAACTACCTATTTGATCGATACATGGATTGACAATGCTTAATATTTCAAGATAACTAATAAATAAAAAATTATAATACTACAACAAAGGATTATATATACAATAGGTAGGAGTTTTCGGCAATTCGTCAAACAGAAAAGAGCAAAATATGACAAAAAATGCCTAACTACCGATTTAATCGATACATGGATTGAAAATGCTTAATATTTCAAGATAACAAATAAATAAAAAATTAGGGTACTTCCACAAAGGATTATATATTCAATAGGTAGGAGTTTTCGGCAATTCGTCTAACCGAAATGAGCATAATATGACAAACAATGCCTAACTACCTATTTGATCGCCGCGCAAAAAATTTGTAGTGATCTTTAACTTAACTTTAGCTATTATTTGAAGCGTAATAATAAATAAAAAAATGATCATACATCAACAATGTGTTATCTATACAAAAGTCGCAATTTTCCTAAGGTTTTTCGAGTAGAAATGACTTTAAGAAGGTAAAATTAACTAACTACCTATTTGATCGATACATGGATTGACAATGCTTAATATTTCAAGATAACTAATAAATAAAAAATTAGGGTACTTCAACAAAGGATTATATATTCAATAGGTAGGAGTTTTCGGCAATTCGTCAAACAGAAATTAGCATAATATGACAAAAAATGCCTTACTACCTATTTGATCGCCGCGCAAAACATTTGCAGTGATCCTTAACTTGACTCTAGCTATTATTTGAAGCGTAATAATTAATAAAAAATTGATCATACATCAACATAGTGTTATCTATACAAAAGTCGCAATTTTCCTAAGGTTCTTCGAGTAGAAATGACTTTAAGAATGTCAAATTAACTAACTACCTATTTGATCGATACATGGATTGACAATGATTAATATTTCAAGATAACAAATAAATAAAAAATTAGAATACTTCAACAAAGGATTATATATTCAATAGGTAGGAGTTTTCGGCAATTCGTCAAACAGAAATGAGCAAAATATGACAAAAAATGCCTAACTACCGATTTGATCGATACATGGATTGAAAATGCTTAATATTTCAAGATAACAAATAAATAAAAAATTAGGGTACTTCCACAAAGGATTATATATTCAATAGGTAGGACTTTTCGGCAATTCGTCTAATCGAAATGAGCATAATATGACAAACAATGCCTAACTACCTATTTGATCGCCGCGCAAAACATTTGTAGTGATCTTTATCTTAACTTTAGCTATTATTTGAAGCGTAATAATAAATAAAAAAATGATCATACATCAACAATGTGTTATCTATACAAAAGTCGCAATTTTCCTAAGGTTTTTCGAGTAGAAAAGACTTTAAGAAGGTAAAATTAACTAACTACCTATTTGATCGATACATGGATTGACAATGCTTAAAATTTCAAGGAAACTAATAAATAAAAAATTAGAATACTACAACAAAGGATTATATATTCAATAGGTAGGAGTTTTCGGAAATTCGTCAAACAGAAATGAGTAAAATATGACAAAAAATGCCTAAATACATATTTGATCGCCGCGCAAAACATTTGTAGTGATCCTTAACTTGACTCTAGCTATTATTTGAAGCGTAATAATTAATAAAAAATTGATCATACATCAACATAGTGTTATCTACACAAAAGTCGCAATTTTCCTAAGGTTCTTCGAGTAGAAATGACTTTAAGAAGGTCAAATTAACTAACTCCCTATTTGATCGATACATGGATTGACAATGCTTAATATTTCAAGATAACTAATAAATAAAAAATTTGGGTACTTCAACAAAGGATTATATATTCAATAGGTAGGAGTTTTCTGCAATTCGTCAAACAGAAATTAGCATAATATGACAAAAAATGCCTAACTACCTATTTGATCGCCGCGCAAAACATTTTCAGTGATCCTTAACTTGACTTTAGCTATTAGTTGAAGCGTAATAATAAATAAAAAATGATCATACATCAACATAGTGTTATCTATACAAAAGTCGCAATTTTACTAAGGTTCTTCGAGTAGAAATGACTTTAAGACGGTCAAATTAACTAACTACCTATTTGATCGATACATGGATTGACAATGCTTAATATTCCAATATAACTAATAAATAAAAAATTAGGGTACTTCAACAAAGGATTATATATTCAATAGGTAGGAGTTTTCGGCAATTCGTCAAACAGAAATGAGCATAATATGACAAAAAATGCCTAACTACCTATTTGATCGCCGCGCAAAACATTTGCAGTGATCCTTAACTTGACTCTAGCTATTATTTGAAGCGTAACAATTAATAAAAAATTGATCATAAATCAACATAGTGTTATCTATACAAAAGTCGCAATTTTCCTAATGTTCTTCGAGTAGAAATGACTTTAAGAAGGTCAAATTAACTAACTCACTATTTGATCGATACATGGATTGACAATGATTAATATTTCAAGATAACTAATAAATAAAAAATTAGAATACTTCAACAAAGGATTATATATTCAATAGGTAGGAGTTTTCGGCAATTCGTCAAACAGAAATGAGCAAAATATGACAAAAAATGCCTAACTACCGATTTGATCGATACATGGATTGAAAATGCTTAATATTTCAAGATAACAAATAAATAAAAAATTAGGGTACTTCCACAAAGGATTATATATTCAATAGGTAGGACTTTTCGGCAATTCGTCTAATCGAAATGAGCATAATATGACAAACAATGCCTAACTACCTATTTGATCGCCGCGCAAAACATTTGTAGTGATCTTTAACTTAACTTTAGCTATTATTTGAAGCGTAATAATAAATAAAAAAATGATCATACATCAACAATGTGTTATCTATACAAAAGTCGCAATTTTCCTAAGGTTTTTCGAGTAGAAAAGACTTTAAGAAGGTAAAATTAACTAACTACCTATTTGATCGATACATGGATTGACAATGCTTAAAATTTCAAGGAAACTAATAAATAAAAAATTAGAATACTACAACAAAGGATTATATATTCAATAGGTAGGAGTTTTCGGAAATTCGTCAAACAGAAATGAGTAAAATATGACAAAAAATGCCTAAATACATATTTGATCGCCGCGCAAAACATTTGTAGTGATCCTTAACTTGACTCTAGCTATTATTTGAAGCGTAATAATTAATAAAAAATTGATCATACATCAACATAGTGTTATCTACACAAAAGTCGCAATTTTCCTAAGGTTCTTCGAGTAGAAATGACTTTAAGAAGGTCAAATTAACTAACTCCCTATTTGATCGATACATGGATTGACAATGCTTAATATTTCAAGATAACTAATAAATAAAAAATTTGGGTACTTCAACAAAGGATTATATATTCAATAGGTACGAGTTTTCTGCATTTCGTCAAACAGAAATTAGCATAATATGACAAAAAATGCCTAACTACCTATTTGATCGCCGCGCAAAACATTTTCAGTGATCCTTAACTTGACTTTAGCTATTAGTTGAAGCGTAATAATAAATAAAAAATGATCATACATCAACATAGTGTTATCTATACAAAAGTCGCAATTTTACTAAGGTTCTTCGAGTAGAAATGACTTTAAGACGGTCAAATTAACTAACTACCTATTTGATCGATACATGGATTGACAATGCTTAATATTCCAATATAACTAATAAATAAAAAATTAGGGTACTTCAACAAAGGATTATATATTCAATAGGTAGGAGTTTTCGGCAATTCGTCAAACAGAAATGAGCATAATATGACAAAAAATGCCTAACTACCTATTTGATCGCCGCGCAAAACATTTGCAGTGATCCTTAACTTGACTCTAGCTATTATTTGAAGCGTAACAATTAATAAAAAATTGATCATAAATCAACATAGTGTTATCTATACAAAAGTCGCAATTTTCCTAATGTTCTTCGAGTAGAAATGACTTTAAGAAGGTCAAATTAACTAACTCACTATTTGATCGATACATGGATTGACAATGCTTAATATTTCAAGATAACTAATAAATAAAAAATTTGGGTACTTCAACAAAGGATTATATATTCAATAGGTAGGAGTTTTCTGCAATTCGTCAAAAAGAAATTAGCATAATATGACAAAAAATGCCTAACTACCTTTTTGATCGCCGCGCAAAACATTTTCAGTGATCCTTAACTTGACTTTAGCTATTAGTTGAAGCGTAACAATAAATAAAAAATGATCATACATCAACATAATGTTATCTATACAAAAGTCGCAATTTTCCTAAGGGTCTTCGAGTAGAAATGACTTTAAGACGGTCAAATTAACTAACCACCTATTTGATCGATACATGGATTGACAATGCTTAATATTTCAAAATAACTAATAAATAAAAAATTAGGGTACTTCAACAAAGGATTATATATTCAATAGGTAGGAGTTTTCGGCAATTCGTCAAACAGAAATGAGCATAATATGACAAAAAATGCCTAACTACCTATTTGATCGCCGCGCAAAACATTTGCAGTGATCCTTAACTTGACTCTAGCTATTATTTGAAGCGTAACAATTAATAAAAAATTGATCATACATCAACATAGTGTTATCTATACAAAAGTCGCAATTTTCCTAAAGTTCTTCGAGTAGAAATGACTTTAAGAAGGTCAAATTAACTAACTACCTATTTGATCGATACATGGATTGACAATGCTTAATATTTCAAGATAACTAATAAATAAAAAATTAGGGTACTTCAACAAAGGATTATATATTCAATAGGTAGGAGTTTTCGGCAATTCGTCATACAGAAATTAGCATAATATGACAAAAAATGCCTACCTACCTATTTGATCGCCGCGCAAAACATTTGCAGTGATCCTTAACTTGACTCTTGCTATTATTTGAAACGTAATAATAAATAAAAAAATGATCATACATCAACATAGTGTTATCTCTACAAAAGTCACAATTTTCCTAAGGTTCTTCGAGTAGAAATGACTTTAAGAAGGTCAAATTAACTAACTACCTATTTGATCGATACATGGATTGACAATGCTTAATATTTCAAGATAACTAATAAATAAAAAATTAAAATACTTCAACAAAGGATTATATATTCAATAGGTAGGAGTTTTCGGCAATTCGTCAAACAGAAATGAGCAAAATATGACAAAAAATGCCTAACTACCGATTTGATCGATACATGGATTGAAAATGCTTAATATTTCAAGATAACAAATAAATAAAAAATTAGGGTACTTCCACAAAGGATTATATATTCAATAGGTAGGACTTTTCGGCAATTCGTGTAACCGAAATGAGCATAATATGACAAACAATGCCTAACTACATATTTGATCGCCGCGCAAAACATTTGTAGTGATATTTAACTTAACTTTAGCTATTATTTGAAGCGTAATAATAAATAAAAAAATGATCATACATCAACAATGTGTTATCTATACAAAAGTCGCAATTTTCCTAACGTTTTTCGAGTAGAAAAGACTTTAAGAAGGTAAAATTAACTAACTACCTATTTGATCGATACATGGATTGACAATGCTTAAAATTTCAAGATAACTAATAAATAAAAAATTAGAATACTACAACAAAGGATTATATATTCAATAGGTAGGAGTTTTCGGAAATTCGTCAAACAGAAATGAGTAAAATATGACAAAAAATGCTTAAATACGTATTTGATCGCCGCGCAAAACATTTGTAGCGATCCTTAACTTGACTCTAGCTATTATTTGAAGCGTAATAATTAATAAAAAATTGATCATACATCAACATAGTGTTATCTATACAAAAGTCACAATTTTCCTAAGGTTCTTCGAGTAGAAATGACTTTAAGAAGGTCAAATTAACTAACTCCCTATTTGATCGATACGTGGATTGACAATGCTTAATATTTCAAGATAACTAATAAATAAAAAATTTGGGTACTTCAACAAAGGATTATATATTCAATAGGTAGGAGTTTTCTGCAATTCGTCAAACAGAAATTGCATAATATGACAAAAAATGCCTAACTACCTATTTGATCGCCGCGCAAAACATTTTCAGTGATCCTTAACTTGACTTTAGCTATTAGTTGAAGCGTAATAATAAATAGAAAATGATCATACATCAACATAGTGTTATCTATACAAAAGTCGCAATTTTCCTAAGGTTCTTCGAGTAGAAATGACTTTAAGACGGTCAAATTAACTAACTACCTATTTGATCGATACATGGATTGACAATGCTTAATATTTCAAAATAACTAATAAATAAAAAATTAGGGTACTTCAACAAAGGATTATATATTCAATAGGAAGGAGTTTTCGGCAATTCGTCAAACAGAAATGAGCATAATATGACAAAAAATGCCTAACTACCTATTTGATCGCCGCGCAAAACATTTGCAGTGATCCTTAACTTGACTCTAGCTATTATTTGAAGCGTAACAATTAATAAAAAATTGATCATACATCAACATAGTGTTATCTATACAAAAGTCGCAATTTTCCTAAGGTTCTTCGAGTAGAAATGACTTTAAGAAGGTCAAATTAACTAACTCCCTATTTGATCGATACATAGATTGACAATGCTTAATATTTCAAGATAACTAATAAATAAAAAATTTGGGTACTTCAACAAAGGATTATATATTCAATAGGTAGGAGTTTTCTGCAATTCGTCAAACAGAAATTAGCATAATATGACAAAAAATGCCTAACTACCTATTTGATCGCCGCGCAAAACATTTTCAGTGATCCTTAACTTGACTTTAGCTATTAGTTAAAGCGTAATAATAAATAAAAAATGATCATACATCAACATAGTGTTATCTATACAAAAGTCGCAATTTTCCTAAGGTTCTTCGAGTAGAAATGACTTTAAGACGGTCAAATTAACTAACTACCTATTTGATCGATACATGGATTGAAAATGCTTAATATTTCAAGAAAACTAATAAATAAAAAATTAGGGTACATCAACAAAGGATTATATATTCAATAGGTAGGAGTTTTCTGCAATTCGTTAAAAAGAAATTAGCATAATACGACAAAAAATGCCTAACTACCTATTTAATCGCCGCGTAAAACATTTTCAGTGATCCTTAACTTGACTTTAGCTATTAGTTGAAGCGTAACAATAAATAAAAAATGATCATACATCAACATAATGTTATCTATACAAAAGTCGCAATTTTCCTAAGGTTCTTCGAGTAGAAATGACTTTAAGACGGTCAAATTAACTAACTACCTATTTTATCGATACATGTATTGACAATGCTTAATATTTCAAAATAACTAATAAATAAAAAATTAGGGTACTTCAACAATGGATTATATATTCAATAGGTAGGAGTTTTCGGCAATTCGTCAAACAGAAATGAGCATAGTATGACAAAAAATGCCTAACTACCTATTTGATCGCCGCGCAAAACATTTGCAGTGATCCTTAACTTGACTCTAGCTATTATTTGAAGCGTAACAATTAATAAAAAATTGATCATACATCAACATAGTGTTATCTATACAAAAGTCGCAATTTTCCTAAGGTTCTTCGAGTAGAAATGACTTTAAGAAGGTCATATTAACTAACTACCTATTTGATCGATACATGGATTGACAATGGTTAATATTTCAAGATAACTAATAAATAAAAAATTAGGGTACTTCAACAAAGGATTATATATTCAATAGGTAGGAGTTTTCGGCAATTCGTCAAACAGAAATTAGCATAATATGACAAAAAATGCCTAACTACCTATTTGATCGCCGCGCAAAACATTTGCAGTGATCCTTAACTTGACTCTAGCTATTATTTGAAACGTAATAATTAATAAAAAAAATTGATCATACATCAACATATTGTTATCTATACAAAAGTCGCAATTTTCCTAAGGTTCTTCGAGTAGAAATGACTTTAAGAAGGTCAAATTAACTAACTACCTATTTGATCGATACATGGATTGACAATGCTTAATATTTCAAGATAACTAATAAATAAAAAATTCGAATACTTCAACAAAGGATTATATATTCAATAGGTAGGAGTTTTCGGCAATTCGTCAAACATAAATTAGCATAATATGACAAAAAATGCCTAACTACCGATTTGATCGATACATGGATTGAAAATGCTTAATATTTCAAGATGACAAATAAATCAAAAATTAGGGTACATCCACAAAGGATTATATATTCAATAGGTAGGAGTTTTCGGCAATTCGTCTAACCGAAATGAGCATAATATGACAAACAATGCCTAACTACCTATTTGATCGCCGCGCAAAACATTTGTAGTGATCTTTAACTTAACTTTAGCTATTATTTGAAGCGTAATAATAAATAAAAAAATTATCATACATCAACAATGTGTTATCTATACAAAAGTCGCAATTTTCCTAAGGTTTTTCGAGTAGAAATGACTTTAAGAAGGTAAAATTAACTAACTACCTATTTGATCGATACATGGATTGACAATGCTTAAAATTTCAAGATAACTAATAAATAAAAAATTAGAATACTACAACAAAGGATTATATATTCAATAGGTAGGAGTTTTCGGAAATGAGTTAAATATGACAAAAAAATGCCTAAATACATATTTGATCGCCGCGCAAAACATTTGTAGCGATCCTTAACTTGACTCTAGCAGTTATTTGAAGCGTAATAATTAATAAAAAATTGATCATACATCAACATAGTGTTATCTATACAAAAGTCGCAATTTTCCTAAGGTTCTTCGAGTAGAAATGACTTTAAGAAGGTGAAATTAACTAACTCCCTATTTGATCGATACATGGATTGACAATGCTTAATATTTCATGATAACTAATAAATAAAAAATTTGGGTACTTCAACAAAGGATTATATATTCAATAGGTAGGAGTTTTCTGCAATTCGTCTAACCGAAATTAGCATAATATGACAAACAATGCCTAACTACCTATTTGATCGCCGCGCAAAACATTTATAGTGATCATTAACTTAACTTTAGCTATTATTTGAAGCGTATTAATAAATAAAAAATTGATCATACATCAACAATGTGTTATCTATACAAAAGTTGCAATTTTCCTAAGGTTTTTCGAGTAGAAATGACTTTAAGAAGGTAAAATTAACTAACTACCAATTTGATCGATACATGGATTGACAATGCTTAAAATTTCAAGATAACTAATAAAGAAAAAATTAGAATACTACTACAAAGGATTATATATTGAATAGGCAGGAGTTTTCGGCAATTCTTCAAACAGAAATGAGCAAAATATGACAAAAAATGCCTAACTACCTATTTGATCGCCGCGCAAAACATTTGCAGTGATCCTTAACTTGACTCTAGCTATTATTTGAAGCGTAATAATTAATAAAAAATTGATCATACATCAACATAGTGTTATCTATACAAAAGTCACAATTTTCCTAAGGTGCTTTGAGTAGAAATGACTTTAAGAAGGTCAAATTAACTAACTCCCAATTTGATCGATACATGGATTGACAATGGTTAATATTTCAAGATAACTAATAAATAAATAATTAGGGTACTTCAACAAAGGATTATATATTCAATAGGTATGAGTTTTCTGCAATTCGTCAAACAGAAATTAGCATAATATGACAAAAAATGCTTTACTACCTATTTGATCGCCGCGCAAAACATTTGCAGTGATCCTTAACTTGACTCTAGCTATTATTTGAAACGAAATAATAAATAAAAAAATGATCATACATCAACATAGTGTTATCTATACAAAAGTCGCAATTTTCCTAAGGTTCTTCGAGTAGAAATGACTTTAAGACGGTCAAATTAACTAACTACGTATTTGATCGATACATGGATTGACAATGCTTAATATTTCAAGATAACTAATAAATAAAAAATTAGGGTACTTCAACATAGGATTATATATTCAATAGGTAGGAGTTTTCGGCAATTCGTCAAACAGAAATGAGCATAATATGACAAAAAATGCCTAACTACCTATGAGATCGCCGCGCAAAACATTTGTAGCGATCCTTAACTTAACTTTAGCTATTATTTGAAGCGAAATAATAAATAAAAAAATTATCATACATCAACATAGTGTTATCTATACAAAAGTCGAAATTTTCCTAAGGTTCTTCGAGTAGAAATGACTTTAAGAAGGTAAAATTAACTAACTACCTATTTGATCGATACATGGATTGACAATGCTTAAAATTTCAAGATAACTAATAAATAAAAAATTAGAATACTTCGACAAAGGATTATATATTCAATCGGTAGGAGTTTTCGGCAATTTGTCAAACAGAAATGAGCAAAATATGACAAAAAGTGCCTAACTACCTATTTGATTGCCGCGCAAAACATTTGCAGTGATCCTTAACTTGACTCTAGCTATTATTTGAAATGTAATAATAAATAAAAAAATGATCATACATCAACATAGTGTTATCTATACAAATGTCGCAATTTTCCTAAGGTTTTCGAATAGAAATGAAATTAAGAAGGTCAAATTAACTAACTACCTATTTGATAGATACATGAATTGAATATACTTAATATTTCAAGATAACTGATAAATAAAAAATTAGGGTACTTCAACAAAGGATTATATATTCAACAGGTAGGAGTTTTCGGCAATTCGTCAAACCGAAATGAGCATAATATGACAAAAAATGCCTAACTACCGATTTGATCGCCGCGCAAAACTTTTGTAGTGATCCTTAACTTAACTGTAGCTATTATTTGAAGCGTAATAATAAATGAAAAAATGATCATACATCAACAATGTGTTATCTATACAAAAGTCGCAATTTTCCTAAGGTTCTTCAAGTAGAAAAGACTTTAAGAAGGTAAAATTAACTAACTACCTATTTGATCGATACATGGATTGACAATGCTTAAAATTTCAAGATAAATAATAAATAAAAAATTAGAATACTTCGACAAAGGATTATATATTCAATCGGTAGGAGTTTTCGGTAATTCGTCAAACAGAAATGAGCAAAATATGACAAAAAATGCCTAACTACCTATTTGATCGCCGCGCAAAACATTTGCAGTGATCCTTAACTTGACTCTAGCTTTTATTTGAAGCGTAATAATTAATAAAAAAATTTATCATACATCAACCTAGTGTTATCTATACAAAAGTCGCAATTTTCCTATGGTTCTTCGAGTAGAAATGACTTTAAGAAGGTCAAATTAACTATCTCCCTATTTGATCGATACATGGATTGACAGTGCTTATAATTTCAAGATAATTAATAAATAAAAAATTAGGGTACTTCAACAAAGGATTATATATTCAATAGGTAGGAGTTTTCGGCAATTCGTCAAACCGAAATGAGCATAATATGACAAAAAATGCATAACTACCTATGTGATCGCCGCGCAAAACATTTGCAGTAATCCTTAACTCGACTCTAGCTATTATTTGAAATGTAATAATAAATAAAAAAATGTTCATACATCTACATAGTGTTATCTATACAAAAGTCACAATTTTCCTAAGGTTCTTCGAGTAGAATTGACTTTAAGAAGGTCAAATTAACTAACTACCTATTTGATCGATACATGGATTGAAAATGCTTAATATTTCAAGATAACTAATAAATAAAAAATTAGGGTACATCAACAAAGGATTATATATTCAATAGGTAGGAGTTTTCGGCAATTCGTCAAACCGAAATGAGCATAATATGACAAAAATTGCCTAACTAACTATTTGATCGCCGCGCAAAAATTTGTAGTGATCCTTAACTTAACTTTAGCTATTATTTGAAGCGAAATAATAAATAAAAAAATGATCATACATCAACAATGTGTTATCTATACAAAAGTCGCAATTTTCCTAAGGTTTTTCGAGTAGAAATGACTTTAAGAAGGTAAAATTAACTAACTACCTATTTGATCGATACATGGATTGACAGTGCTTAAAATTTCAAGATAACTAATAAATAAAAAATTAGAGTACTACAACAAAGGATTATATATTCAATAGGTAGGAGTTTTCGGCAATTCGTCAAACAGAAATGAGCATAATATGACAAAAAATGCCAAACTACCTATTTGATCGCCGTGCAAAACATTTGCAGTGATCCTTAACTTGACTCTAGCTATAATTTGAAGCGTAATAATAAATAAAAAAAATGATGATACATCAACATAGTGTTATCTATACAAAAGTCGCAATTTTCCTACGGTTCTTCGAGTAGAAATGACTTTAAGAAGGTAAAATTAACTAACTACCTATTTGATCGATACATGGATTGACAATGCTTATAATTTCAAGATAATTAATAAATAAAAAATTAGGGTACTTCAACAAAGGATTATATATTCAATAGGTAGGAGTTTTCGGCAATTCGTCAAACCGAAATGAGCATAATATGACAAAAAATGCATAACTACCTATGTGATCGCCGCGCAAAACATTTGCAGTGATCCTTAACTCGACTCTAGCTATTATTTGAAATGTAATAATAAATAAAGAAATGTTCCTACATCAACATAGTGTTATCTATACAAAAGTCACAATTTTCCTAAGGTTTTTCGAGTAGAAATGACATTAAGAAGGTCAAATTAACTAACTACCTATTTGATAGATACATGGATTGAATATACTTAATATTTCAAGATAACTGATAAATAAAAAATTAAGGTACTTCAACAAAGGATTATATATTCAACAGGTAGGAGTTTTCGGCAATTCGTCAAACCGAAATGAGCATAATATGACAAAAAATGCCTAACTACCGATTTGATAGCCGCGCAAAACATTTGTAGTGATCCTTAACTTAACTGTAGCTATTATTTGAAGCGTAATAATAAATAAAAAAATGATCATACATCAACAATGTGTTATCTATACAAAAGTCGTAATTTTCCTGAGGTTCTTCAAGTAGAAATGACTTTAAGAAGGTAAAATTAACTAACTACCTATTTGATCGATACATGGATTGACAATGCTTAAAATTTCAAGATAACTAATAAATAAAAAATTAGAATACTTCGACAAAGGATTATATATTCAATCGGTAGGAGTTTTCGGTAATTCGTCAAACAGAAATGAGCAAAATATGACAAAAAATGCCTAACTACCTATTTGATCGCCGCGCAAAACATTTGCAGTGATCCTTAACTTGACTCTAGCTTTTATTTGAAGCGTAATAATTAATAACATATTGATCATACATCAACCTAGTGTTATCTATACAAAAGTCGCTATTTTCCTAAAGTTCTTCGAGTAGAAATGACTTTAAGAAGGTCAAATTAACTAACTCCCTATTTGATCGATACATGGATCGACAACGCTTAATATTTCAAGATAACTAATAAATAAAAAATTAGGGTACTTCAACAAAGGATTATATATTCAATAGGTAGGAGTTTTCAGCAATTCGTAAAACAGAAATTAGCATAATATGACAAAAAATGCCAAACTACCTATTTGATCGCCGTGCAAAACATTTGTAGTGATCCTTAACTTGACTCTAGCTATTATTTGAAGCGAAATAATAAATAAAAAAATGATCATACATCAACAATGTGTTATCTATACAAAAGTCGCAATTTTCCTACGGTTTTTCGAGTAGAAATGAATTTAAGAAGGTAAAATTAACTAACTACCTATTTGATCGATACATGGATTGACAGTGCTTATAATTTCAAGATAATTAATAAATAAAAAATTAGGGTACTTCAACAAAGGATTATATATTCAATAGGTAGGAGTTTTCGGCAATTCGTCAAACCGAAATGAGCATAATATGACAAAAAATGCATAACTACCTATGTGATCGCCGCGCAAAACATTTGCAGTAATCCTTAACTCGACTCTAGCTATTATTTGAAATGTAATAATAAATAAAAAAATGTTCATACATCTACATAGTGTTATCTATACAAAAGTCACAATTTTCCTAAGGTTCTTCGAGTAGAATTGACTTTAAGAAGGTCAAATTAACTAACTACCTATTTGATCGATACATGGATTGAAAATGCTTAATATTTCAAGATAACTAATAAATAAAAAATTAGGGTACATCAACAAAGGATTATATATTCAATAGGTAGGAGTTTTCGGCAATTCGTCAAACCGAAATGAGCATAATATGACAAAAATTGCCTAACTAACTATTTGATCGCCGCGCAAAAATTTGTAGTGATCCTTAACTTAACTTTAGCTATTATTTGAAGCGAAATAATAAATAAAAAAATGATCATACATCAACAATGTGTTATCTATACAAAAGTCGCAATTTTCCTAAGGTTTTTCGAGTAGAAATGACTTTAAGAAGGTAAAATTAACTAACTACCTATTTGATCGATACATGGATTGACAGTGCTTAAAATTTCAAGATAACTAATAAATAAAAAATTAGAATACTACAACAAAGGATTATATATTCAATAGGTAGGAGTTTTCGGAAATTCGTCAAACAAAAATGAGCAAAATATGACAAAAAATGCCTTACTACCTATTTGATCGCCGCGCAAAACATTTGCAGTGATCCTTAACTTGACTCTAGCTATTATTTGAAGCGTAATAATTAATAAAAAATTGATCATACATCAACATAGTGTTATCTATACAAAAGTCGCAATTTTCCTAAGGTTCTTCGAGTAGAAATGACTTCAAGAAGGTCAAATTAACTAACTCCCTATTTGATCGATACATGGATTGAAAATGCTTAATATTTCAAGATAACTAATAAATAAAAAATTAGAATACTTCAACAGAGGAGTATATATTCAATAGGTAGGAGTTTTCGTCAATTCGTAAAACAGAAATGAGCATAATATGACAAAAAATGCCTAACTACCTATTTGATCGCCGCGCAAAACATTTGCAGTGATCCTTAACTTGACTCTAGCTATTATTTGAAGCGTAATAATTAATAAAAAATGATCATACAGCAACATTATGTTATCTATACAAAAGTCGCAATTTTCCTAAGGTTCTTCGAGTAGAAATGACTTTAATAAGGTAAAATTAACTAACTACCTATTTGATCGATACATGGATTGACAATACTTAATATTTAAAAATAAATAATAAATAAAAAATTAGGGTACTTCAACAAAGGATTATATATTCAATAGGTAGGAGTTTTCGGCAATTCGTGAAACAGAAATGAGCATAATATGACAAACAATGCCTAACTACCTATGTGATCGCCGCGCAAAACATTTGTAGTGATCCTTAACTTAACTTTAGCTATTATTTGAAGCGTAATAATAAATAAAAAAATTATCATACATCAACATAGTGTTATCTATACAAAAGTCGCAATTTTCCTAAGGTTCTTCGAGTAGAAATGACTTTAAGAAGGTAAAATTAACTAACTACCGATTTGATCGATACATGGATTGAGAATGCTTAATATTTTAAAATAACTAATAAATAATAAATTATGGTACTTCAACAAAGGATTATATATTCAATAGGTAGGAGTTTTCAGCAATTCGTCAAACCGAAATGAGCATAATATGACAAAAAATGCCTAACTACCGATTTGATAGCCGCGCAAAACATTTGTAGTGATCCTTAACTTAACTGTAGCTATTATTTGAAGCGTAATAATAAATAAAAAAATGATCATACATCAACAATGTGTTATCTATACAAAAGTCGCAATTTTCCTGAGGTTCTTCAAGTAGAAATGACTTTAAGAAGGTAAAATTAACTAACTACCTATTTGATCGATACATGGATTGACAATGCTTAAAATTTCAAGATAAATAATAAATAAAAAATTAGAATACTTCGACAAAGGATTATATATTCAATCGGTAGGAGTTTTCGGTAATTCGTCAAACAGAAATGAGCAAAATATGACAAAAAATGCCTAACTACCTATTTGATCGCCGCGCAAAACATTTGCAGTGATCCTTAACTTGACTCTAGCTTTTATTTGAAGCGTAATAATTAATAAAATATTGATCATACATCAACCTAGTGTTATCTACACAAAAGTCGCAATTTTTCTAAAGTTCTTCGAGTAGAAATGACTTTAAGAAGGTCAAATTAACTAACTCCATATTTGATCGATACATGGATCGACAACGCTTAATATTTCAAGATAACTAATAAATAAAAAATTAGGGTACTTCAACAAAGGATTATATATTCAATAGGTAGGAGTTTTCAGCAATTCGTAAAACAGAAATTAGCATAATATGACAAAAAATGCCAAACTACCTATTTGATCGCCGTGCAAAACATTTGCAGTGATCCTTAACTTGACTCTAGCTATTATTTGAAGCGTAATAATAAATAAAAAAATGATCATACATCAACATAGTGTTATCTATACAAAAGTCGCAATTTTCCTACGGTTCTTCGAGTAGAAATGACTTTAAGAAGGTAAAATTAACTAACTACCTATTTGATCGATACATGGATTGACAATGCTTATAATTTCAAGATAATTAATAAATAAAAAATTAGGGTACTTCAACAAAGGATTATATATTCAATAGGTAGGAGTTTTCGGCAATTCGTCAAACCGAAATGAGCATAATATGACAAAAAATGCATAACTACCTATGTGATCGCCGCGCAAAACATTTGCAGTGATCCTTAACTTGACTCTATCTATTATTTGAAATGTAATAATAAATAAAAAAATGATCATACATCAACATAGTGTTATCTATACAAAAGTCACAATTTTCCTATGGTTCTTCGAGTAGAAATGACTTTAACAAGGTCAAATTAACTAACTACCTATTTGATCGACACGTGGATTGAAAATGCTTAATATTTCAAGATAACTAATAAATAAAAAATTAGGGTACATCAAAAAAGGATTATATATTCAATAGGTAGGAGTTTTCGGCAATTCGTCAAACCGAAATGAGCATAATATGACAAAAAATGCCTAACTAACTATTTGTTCGCCGCGCAAAAATTTGTAGTGATCCTTAACTTAACTTTAGCTATTATTTGAAGCGAAATAATAAATAAAAAAATGATCATACATCAACAATGTGTTATCTATACAAAAGTCGCAATTTTCCTAAGGTTTTTCGAGTAGAAATGACTTTAAGATGGTAAAATTAACTAACTACCTATTTGATCGATACATTGATTGACAATGCTTAAAATTTCAAGATAACTAATAAATAAAAAATTAGAATACTACAACAAAGGATTATATATTCAATAGGTAGGAGTTTTCGGAAATTCGTCAAACAGAAATGAGCAAAATATGACAAAAAATGCCTTACTACCTATTTGATCGCCGCACAAAAGATTTGCAGTGATCCTTAACTTGACTCTAGCTATTATTTGAAGCGTAATAATTAATAAAAAAATTGATCATACATCAACATAGTGTTATCTATACAAAAGTCGCAATTTTCCTACGGTTCTTCGAGTAGAAATGACTTTAAGAAGGTCAAATTAACTAACTCCCTATTTGATCGATACATGGATTGACAATGCTTAATATTTCAAGATAACTAATAAATAAAAAATTAGGGTACTTCAACAAAGGATTATATATTCAATAGGTAGGAGTTTTCTGCAATTCGTCAAAAAGAAATTACCATAATATGACAAAAAATGCCTAACTACCTATTTGATCGCCGCGCAAAACATTTTCAGTGATCCTTAACTTGACTTTAGCTATTAGTTGAAGCGTAACAATAAATAAAAAATGATCATACATCAACATAATGTTATCTATACAAAAGTCGCAATTTTACTAAGGTTCTTCGAGTAGAAATGACTTTAAGACGGCCAAATTAACTAACTACCTATTTGATCGATACATGGATTGACAATGCTTAATATTTGAAGATAACTAATAAATAAAAAATTAGAATACTTCAACAAAGGATTATATATTCAATAGGTAGGAGTTTTCGGCAATTCGTCAAACAGAAATTAGCATAATATGACAAAAAATGCCTAACTACCTATTTGATCGCCGCGCAAAACATTTGCAGTGATCCTTAACTTGACTCTTGCTATTATTTGAAACGCAATAAAAAATAAAAAAATGATCATACATCAACATAGTGTTATCTCTACAAAAGTCGCAATTTTCCTAAGGTTCTTCGAGTAGAAATGACTTTAAGAAGGTCAAATTAACTAACTACCTATTTGATCGATACATGGATTGACAATGCTTAATATTTGAAGATAACTAATAAATAAAAAATTAGAATATTTCAACAAAGGATTATATATTCAATAGGTAGGAGTTTTCGGAAATTCGTCAAACAGAAAAGAGCAAAATATGACAAAAAATGCCTAACTACCGATTGGATCGATACATGGATTGAAAATGCTTAATATTTCAAGATAACAAATAAATAAAAAATTAGGGTACTTCCACAAAGGATTATATATTCAATAGGTAGGAGTTTTCGGCAATTCGTCTAACCGAAATGAGCATAATATGACAAACAATGCCTAACTACCTATTTGATCGCCGCGCAAAACATTTGTAGTGATCTTTAACTTAACTTTAGCTATTATTTGAAGCGTAATAATAAATAAAAAAATGATCATACATCAACAATGTGTTATCTATACTAAAGTCGCAATTTTCCTAAGGTTTTTCGAGTAGAAATGACTTTAAGAAGGTAAAATTAACTAACTACCTATTTGATCGATACATGCATTGATAAATGCTTAAAATTTCAAGATAACTAATAAATAAAAAAATAGAATACTACAACAAAGGATTATATATTCAATAGGTAGGAGTTTTCGGAAATTCGTCAAACAGAAATGAGTAAAATATGACAAAAAATGCCTAAATACATATTTGATCGCTGCGCAAAACATTTGTAGCGATCCTTAACTTGACTCTAGCTATTATTTGAAGCGTAATAATTAATAAAAAATTGATCATACATCAACATAGTGTTATCTATACAAAAGTCGCAATTTTCCTAAGGTTCTTCGAGTAGAAATGACTTTAAGAAGGTCAAATTAACTAACTCCCTATTTGATCGATACATGGATTGACAATGCTTAATATTTCAAGATAACTAATAAATAAAAAATTTGGGTACTTCAACAAAGGATTATATATTCAATAGGTAGGAGTTTTCTGCAATTCGTCAAACAGAAATTAGCATAATATGACAAAAAATGCCTAACTACTTATTTGATCGCCGCGCAAAACATTTGCAGTGATCCTTAACTTGACTCTAGCTATTATTTGAAGCGTAATAATAAATAAAAAATGATCATACATCAACATAGTGTTATCTATACAAAAGTCGCAATTTTCCTAAGGTTCTTCGAGTAGAAATGACTTTAAGACGGCCAAATTAACTAACTACCTATTTGATCGATACATGGATTGACAATGCTTAATATTTCAAAATAACTAATAAATAAAAAATTAGGGTACTTCAACAAAGGATTATATATTCAATAGGAAGGAGTTTTCGGCAATTCGTCAAACAGAAATTAGCATAATATGACAAAAAATGCCTAACTACCTATTTGATCGCCGCGCAAAACATTTGCAGTGATCCTTAACTTGACTCTTGCTATTATTTGAAACGCAATAAAAAATAAAAAAATGATCATACATCAACATAGTGTTATCTCTACAAAAGTCGCAATTTTCCTAAGGTTCTTCGAGTAGAAATGACTTTAAGAAGGTCAAATTAACTAACTACCTATTTGATCGATACATGGATTGACAATGCTTAATATTTGAAGATAACTAATAAATAAAAAATTAGAATATTTCAACAAAGGATTATATATTCAATAGGTAGGAGTTTTCGGAAATTCGTCAAACAGAAAAGAGCAAAATATGACAAAAAATGCCTAACTACCGATTGGATCGATACATGGATTGAAAATGCTTAATATTTCAAGATAACAAATAAATAAAAAATTAGGGTACTTCCACAAAGGATTATATATTCAATAGGTAGGAGTTTTCGGCAATTCGTCTAACCGAAATGAGCATAATATGACAAACAATGCCTAACTACCTATTTGATCGCCGCGCAAAACATTTGTAGTGATCTTTAACTTAACTTTAGCTATTATTTGAAGCGTAATAATAAATAAAAAAATGATCATACATCAACAATGTGTTATCTATACAAAAGTCGCAATTTTCCTAAGGTTTTTCGAGTATAAATGACTTTAAGAAGGTAAAATTAACTAACTACCTATTTGATAGATACATGCATTGATAAATGCTTAAAATTTCAAGATAACTAATAAATAAAAAATTAGAATACTACAACAAAGGATTATATATTCAATAGGTAGGAGTTTTCGGAAATTCGTCAAACAGAAATGAGTAAAATATGACAAAAAATGCCTAAATACATATTTGATCGCTGCGCAAAACATTTGTAGCGATACTTAACTTGACTCTAGCTATTATTTGAAGCGTAATAATTAATAAAAAATTGATCATACATCAACATAGTGTTATCTATACAAAAGTCGCAATTTTCCTAATGTTCTTCGAGTAGAAATGACTTTAAGAAGGTCAAATTAACTAACTCCCTATTTGATCGATACATGGATTGACAATGCTTAATATTTCAAGATAACTAATAAATAAAAAATTTGGGTACTTCAACAAAGGATTATATATTCAATAGGTAGGAGTTTTCTGCAATTCGTCAAACAGAAATTAGCATAATATGACAAAAAATGCCTCACTACCTATTTGATCGCCGCGCAAAACATTTGCAGTGATCCTTAACTTGACTCTAGCTATTATTTGAAGCGTAATAATAAATAAAAAATGATCATACATCAACATAGTGTTATCTATACAAAAGTCGCAATTTTCCTAAGGTTCTTCGAGTAGAAATGACTTTAAGACGGTCAAATTAACTAACTACCTATTTGATCGATACATGGATTGAAAATGCTTAATATTTCAAGAAAACTAATAAATAAAAAATTAGGGTACATCAACAAAGGATTATATATTCAATAGGTAGGAGTTTTCGGCAATTCGTCAAACCGAAATGAGCATAATATGACAAAAAATGCCTAACTACCTATTTGATCGCCGCGCAAAATATTTGTAGTGATCCTTAACTTAACTTTAGCTATTATTTGAAGCGAAATAATAAATAAAAAAATGATCATACATCAACAATGTGTTATCTATACAAAAGTCGCAATTTTCCTAAGGTTCTTCGAGTAGAAATGACTTTAAGAAGGTCAAATTAACTAACTCCCTTTTTGATCGATACATGGATTGACAATGCTTAATATTTCATGATAACTAATAAATAAAAAATTAGGGTACTTCAACAAAGGATTATATATTCAATAGGTAGGAGTTTTCGGCAATTCGTCAAACAGAAATTAGCATAATATGACAAAAAATGCCTAACTACCGATTTGATCGATACATGGATTGAAAATGCTTAATATTTCAAGATAACAAATAAATAAAAAATTAGGGTACTTCCACAAAGGATTATATATTCAATAGGTAGGAGTTTTCGGCAATTCGTCTAACCGAAATGAGCATAATATGACAAACAATGCCTAACTACCTATTTGATCGCCGCGCAAAACATTTGTAGTGATCTTTAACTTAACTTTAGCTATTATTTGAAGCGTAATAATAAATAAAAAAATGATCATACATCAACAATGTGTTATCTATACAAAAGTCGCAATTTTCCTAAGGTTTTTCGAGTAGAAATGACTTTAAGAAGGTAAAATTAACTAACTACCTATTTGATCGATACATGGAATGATAAATGCTTAAAATTTCAAGATAACTAATAAATAAAAAATTAGAATACTACAACAAAGGATTATATATTCAATAGGTAGGAGTTTTCGGAAATTCGTCAAACAGAAATGAGTAAAATATGACAAAAAATGCCTAAATACATATTTGATCGGTACGCAAAACATTTGTAGCGATCCTTAACTTGACTCTAGCTATTATTTGAAGCGTAATAATTAATAAAAAATTGATCATACATCAACATAGTGTTATCTATACAAAAGTCGCAATTTTCCTAAGGTTCTTCGAGTAGAAATGACTTTAAGAAGGTCAAATTAACTAACTCCCTATTTGATCGATACATGGATTGACAATGCTTAATATTTTAAGATAACTAATAAATAAAAAATTTGGGTACTTCAACAAAGGATTATATATTCAATAGGTAGGAGTTTTCTGCAATTCGTCAAACAGAAATTAGCATAATATGACAAAAAATGCCTAACTACCTATTTGATCGCCGCGCAAAACATTTTCAGTGATCCTTAACTTGACTTTAGCTATTAGTTGAAGCGTAATAATAAATAAAAAATGATCATACATCAACATAGTGTTATCAATACAAAAGTCGCAATTTTCCTAAGGTTGTTCGAGTAGAAATGACTTTAAGACGGTCAAATTAACTAACTACCTATTTGATCGATACATGGATTGAAAATGCTTAATATTTCAAGAAAACTAAAAAATAAAAAATTAGGGTACATCAACAAAGGATTATATATTCAATAGGTAGGAGTTTTCGGGAATTCGTCAAACCGAAATGAGCATAATATAACAAAAAATGCCTAACTACCTATTTGATCGCCGCGCAAAATATTTGTAGTGATCCTTAACTTAACTTTAGCTATTATTTGAAGCGAAATAAAAAATAAAAAAATGATCATACATCAACAATGTGTTATCTATACAAAAGTCGCAATTTTCCTAAGGTTTTTCGAGTAGAAACGACTTTAAGAAGGTAAAATTAACTAACTACCTATTTGATCGATACATGGATTGACAATGCTTAATATTTCAAGATAAATAATAAATAAAAAATTAGGGTACTTCAACAAAGGATTATATATTCAATAGGTAGGAGTTTTCGGCAATTCGTCAAACAGAAATTAGCATAATATGACAAAAAATGCCTAACTACCTATTTGATCGCCGCGCAAAACATTTGCAGTGATCCTTAACTTGACTCTTGCTATTATTTGAAACGTAATAAAAAATAAAAAAATGATCATACATCAACATAGTGTTATCTCTACAAAATTCGCAATTTTCCTAAGGTTCTTCGAGTAGAAATGACTTTAAGAAGGTCAAATTAACTAACTACCTATTTGATCGATACATGGATTGAAAATGCTTAATATTTCAAGATAACAAATAAATAAAAAATTAGGGTACTTCCACAAAGGATTATATATTCAATAGGTAGGAGTTTTCGGCAATTCGTCTAACCGAAATGAGCATAATATGACAAACAATGCCTAACTACCTATTTGATCGCCGCGCAAAACATTTGTAGTGATCTTTAACTTAACTTTAGCTATTATTTGAAGCGTAATAATAAATAAAAAAATGATCATACATCAACAATGTGTTATCTATACAAAAGTCGCAATTTTCCTAAGGTTTTTCGAGTAGAAATGACTTTAAGAAGGTAAAATTAACTAACTACCTATTTGATCGATACATGGAATGATAAATGCTTAAAATTTCAAGATAACTAATAAATAAAAAATTAGAATACTACAACAAAGGATTATATATTCAATAGGTAGGAGTTTTCGGAAATTCGTCAAACAGAAATGAGTAAAATATGACAAAAAATGCCTAAATACATATTTGATCGCTACGCAAAACATTTGTAGCGATCCTTAACTTGACTCTAGCTATTATTTGAAGCGTAATAATTAATAAAAATTGATCATACATCAACATAGTGTTATCTATACAAAAGTCGCAATTTTCCTAAGGTTCTTCGAGTAGAAATGACTTTAAGAAGGTCAAATTAACTAACTCCCTATTTGATCGATACATGGATTGACAATGCTTAATATTTCAAGATAACTAATAAATAAAAAATTTGGGTACTTCAACAAAGGATTATATATTCAATAGGTAGGAGTTTTCTGCAATTCGTCAAACAGAAATTAGCATAATATGACAAAAAATGCCTAACTACCTATTTGATCGCCGCGCAAAACATTTTCAGTGATCCTTAACTTGACTTTAGCTATTAGTTGAAGCGTAATAATAAATAAAAAACGATCATACATCAACATAGTGTTATCAATACAAAAGTCGCAATTTTCCTAAGGTTGTTCGAGTAGAAATGACTTTAAGACGGTCAAATTAACTAACTACCTATTTGATCGATACATGGATTGAAAATGCTTAATATTTCAAGAAAACTAATAAATAAAAAATTAGGGTACATCAACAAAGGATTAAATATTCAATAGGTAGGAGTTTTCGGCAATTCGTCAAACCGAAATGAGCATAATATAACAAAAAATGCCTAACTACCTATTTGATCGCCGCGCAAAATATTTGTAGTGATCCTTAACTTAACTTTAGCTATTATTTGAAACGAAATAATAAATAAAAAAATGATCATACATCAACAATGTGTTATCTATACAAAAGTCGCAATTTTCCTAAGGTTTTTCGAGTAGAAATGACTTTAAGAAGGTCAAATTAACTAACTACCTATTTGATCGATACATGGATTGACAATGCTTAATATTTCAAGATAACTAATAAATAAAAAATTAGGGTACTTCAACAAAGGATTATATATTCAATAGGTAGGAGTTTTCGGCAATTCGTCAAACAGAAATTAGCATAATATGACAAAAAATGCCTAACTACCTAATTGATCGCCGCGCAAAACATTTGCAGTGATCCTTAACTTGACTCTTGCTATTATTTGAAACGTAATAAAAAATAAAAAAATGATCATACATCAACATAGTGTTATCTCTACAAAAGTCGCAATTTTCCTAAGGTTCTTCGAGTAGAAATGACTTTAAGAAGATCAAATTAACTAACTACCTATTTGATCGATACATGGATTGACAATGCTTAATATTTCAAGATAACTAATAAATAAAAAATTAGAATACTTCAACAAAGGATTATATATTCAATAGGTAGGAGTTTTCGGCAATTCGTCAAACAGAAAAGAGCAAAATATGACAAAAAATGCCTAACTACCGATTTGATCCATACATGGATTGAAAATGCTTAATATTTCAAGATAACAAATAAATAAAAAATTAGGGTACTTCCACAAAGGATTATATATTCAATAGGTAGGAGTTTTCGGCAATTCGTCTAACCGAAATGAGCATAATATGACAAACAATGCCTAAGTACCTATTTGATCGCCGCGCAAAACATTTGTAGTGATCTTTAACTAAACTTTAGCTATTATTTGAAGCGTAGTAATAAATAAAAAAATGATCAAAAATCAACAATGTGTTATCTATACAAAAGTCGCAATTTTCCTAAGGTTTTTCGAGTAGAAATGACTTTAAGAAGGTAAAATTAACTAACTACCTATTTGATCGATACATGGAATGATAAATGCTTAAAATTTCAAGATAACTAATAAATAAAAAATTAGAATACTACAACAAAGGATTATATATTCAATAGGTAGGAGTTTTCGGAAATTCGTCAAACAGAAATGAGTGAAATATGACAAAAAATGCCTAAATACATATTTGATCGCTGCGCAAAACATTTGTAGCGATCCTTAACTTGACTCTAGCTATTATTTGAAGCGAAATAATTAATAAAAAATTGATCATACATCAACATAGTGTTATCTATACAAAAGTCGCAATTTTCCTAAGGTTCTTCGAGTAGAAATGACTTTAAGAAGGTCAAATTAACTAACTCCCTATTTGATCGATACATGGATTGACAATGCTTAATATTTCAAGATAACTAATAAATAAAAAATTTGGGTACTTCAACAAAGGATTATATATTCAATAGGTAGGAGTTTTCTGCAATTCGTCAAACAGAAATTAGCATAATATGACAAAAAATGCCTAACTACCTATTTGATCGCCGCGCAAAACATTTTCAGTGATCCTTAACTTGACTTTAGCTATTAGTTGAAGCGTAATAATAAATAAAAAATGATCATACATCAACATAGTGTTATCTATACAAAAGTCGCAATTTTCCTAAGGTTGTTCGAGTAGAAATGACTTTAAGACGGTCAAATTAACTAACTACCTATTTGATCGATACATGGATTGAAAATGCTTAATATTTCAAGAAAACTAATAAATAAAAAATTAGGGTACATCAACAAAGGATTATATATTCAATAGGTAGGAGTTTTCGGCAATTCGTCAAACCGAAATGAGCATAATATAACAAAAAATGCCTAACTACCTATTTGATCGCCGCGCAAAATATTTGTAGTGATCCTTAACTTAACTTTAGCTATTATTTGAAACGAAATAATAAATAAAAAAATGATCATACATCAACAATGTGTTATCCATACAAAAGTCGCAATTTTCCTAAGGTTTTTCGAGTAGAAATGACTTTAAGAAGGTCAAATTAACTAACTACCTATTTGATCGATACATGGATTGAAAATGCGTAAAATTTCAAGATAACTAATAAATAAAAAATTAGGGTACTTCAACAAAGGATTATATATTCAATAGGTAGGAGTTTTCGGCAATTCGTCAAACAGAAATTAGCATAATATGACAAAAAATGCCTAACTACCTATTTGATCGCCGCGCAAAACATTTGCAGTGATCCTTAACTTGACTCTTGCTATTATTTGTAACGTAATAAAAAATAAAAAAATGATCATACATCAACATAGTGTTATCTCTACAAAAGTCGCAATTTTCCTAAGGTTCTTCGAGTAGAAATGACTTTAAGAAGGTCAAATTAACTAACTACCTATTTGATCGATACATGGATTGACAATGCTTAATATTTCAAGATAACTAATAAATAAAAAATTAGAATACTTCAACAAAGGATTATATATTCAATAGGTAGGAGTTTTCGGCAATTCGTCAAACAGAAAAGAGCAAAATATGACAAAAAATGCCTAACTACCGATTTGATCGATACCTGGATTGAAAATGCTTAATATTTCAAGATAACAAATAAATAAAAAATTAGGGTACTTCCACAAAGGATTATATATTCAATAGGTAGGAGTTTTCGGCAATTCGTCTAACCGAAATGAGCATAATATGACAAACAATGCCTAACTACCTATTTGATCGCCGCGCAAAACATTTGTAGTGATCTTTAACTTAACTTTAGCTATTATTTGAAGCGAAATAATAAATAAAAAAATGATCATACATCAACAATGTGTTATCTATACAAAAGTCGCAATTTTCCTAAGGTTTTTCGAGTAGAAATGACTTTAAGAAGGTAAAATTAACTAACTACCTATTTGATTGATACATGGATTGACAATGCTTAAAATTTCAAGATAACTAATAAATAAAAAATTAGAACACTACAACAAAGGATTATATATTCAATAGGTAGGAGTTTTCGGAAATTCGTCAAACAGAAATGAGCAAAATATGACAAAAAATGCCTTACTACCTATTTGATCGCCGCGCAAAACATTTGCAGTGATCCTTAACTTGACTCTAGCTATTATTTGAAGCGTAATAATTAATAAAAAATTGATCATACATCAACATAGTGTTATCTATACAAAAGTCGCAATTTTCCTAAGGTTCTTCGAGTAGAAATGACTTTAAGAAGGTCAAATTAACTAACTCCCTATTTGATCGATACATGGATTGACAATGCTTAATATTTCAAGATAACTAATAAATAAAAAATTAGGGTACTTCAACAAAGGATTATATATTCAATAGGTAGGAGTTTTCTGCAATTCGTCAAAAAGAAATTAGCATAATATGACAAAAAATGCCTAACTATCTATTTGATCGCCGCGCAAAACATTTTCAGTGATCCTTAACTTGACTTTAGCTATTAGTTGAAGCGTAACAATAAATAAAAAATGATCATACATCAACATAATGTTATCTATACAAAAGTCGCAATTTTCCTAAGGTTCTTCGAGTAGAAATGACTTTAAGACGGTCAAATTAACTAACCACCTATTTGATCGATACATGGATTGACAATGCTTAATATTTCAAAATAACTAATAAATAAAAAATTAGGGTACTTCAACAAAGGATTATATATTCAATAGGTAGGAGTTTTCGGCAATTCGTCAAACAGAAATGAGCATAATATGACAAAAAATGCCTAACTACCTATTTGATCGCCGCGCAAAACATTTGCAGTGATCCTTAACTTGACTCTAGCTATTATTTGAAGCGTAACAATTAATAAAAAATTGATCATACATCAGCATAGTGTTATCTGTACAAAAGTCGCAATTTTCCTAAGGTTCTTCGAGTAGAAATGACTTTAAGAAGGTCAAATTAACTAACTACCTATTTGATCGATACATGGATTGACAATGCTTAATATTTCAAGATAACTAATAAATAAAAATTAGGGTACTTCAACAAAGGATTATATATTCAATAGGTAGGAGTTTTCGGCAATTCGTCAAACAGAAATTAGCATAATATGACAAAAAATGCCTACCTACCTATTTGATCGCCGCGCAAAACATTTGCGGTGATCCTTAACTTGACTCTTGCTATTATTTGAAACGTAATAATAAATAAAAAAATGATCATAGATCAACATAGTGTTATCTCTACAAAAGTCGCAATTTTCCTAAGGTTCTTCGAGTAGAAATGACTTTAAGAAGGTCAAATTAACTAACTACCTATTTGATCGATACATGGATTGACAATGCTTAATATTTCAAGATAACTAATAAATAAATAATTAGAATACTTCAACAAAGGATTATATATTCAATAGGTAGGAGTTTTCGGAAATTCGTCAAACAGAAATGAGTAAAATATGACAAAAAATGCCTAAATACATATTTGATCGGTACGCAAAACATTTGTAGCGATCCTTAACTTGACTCTAGCTATTATTTGAAGCGTAATAATTAATAAAAAATTGATCATACATCAACATAGTGTTATCTATACAAAAGTCGCAATTTTCCTAAGGTTCTTCGAGTAGAAATGACTTTAAGAAGGTCAAATTAACTAACTCCCTATTTGATCGATACATGGATTGACAATGCTTAATATTTTAAGATAACTAATAAATAAAAAATTTGGGTACTTCAACAAAGGATTATATATTCAATAGGTAGGAGTTTTCTGCAATTCGTCAAACAGAAATTAGCATAATATGACAAAAAATGCCTAACTACCTATTTGATCGCCGCGCAAAACATTTTCAGTGATCCTTAACTTGACTTTAGCTATTAGTTGAAGCGTAATAATAAATAAAAAATGATCATACATCAACATAGTGTTATCAATACAAAAGTCGCAATTTTCCTAAGGTTGTTCGAGTAGAAATGACTTTAAGACGGTCAAATTAACTAACTACCTATTTGATCGATACATGGATTGAAAATGCTTAATATTTCAAGAAAACTAAAAAATAAAAAATTAGGGTACATCAACAAAGGATTATATATTCAATAGGTAGGAGTTTTCGGGAATTCGTCAAACCGAAATGAGCATAATATAACAAAAAATGCCTAACTACCTATTTGATCGCCGCGCAAAATATTTGTAGTGATCCTTAACTTAACTTTAGCTATTATTTGAAGCGAAATAAAAAATAAAAAAATGATCATACATCAACAATGTGTTATCTATACAAAAGTCGCAATTTTCCTAAGGTTTTTCGAGTAGAAACGACTTTAAGAAGGTCAAATTAACTAACTACCTATTTGATCGATACATGGATTGACAATGCTTAATATTTCAAGATAAATAATAAATAAAAAATTAGGGTACTTCAACAAAGGATTATATATTCAATAGGTAGGAGTTTTCGGCAATTCGTCAAACAGAAATTAGCATAATATGACAAAAAATGCCTAACTACCTATTTGATCGCCGCGCAAAACATTTGCAGTGATCCTTAACTTGACTCTTGCTATTATTTGAAACGTAATAAAAAATAAAAAAATGATCATACATCAACATAGTGTTATCTCTACAAAATTCGCAATTTTCCTAAGGTTCTTCGAGTAGAAATGACTTTAAGAAGGTCAAATTAACTAACTACCTATTTGATCGATACATGGATTGAAAATGCTTAATATTTCAAGATAACAAATAAATAAAAAATTAGGGTACTTCCACAAAGGATTATATATTCAATAGGTAGGAGTTTTCGGCAATTCGTCTAACCGAAATGAGCATAATATGACAAACAATGCCTAACTACCTATTTGATCGCCGCGCAAAACATTTGTAGTGATCTTTAACTTAACTTTAGCTATTATTTGAAGCGTAATAATAAATAAAAAAATGATCATACATCAACAATGTGTTATCTATACAAAAGTCGCAATTTTCCTAAGGTTTTTCGAGTAGAAATGACTTTAAGAAGGTAAAATTAACTAACTACCTATTTGATCGATACATGGAATGATAAATGCTTAAAATTTCAAGATAACTAATAAATAAAAAATTAGAATACTACAACAAAGGATTATATATTCAATAGGTAGGAGTTTTCGGAAATTCGTCAAACAGAAATGAGTAAAATATGACAAAAAATGCCTAAATACATATTTGATCGCTACGCAAAACATTTGTAGCGATCCTTAACTTGACTCTAGCTATTATTTGAAGCGTAATAATTAATAAAAATTGATCATACATCAACATAGTGTTATCTATACAAAAGTCGCAATTTTCCTAAGGTTCTTCGAGTAGAAATGACTTTAAGAAGGTCAAATTAACTAACTCCCTATTTGATCGATACATGGATTGACAATGCTTAATATTTCAAGATAACTAATAAATAAAAAATTTGGGTACTTCAACAAAGGATTATATATTCAATAGGTAGGAGTTTTCTGCAATTCGTCAAACAGAAATTAGCATAATATGACAAAAAATGCCTAACTACCTATTTGATCGCCGCGCAAAACATTTTCAGTGATCCTTAACTTGACTTTAGCTATTAGTTGAAGCGTAATAATAAATAAAAAACGATCATACATCAACATAGTGTTATCAATACAAAAGTCGCAATTTTCCTAAGGTTGTTCGAGTAGAAATGACTTTAAGACGGTCAAATTAACTAACTACCTATTTGATCGATACATGGATTGAAAATGCTTAATATTTCAAGAAAACTAATAAATAAAAAATTAGGGTACATCAACAAAGGATTAAATATTCAATAGGTAGGAGTTTTCGGCAATTCGTCAAACCGAAATGAGCATAATATAACAAAAAATGCCTAACTACCTATTTGATCGCCGCGCAAAATATTTGTAGTGATCCTTAACTTAACTTTAGCTATTATTTGAAACGAAATAATAAATAAAAAAATGATCATACATCAACAATGTGTTATCTATACAAAAGTCGCAATTTTCCTAAGGTTTTTCGAGTAGAAATGACTTTAAGAAGGTCAAATTAACTAACTACCTATTTGATCGATACATGGATTGACAATGCTTAATATTTCAAGATAACTAATAAATAAAAAATTAGGGTACTTCAACAAAGGATTATATATTCAATAGGTAGGAGTTTTCGGCAATTCGTCAAACAGAAATTAGCATAATATGACAAAAAATGCCTAACTACCTAATTGATCGCCGCGCAAAACATTTGCAGTGATCCTTAACTTGACTCTTGCTATTATTTGAAACGTAATAAAAAATAAAAAAATGATCATACATCAACATAGTGTTATCTCTACAAAAGTCGCAATTTTCCTAAGGTTCTTCGAGTAGAAATGACTTTAAGAAGATCAAATTAACTAACTACCTATTTGATCGATACATGGATTGACAATGCTTAATATTTCAAGATAACTAATAAATAAAAAATTAGAATACTTCAACAAAGGATTATATATTCAATAGGTAGGAGTTTTCGGCAATTCGTCAAACAGAAAAGAGCAAAATATGACAAAAAATGCCTAACTACCGATTTGATCCATACATGGATTGAAAATGCTTAATATTTCAAGATAACAAATAAATAAAAAATTAGGGTACTTCCACAAAGGATTATATATTCAATAGGTAGGAGTTTTCGGCAATTCGTCTAACCGAAATGAGCATAATATGACAAACAATGCCTAAGTACCTATTTGATCGCCGCGCAAAACATTTGTAGTGATCTTTAACTAAACTTTAGCTATTATTTGAAGCGTAGTAATAAATAAAAAAATGATCAAAAATCAACAATGTGTTATCTATACAAAAGTCGCAATTTTCCTAAGGTTTTTCGAGTAGAAATGACTTTAAGAAGGTAAAATTAACTAACTACCTATTTGATCGATACATGGAATGATAAATGCTTAAAATTTCAAGATAACTAATAAATAAAAAATTAGAATACTACAACAAAGGATTATATATTCAATAGGTAGGAGTTTTCGGAAATTCGTCAAACAGAAATGAGTGAAATATGACAAAAAATGCCTAAATACATATTTGATCGCTGCGCAAAACATTTGTAGCGATCCTTAACTTGACTCTAGCTATTATTTGAAGCGAAATAATTAATAAAAAATTGATCATACATCAACATAGTGTTATCTATACAAAAGTCGCAATTTTCCTAAGGTTCTTCGAGTAGAAATGACTTTAAGAAGGTCAAATTAACTAACTCCCTATTTGATCGATACATGGATTGACAATGCTTAATATTTCAAGATAACTAATAAATAAAAAATTTGGGTACTTCAACAAAGGATTATATATTCAATAGGTAGGAGTTTTCTGCAATTCGTCAAACAGAAATTAGCATAATATGACAAAAAATGCCTAACTACCTATTTGATCGCCGCGCAAAACATTTTCAGTGATCCTTAACTTGACTTTAGCTATTAGTTGAAGCGTAATAATAAATAAAAAATGATCATACATCAACATAGTGTTATCTATACAAAAGTCGCAATTTTCCTAAGGTTGTTCGAGTAGAAATGACTTTAAGACGGTCAAATTAACTAACTACCTATTTGATCGATACATGGATTGAAAATGCTTAATATTTCAAGAAAACTAATAAATAAAAAATTAGGGTACATCAACAAAGGATTATATATTCAATAGGTAGGAGTTTTCGGCAATTCGTCAAACCGAAATGAGCATAATATAACAAAAAATGCCTAACTACCTATTTGATCGCCGCGCAAAATATTTGTAGTGATCCTTAACTTAACTTTAGCTATTATTTGAAGCGAAATAATAAATAAAAAAATGATCATACATCAACAATGTGTTATCCATACAAAAGTCGCAATTTTCCTAAGGTTTTTCGAGTAGAAATGACTTTAAGAAGGTAAAATTAACTAACTACCTATTTGATCGATACATGGATTGAAAATGCGTAAAATTTCAAGATAACTAATAAATAAAAAATTAGGGTACTTCAACAAAGGATTATATATTCAATAGGTAGGAGTTTTCGGCAATTCGTCAAACAGAAATTAGCATAATATGACAAAAAATGCCTAACTACCTATTTGATCGCCGCGCAAAACATTTGCAGTGATCCTTAACTTGACTCTTGCTATTATTTGTAACGTAATAAAAAATAAAAAAATGATCATACATCAACATAGTGTTATCTCTACAAAAGTCGCAATTTTCCTAAGGTTCTTCGAGTAGAAATGACTTTAAGAAGGTCAAATTAACTAACTACCTATTTGATCGATACATGGATTGACAATGCTTAATATTTCAAGATAACTAATAAATAAAAAATTAGAATACTTCAACAAAGGATTATATATTCAATAGGTAGGAGTTTTCGGCAATTCGTCAAACAGAAAAGAGCAAAATATGACAAAAAATGCCTAACTACCGATTTGATCGATACCTGGATTGAAAATGCTTAATATTTCAAGATAACAAATAAATAAAAAATTAGGGTACTTCCACAAAGGATTATATATTCAATAGGTAGGAGTTTTCGGCAATTCGTCTAACCGAAATGAGCATAATATGACAAACAATGCCTAACTACCTATTTGATCGCCGCGCAAAACATTTGTAGTGATCTTTAACTTAACTTTAGCTATTATTTGAAGCGAAATAATAAATAAAAAAATGATCATACATCAACAATGTGTTATCTATACAAAAGTCGCAATTTTCCTAAGGTTTTTCGAGTAGAAATGACTTTAAGAAGGTAAAATTAACTAACTACCTATTTGATTGATACATGGATTGACAATGCTTAAAATTTCAAGATAACTAATAAATAAAAAATTAGAACACTACAACAAAGGATTATATATTCAATAGGTAGGAGTTTTCGGAAATTCGTCAAACAGAAATGAGCAAAATATGACAAAAAATGCCTTACTACCTATTTGATCGCCGCGCAAAACATTTGCAGTGATCCTTAACTTGACTCTAGCTATTATTTGAAGCGTAATAATTAATAAAAAATTGATCATACATCAACATAGTGTTATCTATACAAAAGTCGCAATTTTCCTAAGGTTCTTCGAGTAGAAATGACTTTAAGAAGGTCAAATTAACTAACTCCCTATTTGATCGATACATGGATTGACAATGCTTAATATTTCAAGATAACTAATAAATAAAAAATTAGGGTACTTCAACAAAGGATTATATATTCAATAGGTAGGAGTTTTCTGCAATTCGTCAAAAAGAAATTAGCATAATATGACAAAAAATGCCTAACTATCTATTTGATCGCCGCGCAAAACATTTTCAGTGATCCTTAACTTGACTTTAGCTATTAGTTGAAGCGTAACAATAAATAAAAAATGATCATACATCAACATAATGTTATCTATACAAAAGTCGCAATTTTCCTAAGGTTCTTCGAGTAGAAATGACTTTAAGACGGTCAAATTAACTAACCACCTATTTGATCGATACATGGATTGACAATGCTTAATATTTCAAAATAACTAATAAATAAAAAATTAGGGTACTTCAACAAAGGATTATATATTCAATAGGTAGGAGTTTTCGGCAATTCGTCAAACAGAAATGAGCATAATATGACAAAAAATGCCTAACTACCTATTTGATCGCCGCGCAAAACATTTGCAGTGATCCTTAACTTGACTCTAGCTATTATTTGAAGCGTAACAATTAATAAAAAATTGATCATACATCAGCATAGTGTTATCTGTACAAAAGTCGCAATTTTCCTAAGGTTCTTCGAGTAGAAATGACTTTAAGAAGGTCAAATTAACTAACTACCTATTTGATCGATACATGGATTGACAATGCTTAATATTTCAAGATAACTAATAAATAAAAATTAGGGTACTTCAACAAAGGATTATATATTCAATAGGTAGGAGTTTTCGGCAATTCGTCAAACAGAAATTAGCATAATATGACAAAAAATGCCTACCTACCTATTTGATCGCCGCGCAAAACATTTGCGGTGATCCTTAACTTGACTCTTGCTATTATTTGAAACGTAATAATAAATAAAAAAATGATCATAGATCAACATAGTGTTATCTCTACAAAAGTCGCAATTTTCCTAAGGTTCTTCGAGTAGAAATGACTTTAAGAAGGTCAAATTAACTAACTACCTATTTGATCGATACATGGATTGACAATGCTTAATATTTCAAGATAACTAATAAATAAAAAATTAGAATACTTCAACAAAGGATTATATATTCAATAGGTAGGAGTTTTCGGAAATTCGTCAAACAGAAATGAGTAAAATATGACAAAAAATGCCTAAATACATATTTGATCGCTGCGCAAAACATTTGTAGCGATCCTTAACTTGACTCTAGCTATTATTTGAAGCGAAATAATTAATAAAAAATTGATCATACATCAACATAGTGTTATCTATACAAAAGTCGCAATTTTCCTAAGGTTCTTCGAGTAGAAATGACTTTAAGAAGGTCAAATTAACTAACTACCTATTTGATCGATACATGGATTGACAATGCTTAATATTTCAAGATAACTAATAAATAAAAAATTTGGGTACTTCAACAAAGGATTATATATTCAATAGGTAGGAGTTTTCTGCAATTCGTCAAACAGAAATTAGCATAATATGACAAAAAATGCCTAACTACCTATTTGATCGCCGCGCAAAACATTTTCAGTGATCCTTAACTTGACTTTAGCTATTAGTTGAAGCGTAATAATAAATAAAAAATGATCATACATCAACATAGTGTTATCTATACAAAAGTCGCAATTTTCCTAAGGTTTTTCGAGTAGAAATGACTTTAAGACGGTCAAATTAACTAACTACCTATTTGATCGATATATGGATTGAAAATGTTTAATATTTCAAGAAAACTAATAAATGAAAAATTAGGGTACATCAACAAAGGATTATATATTCAATAGGTAGGAGTTTTCGGCAATTCGTCAAACCGAAATGAGCATAATATGACAAAAAATGCCTAACTACCTATTTGATCGCCGCGCAAAATATTTGCAGTGATCCTTAACTTAACTTTAGCTATTATTTGAAGCGAAATAATAAATAAAAAAATGATCATACATCAACAATGTGTTATCCATACAAAAGTCGCAATTTTCCTAAGGTTTTTCGAGTAGAAATGACTTTAAGAAGGTAAAATTAACTAACTACCTATTTGATCGATACATGGATTGAAAATGCTTAAAATTTCAAGATAACTAATAAATAAAAAATTAGGGTACTTCAACAAAGGATTATATATTCAATAGGTAGGAGTTTTCGGCAATTCGTCAAACAGAAATTAGCATAATATGACAAAAAATGCCTAACTACCTATTTGATCGCCGCGCAAAACATTTGCAGTGATCCTTAACTTGACTCTTGCTATTATTTGTAACGTAATAAAAAATAAAAAAATGATCATACATCAACATAGTGTTATCTCTACAAAAGTCGCAATTTTCCTAAGGTTCTTCGAGTAGAAATGACTTTAAGAAGGTCAAATTAACTAACTACCTATTTGATCGATACATGGATTGACAATGCTTAATATTTCAAGATAACTAATAAATAAAAAATTAGAATACTTCAACAAAGGATTATATATTCAATAGGTAGGAGGAGTTTTCGGCAATTCGTCAAACAGAAAAGAGCAAAATATGACAAAAAATGCCTAACTACCGATTTGATCGATACCTGGATTGAAAATGCTTAATATTTCAAGATAACAAATAAATAAAAAATTAGGGTACTTCCACAAAGGATTATATATTCAATAGGTAGGAGTTTTCGGCAATTCGTCTAACCGAAATGAGCATAATATGACAAACAATGCCAAACTACCTATTTGATCGCCGCGCAAAACATTTGTAGTGATCTTTAACTTAACTTTAGCTATTATTTGAAGCGAAATAATAAATAAAAAAATGATCATACATCAACAATGTGTTATCTATACAAAAGTCGCAATTTTCCTAAGGTTTTTCGAGTAGAAATGACTTTAAGAAGGTAAAATTAACTAACTACCTATTTGATCGATACATGGAATGACAATGATTAAAATTTCAAGATAACTAATAAATAAAAAATTAGAACACTACAACAAAGGATTATATATTCAATAGGTAGGAGTTTTCGGAAATTCGTCAAACAGAAATGAGCAAAATATGACAAAAAATGCCTTACTACCTATTTGATCGCCGCGCAAAACATTTGCAGTGATCCTTAACTTGACTCTAGCTATTATTTGAAGCGTAATAATTAATAAAAAATTGATCATACATCAACATAGTGTTATCTATACAAAAGTCGCAATTTTCCTAAGGTTCTTCGAGTAGAAATGACTTTAAGAAGGTCAAATTAACTAACTCCCTATTTGATCGATACATGGATTGACAATGCTTAATATTTCAAGATAACTAATAAATAAAAAATTAGGGTACTTCAACAAAGGATTATATATTCAATAGGTAGGAGTTTTCTGCAATTCGTCAAAAAGAAATTAGCATAATATGACAAAAAATGCCTAACTATCTATTTGATCGCCGCGCAAAACATTTTCAGCGATCCTTAACTTGACTTTAGCTATTAGTTGAAGCGTAACAATAAATAAAAAATGATCATACATCAACATAATGTTATCTATACAAAAGTCGCAATTTTCCTAAGGTTCTTCGAGTAGAAATGACTTTAAGACGGTCAAATTAACTAACCACCTATTTGATCGATACATGGATTGACAATGCTTAATATTTCAAAATAACTAATAAATAAAAAATTAGGGTACTTCAACAAAGGATTATATATTCAATAGGTAGGAGTTTTCGGCAATTCGTCAAACAGAAATGAGCATAATATGACAAAAAATGCCTAACTACCTATTTGATCGCCGCGCAAAACATTTGCAGTGATCCTTAACTCGACTCTAGCTATTATTTGAAGCGTAACAATTAATAAAAAATTGATCATACATCAGCATAGTGTTATCTGTACAAAAGTCGCAATTTTCCTAAGGTTCTTCGAGTAGAAATGACTTTAAGAAGGTCAAATTAACTAACTACCTATTTGATCGATACATGGATTGACAATGCTTAATATTTCAAGATAACTAATAAATAAAAATTAGGGTACTTCAACAAAGGATTATATATTCAATAGGTAGGAGTTTTCGGCAATTCGTCAAACAGAAATTAGCATAATATGACAAAAAATGCCTACCTACCTATTTGATCGCCGCGCAAAACATTTGCGGTGATCCTTAACTTGACTCTTGCTATTATTTGAAACGTAATAATAAATAAAAAAATGATCATAGATCAACATAGTGTTATCTCTACAAAAGTCGCAATTTTCCTAAGGTTCTTCGAGTAGAAATGACTTTAAGAAGGTCAAATTAACTAACTACCTATTTGATCGATACATGGATTGACAATGCTTAATATTTCAAGATAACTAATAAATAAAAAATTAGAATACTTCAACAAAGGATTATATATTCAATAGGTAGGAGTTTTCGGAAATTCGTCAAACAGAAATGAGTAAAATATGACAAAAAATGCCTAAATACATATTTGATCGCTGCGCAAAACATTTGTAGCGATCCTTAACTTGACTCTAGCTATTATTTGAAGCGAAATAATTAATAAAAAATTGATCATACATCAACATAGTGTTATCTATACAAAAGTCGCAATTTTCCTAAGGTTCTTCGAGTAGAAATGACTTTAAGAAGGTCAAATTAACTAACTACCTATTTGATCGATACATGGATTGACAATGCTTAATATTTCAAGATAACTAATAAATAAAAAATTTGGGTACTTCAACAAAGGATTATATATTCAATAGGTAGGAGTTTTCTGCAATTCGTCAAACAGAAATTAGCATAATATGACAAAAAATGCCTAACTACCTATTTGATCGCCGCGCAAAACATTTTCAGTGATCCTTAACTTGACTTTAGCTATTAGTTGAAGCGTAATAATAAATAAAAAATGATCATACATCAACATAGTGTTATCTATACAAAAGTCGCAATTTTCCTAAGGTTTTTCGAGTAGAAATGACTTTAAGACGGTCAAATTAACTAACTACCTATTTGATCGATACATGGATTGAAAATGTTTAATATTTCAAGAAAACTAATAAATGAAAAATTAGGGTACATCAACAAAGGATTATATATTCAATAGGTAGGAGTTTTCGGCAATTCGTCAAACCGAAATGAGCATAATATGACAAAAAATGCCTAACTACCTATTTGATCGCCGCGCAAAATATTTGTAGTGATCCTTAACTTAACTTTAGCTATTATTTGAAGCGAAATAATAAATAAAAAAATGATCATACATCAACAATGTGTTATCCATACAAAAGTCGCAATTTTCCTAAGGTTTTTCGAGTAGAAATGACTTTAAGAAGGTAAAATTAACTAACTACCTATTTGATCGATACATGGATTGAAAATGCTTAAAATTTCAAGATAACTAATAAATAAAAAATTAGGGTACTTCAACAAAGGATTATATATTCAATAGGTAGGAGTTTTCGGCAATTCGTCAAACAGAAATTAGCATAATATGACAAAAAATGCCTAACTACCTATTTGATCGCCGCGCAAAACATTTGCAGTGATCCTTAACTTGACTCTTGCTATTATTTGTAACGTAATAAAAAATAAAAAAATGATCATACATCAACATAGTGTTATCTCTACAAAAGTCGCAATTTTCCTAAGGTTCTTCGAGTAGAAATGACTTTAAGAAGGTCAAATTAACTAACTACCTATTTGATCGATACATGGATTGACAATGCTTAATATTTCAAGATAACTAATAAATAAAAAATTAGAATACTTCAACAAAGGATTATATATTCAATAGGTAGGAGGAGTTTTCGGCAATTCGTCAAACAGAAAAGAGCAAAATATGACAAAAAATGCCTAACTACCGATTTGATCGATACCTGGATTGAAAATGCTTAATATTTCAAGATAACAAATAAATAAAAAATTAGGGTACTTCCACAAAGGATTATATATTCAATAGGTAGGAGTTTTCGGCAATTCGTCTAACCGAAATGAGCATAATATGACAAACAATGCCTAACTACCTATTTGATCGCCGCGCAAAACATTTGTAGTGATCTTTAACTTAACTTTAGCTATTATTTGAAGCGAAATAATAAATAAAAAAATGATCATACATCAACAATGTGTTATCTATACAAAAGTCGCAATTTTCCTAAGGTTTTTCGAGTAGAAATGACTTTAAGAAGGTAAAATTAACTAACTACCTATTTGATTGATACATGGAATGACAATGATTAAAATTTCAAGATAACTAATAAATAAAAAATTAGAACACTACAACAAAGGATTATATATTCAATAGGTAGGAGTTTTCGGAAATTCGTCAAACAGAAATGAGCAAAATATGACAAAAAATGCCTTACTACCTATTTGATCGCCACGCAAAACATTTGCAGTGATCCTTAACTTGACTCTAGCTATTATTTGAAGCGTAATAATTAATAAAAAATTGATCATACATCAACATAGTGTTATCTATACAAAAGTCGCAATTTTCCTAAGGTTCTTCGAGTAGAAATGACTTTAAGAAGGTCAAATTAACTAACTCCCTATTTGATCGATACATGGATTGAAAATGCTTAATATTTCAAGATAACTAATAAATAAAAAATTAGGGTACTTCAACAAAGGATTATATATTCAATAGGTAGGAGTTTTCTGCAATTCGTCAAAAAGAAATTAGCATAATATGACAAAAAATGCCTAACTATCTATTTGATCGCCGCGCAAAACATTTTCAGTGATCCTTAACTTGACTTTAGCTATTAGTTGAAGCGTAACAATAAATAAAAAATGATCATACATCAACAAAATGTTATCTATACAAAAGTCGCAATTTTCCTAAGGTTCTTCGAGTAGAAATGACTTTAAGACGGTCAAATTAACTAACCACCTATTTGATCGATACATGGATTGACAATGCTTAATATTTCAAAATAACTAATAAATAAAAAATTAGGGTACTTCAACAAAGGATTATATATTCAATAGGTAGGAGTTTTCGGCAATTCGTCAAACAGAAATGTGCATAATATGACAAAAAATGCCTAACTACCTATTTGATCGCCGCGCAAAACATTTGCAGTGATCCTTAACTTGACTCTAGCTATTATTTGAAGCGTAACAATTAATAAAAAATTGATCATACATCAGCATAGTGTTATCTGTACAAAAGTCGCAATTTTCCTAAGGTTCTTCGAGTAGAAATGACTTTAAGAAGGTCAAATTAACTAACTACCTATTTGATCGATACATGGATTGACAATGCTTAATATTTCAAGATAACTAATAAATAAAAATTAGGGTACTTCAACAAAGGATTATATATTCAATAGGTAGGAGTTTTCGGCAATTCGTCAAACAGAAATTAGCATAATATGACAAAAAATGCCTACCTACCTATTTGATCGCCGCGCAAAACATTTGCGGTGATCCTTAACTTGACTCTTGCTATTATTTGAAACGTAATAATAAATAAAAAAATGATCATAGATCAACATAGTGTTATCTCTACAAAAGTCGCAATTTTCCTAAGGTTCTTCGAGTAGAAATGACTTTAAGAAGGTCAAATTAACTAACTACCTATTTGATCGATACATGGATTGACAATGCTTAATATTTCAAGATAACTAATAAATAAAAAATTAGAATACTTCAACAAAGGATTATATATTCAATAGGTAGGAGTTTTCGGAAATTCGTCAAACAGAAATGAGTAAAATATGACAAAAAATGCCTAAATACATATTTGATCGCTGCGCAAAACATTTGTAGCGATCCTTAACTTGACTCTAGCTATTATTTGAAGCGAAATAATTAATAAAATATTGATCATACATCAACATAGTGTTATCTATACAAAAGTCGCAATTTTCCTAAGGTTCTTCGAGTAGAAATGACTTTAAGAAGGTCAAATTAACTAACTACCTATTTGATCGATACATGGATTGAAAATGCTTAATATTTCAAGATAACTAATAAATAAAAAATTTGGGTACTTCAACAAAGGATTATATATTCAATAGGTAGGAGTTTTCTGCAATTCGTCAAACAGAAATTAGCATAATATGACAAAAAATGCCTAACTACCTATTTGATCGCCGCGCAAAACATTTTCAGTGATCCTTAACTTGACTTTAGCTATTAGTTGATGCGTAATAATAAATAAAAAATGATCATACATCAACATAGTGTTATCTATACAAAAGTCGCAATTTTCCTAAGGTTGTTCGAGTAGAAATGACTTTAAGACGGTCAAATTAACTAACTACCTATTTGATCGATACATGGATTGAAAATGTTTAATATTTCAAGAAAACTAATAAATAAAAAATTAGGGTACATCAACAAAGGATTATATATTCAATAGGTAGGAGTTTTCGGCAATTCGTCAAACCGAAATGAGCATAATATAACAAAAAATGCCTAACTACCTATTTGATCGCCGCGCAAAATATTTGTAGTGATCCTTAACTTAACTTTAGCTATTATTTGAAGCGAAATAATAAATAAAAAAATGATCACACATCAACATAGTGTTATCTCTACAAAAGTCGCAATTTTCCTAAGGTTCTTCGAGTAGAAATGACTTTAAGAAGGTCAAATTAACTAACTACCTATTTGATCGATACATGGATTGACAATGCTTAATATTTCAAGAAAACTAATAAATAAAAAATTAGAATACTTCAACAAAGGATTATATATTCAATAGGTAGGAGTTTTCGGCAATTCGTCAAACAGAAAAGAGCAAAATATGACAAAAAATGCCTAACTACCGATTTGATCGATACCTGGATTGAAAATGCTTAATATTTCAAGATAACAAATAAATAAAAAATTAGGGTACTTCCATAAAGGATTATATATTCAATAGGTAGGAGTTTTCGGCAATTCGTCTAACCGAAATGAGCATAATATGACAAACAATGCCTAACTACCTATTTGATCGCCGCGCAAAACATTTGTAGTGATCCTTAACTTAACTTTAGCTATTATTTGAAGCGAAATAATAAATAAAAAAATGATCATACATCAACAATGTGTTATCTATACAAAAGTCGCAATTTTCCTAAGGTTTTTCGAGTAGAAATGACTTTAAGAAGGTAAAATTAACTAACTACCTATTTGATTGATACATGGATTGACAATGCTTAAAATTTCAAGATAACTAATAAATAAAAAATTAGAATACTACAACAAAGGATTATATATTCAATAGGTAGGAGTTTTCAGAAATTCGTCAAACAGAAATGAGCAAAATATGACAAAAAATGCCTTACTACCTATTTGATCGCCGCGCAAAACATTTGCAGTGATCCTTAACTTGACTCTAGCTATTATTTGAAGCGTAATAATTAATAAAAAATTGATCATACATCAACATAGTGTTATCTATACAAAAGTCGCAATTTTCCTAAGGTTCTTCGAGTAGAAATGACTTTAAGAAGGTCAAATTAACTAACTACCTATTTGATCGATACATGGATTGACAATGCTTAATATTTCAAGAAAACTAATAAATAAAAAATTAGAATACTTCAACAAAGGATTATATATTCAATAGGTAGGAGTTTTCGGCAATTCGTCAAACAGAAAAGAGCAAAATATGACAAAAAATGCCTAACTACCGATTTGATCGCCGCGCAAAACATTTTCAGTGATCCTTAACTTGACTTTAGCTATTAGTTGAAGCGTAACAATAAATAAAAAATGATCATACATCAACATAATGTTATCTATACAAAAGTCGCAATTTTCCTAAGGTTCTTCGAGTAGAAATGACTTTAAGACGGTCAAATTAACTAACCACCTATTTGATCGATACATGGATTGACAATGCTTAATATTTCAAAATAACTAATAAATAAAAAATTAGGGTACTTCAACAAAGGATTATATATTCAATAGGTAGGAGTTTTCGGCAATTCGTCAAACAGAAATGAGCATAATATGACAAAAAATGCCTAACTACCTATTTGATCGCCGCGCAAAACATTTGCAGTGATCCTTAACTTGACTCTAGCTATTATTTGAAGCGTAACAATTAATAAAAAATTGATCATACATCAGCATAGTGTTATCTATACAAAAGTCGCAATTTTCCTAAGGTTCTTCGAGTAGAAATGACTTTAAGAAGGTCAAATTAACTAACTACCTATTTGATCGATACATGGATTGACAATGCTTAATATTTCAAGATAACTAATAAATAAAAATTAGGGTACTTCAACAAAGGATTATATATTCAATAGGTAGGAGTTTTCGGCAATTCGTCAAACAGAAATTAGCATAATATGACAAAAAATGCCTACCTACCTATTTGATCGCCTCGCAAAACATTTGCAGTGATCCTTAACTTGACTCTTGCTATTATTTGAAGCGTAACAATTAATAAAAAATTGATCATACATCAGCATAGTGTTATCTATACAAAAGTCGCAATTTTCCTAAGGTTCTTCGAGTAGAAATGACTTTAAGAAGGTCAAATTAACTAACTACCTATTTGATCGATACATGGATTGAAAATGCTTAATATTTCAAGAAAACTAATAAATAAAAAATTAGGGTACATCAACTAAGGATTATATATTCAATAGGTAGGAGTTTTCGGCAATTCGTCAAACCGAAATGCGCATAATATAACAAAAAATGCCTAACTACCTATTTGATCGCCGCGCAAAATATTTGTAGTGATCCTTAACTTAACTTTAGCTATTATTTGAAGCGAAATAATAAATAAAAAAATGATCATACATCAACAATGTGTTATCTATACAAAAGTCGCAATTTTCCTAAGGTTTTTCGAGTAGAAATGACTTTAAGAAGGTAAAATTAACTAACTACCTATTTGATTGATACATGGATTGACAATGCTTAAAATTTCAAGATAACTAATAAATAAAAAATTAGAATACTACAACAAAGGATTATATATTCAATAGGTAGGAGTTTTCGGAAATTCGTCAAACAGAAATGAGCAAAATATGACAAAAAATGCCTTACTACCTATTTGATCGCCGCGCAAAACATTTGCAGTGATCCTTAACTTGACTCTAGCTATTATTTGAAGCGTAATAATTAATAAAAAATTGATCATACATCAACATAGTGTTATCTATACAAAAGTCGCAATTTTCCTAAGGTTCTTCGAGTAGAAATGACTTTAAGAAGGTCAAATTAACTAACTCCCTATTTGATCGATACATGGATTGACAATGCTTAATATTTCAAGATAACTAATAAATAAAAAATTAGGGTACTTCAACAAAGGATTATATATTCAATAGGTAGGAGTTTTCTGCAATTCGTCAAAAAGAAATTAGCATAATATGATAAAAAATGCCTAACTACCTATTTGATCGCCGCGCAAAACATTTTCAGTGATCCATAACTTGACTTTAGCTATTAGTTGAAGCGTAACAATAAATAAAAAATGATCATACATCAACATAATGTTATCTATAAAAAAGTCGCAATTTTCCTAAGGTTCTTCGATTAGAAATGACTTTAAGACGGTCAAATTAACTAACCACCTATTTGATCGATACATGGATTGACAATGCTTAATATTTCAAAATAACTAATAAATAAAAAATTAGGGTACTTCAACAAAGGATTATATATTCAATAGGTAGGAGTTTTCGGCAATTCGTCAAACAGAAATGAGCATAATATGACAACAAATGCCTAACTACCTATTTGATCGCCGCGCAAAACATTTGCAGTGATCCTTAACTTGACTCTAGCTATTATTTGAAGCGTAACAATTAATAAAAAATTGATCATACATCAGCATAGTGTTATCTATACAAAAGTCGCAATTTTCCTAAGGTTCTTCGAGTAGAAATGACTTTAAGAAGGTCAAATTAACTAACTACCTATTTGATCGATACATGGATTGACAATGCTTAATATTTCAAGATAACTAATAAATAAAAATTAGGGTACTTCAACAAAGGATTATATATTCAATAGGTAGGAGTTTTCGGCAATTCGTCAAACAGAAATTAGCATAATATGACAAAAAATGCCTACCTACCTATTTGATCGCCGCGCAAAACATTTGCAGTGATCCTTAACTTGACTCTTGCTATTATTTGAAACGTAATAATAAATAAAAAAATGATCATAGATCAACATAGTGTTATCTCTACAAAAGTCGCAATTTTCCTAAGGTTCTTCGAGTAGAAATGACTTTAAGAAGGTCAAATTAACTAACTACCTATTTGATCGATACATGGATTGAAAATGCTTAATATTTCAAGAAAACTAATAAATAAAAAATTAGGGTACATCAACTAAGGATTATATATTCAATAGGTAGGAGTTTTCGGCAATTCGTCAAACCGAAATGAGCATAATATAACAAAAAATGCCTAACTACCTATTTGATCGCCGCGCAAAATATTTGTAGTGATCCTTAACTTAACTTTAGCTATTATTTGAAGCGAAATAATAAATAAAAAAATGATCATACATCAACAATGTGTTATCTATACAAAAGTCGCAATTTTCCTAAGGTTTTTCGAGTAGAAATGACTTTAAGAAGGTAAAATTAACTAACTACCTATTTGATTGATACATGGATTGACAATGCTTAAAATTTCAAGATAACTAATAAATAAAAAATTAGAATACTTCAACAAAGGATTATATATTCAATAGGTAGGAGTTTTCGGAAATTCGTCAAACAGAAATGAGCAAAATATGACAAAAAATGCCTTACTACCTATTTGATCGCCGCGTAAAACATTTGCAGTGATCCTTAACTTGACTCTAGCTATTATTTGAAGCGTAATAATTAATAAAAAATTGATCATACATCAACATAGTATTATCTATACAAAAGTCGCAATTTTCCTAAGGTTCTTCGAGTAGAAATGACTTTAAGAAGGTCAAATTAACTAACTCCCTATTTGATCGATACATGGATTGACAATGCTTAATATTTCAAGATAACTAATAAATAAAAAATTAGGGTACTTCAACAAAGGATTATATATTCAATAGGTAGGAGTTTTCTGCAATTCGTCAAAAAGAAATTAGCATAATATGACAAAAAATGCCTAACTACCTATTTGATCGCCGCGCAAAACATTTTCAGTGATCCTTAACTTGACTTTAGCTATTAGTTGAAGCGTAACAATAAATAAAAAATGATCATACATCAACATAATGTTATCTATACAAAAGTCGCAATTTTCCTAAGGTTCTTCGAGTAGAAATGACTTTAAGACGGTCAAATTAACTAACCACCTATTTGATCGATACATGGATTGACAATGCTTAATATTTCAAAATAACTAATAAATAAAAAATTAGGGTACTTCAACAAAGGATTATATATTCAATAGGTAGGAGTTTTCGGCAATTCGTCAAACAGAAATGAGCATAATATGACAAAAAATGCCTAACTACCTATTTGATCGCCGCGCAAAACATTTGCAGTGATCCTTAACTTGACTCTAGCTATTATTTGAAGCGTAACAATTAATAAAAAATTGATCATACATCAGCAAAGTGTTATCTATACAAAAGTCGCAATTTTCCTAAGGTTCTTCGAGTAGAAATGACTTTAAGAAGGTCAAATTAACTAACTACCTATTTGATCGATACATGGATTGACAATGCTTAATATTTCAAGATAACTAATAAATAAAAATTAGGGTACTTCAACAAAGGATTATATATTCAATAGGTAGGAGTTTTCGGCAATTCGTCAAACAGAAATTAGCATAATATGACAAAAAATGCCTACCTACCTATTTGATCGCCGCGCAAAACATTTGCAGTGATCCTTAACTTGACTCTTGCTATTATTTGAAACGTAATAATAAATAAAAAAATGATCATAGATCAACATAGTGTTATCTCTACAAAAGTCGCAATTTTCCTAAGGTTCTTCGAGTAGAAATGACTTTAAGAAGGTCAAATTAACTAACTACCTATTTGATCGATACATGGATTGACAATGCTTAATATTTCAAGATAACTAATAAATAAAAAATTAGAATACTTCAACAAAGGATTATATATTCAATAGGTAGGAGTTTTCGGAAATTCGTCAAACAGAAATGAGTAAAATATGACAAACAATGCCTAAATACATATTTGATCGCTGCGCAAAACATTTGTAGCGATCCTTAACTTGACTCTAGCTATTATTTGAAGCGAAATAATTAATAAAAAATTGATCATACATCAACATAGTGTTATCTATACAAAAGTCGCAATTTTCCTAAGGTTCTTCGAGTAGAAATGACTTTAAGAAGGTCAAATTAACTAACTCCCTATTTGATCGATACATGGATTGACAATGCTTAATATTTCAAGATAACTAATAAATAAAAAATTTGGGTACTTCAACAAAGGATTATATATTCAATAGGTAGGAGTTTTCTGCAATTCGTCAAACAGAAATTAGCATAATATGACAAAAAATGCCTAACTACCTATTTGATCGCCGCGCAAAACATTTTCAGTGATCCTTAACTTGACTTTAGCTATTAGTTGAAGCGTAATAATAAATAAAAAATGATCATACATCAACATAGTGTTATCTATACAAAAGTCGCAATTTTCCTAAGGTTGTTCGAGTTGAAATGACTTTAAGACGGTCAAATTAACTAACTACCTATTTGATCGATACATGGATTGAAAATGCTTAATATTTCAAGAAAACTAATAAATAAAAAATTAGGGTACATCAACAAAGGATTATATATTCAATAGGTAGGAGTTTTCGGCAATTCGTCAAACCGAAATGAGCATAATATAACAAAAAATGCCTAACTACCTATTTGATCGCCGCGCAAAATATTTGTAGTGATCCTTAACTTAACTTTAGCTATTATTTGAAGCGAAATAATAAATAAAAAAATGATCATACATCAACAATGTGTTATCCATACAAAAGTCGCAATTTTCCTAAGGTTTTTCGAGTAGAAATGACTTTAAGAAGGTAAAATTAACTAACTACCTATTTGATCGATACATGGATTGACAATGCTTAAAATTTCAAGATAACTAATAAATAAAAAATTAGGGTACTTCAACAAAGGATTATATATTCAATAGGTAGGAGTTTTCGGCAATTCGTCAAACAGAAATTAGCATAATATGACAAAAAATGCCTAACTACCTATTTGATCGCCGCGCAAAACATTTGCAGTGATCCTTAACTTGACTCTTGCTATTATTTGTAACTTAATAAAAAATAAAAAAATGATCATACATCAACATAGTGTTATCTCTACAAAAGTCGCAAGTTTCCTAAGGTTCTTCGAGTAGAAATGACTTTAAGAAGGTCAAATTAACTAACTACCTATTTGATCGATACATGGATTGACAATGCTTAATATTTCAAGATAACTAATAAATAAAAAATTAGAATACTTCAACAAAGGATTATATATTCAATAGGTAGGAGTTTTCGGCAATTCGTCAAACAGAAAAGAGCAAAATATGACAAAAAATGCCTAACTACCGATTTGATCGATACCTGGATTGAAAATGCTTAATATTTCAAGATAACAAATAAATAAAAAATTAGGGTACTTCCACAAAGGATTATATATTCAATAGGTAGGAGTTTTCGGCAATTCGTCTAACCGAAATGAGCATAATATGACAAACAATGCCTAACTACCTATTTGATCGCCGCGCAAAACGTTTGTAGTGATCTTTAAACCTAACTTTAGCTATTATTTGAAGCGAAATAATAAATAAAAAAATGATCATACATCAACAATGTGTTATATATACAAAAGTCGCAATTTTCCTAAGGTTTTTCGAGTAGAAATGACTTTAAGAAGGTAAAATTAACTAACTACCTATTTGATTGATACATGGATTGACAATGCTTAAAATTTCAAGATAACTAATAAATAAAAAATTAGAATACTACAACAAAGGATTATATATTCAATAGGTAGGAGTTTTCGGAAATTCGTCAAACAGAAATGAGCAAAATATGACAAAAAATGCCTTACTACCTATTTGATCGCCGCGCAAAACATTTGCAGTGATCCTTAACTTGACTCTAGCTATTATTTGAAGCGTAATAATTAATAAAAAATTGATCATACATCAACATAGTGTTATCTATACAAAAGTCGCAATTTTCCTAAGGTTCTTCGAGTAGAAATGACTTTAAGAAGGTCAAATTAACTAACTCCCTATTTGATCGATACATGGATTGACAATGCTTAATATTTCAAGATAACTAATAAATAAAAAATTAGGGTACTTCAACAAAGGATTATATATTCAATAGGTAGGAGTTTTCTGCAATTCGTCAAAATGAAATTAGCATAATATGACAAAAAATGCCTAACTACCTATTTGATCGCCGCGCAAAACATTTTCAGTGATCCTTAACTTGACTTTAGCTATTAGTTGAAGCGTAACAATAAATAAAAAATGATCATACATCAACATAATGTTATCTATACAAAAGTCACAATTTTCCTAAGGTTCTTCGAGTAGAAATGACTTTAAGACGGTCAAATTAACTAACCACCTATTTGATCGATACATGGATTGACAATGCTTAATATTTCAAAATAACTAATAAATAAAAAATTAGGGTACTTCAACAAAGGATTATATATTCAATAGGTAGGAGTTTTCGGCAATTCGTCAAACAGAAATGAGCATAATATGACAAAAAATGCCTAACTACCTATTTGATCGCCGCGCAAAACATTTGCAGTGATCCTTAACTTGACTCTAGCTATTATTTGAAGCGTAACAATTAATAAAAAATTGATCATACATCAGCATAGTGTTATCTATACAAAAGTCGCAATTTTCCTAAGGTTATTCGAGTAGAAATGACTTTAAGAAGGTCAAATTAACTAACTACCTATTTGATCGATACATGGATTGACAATGCTTAATATTTCAAGATAACTAATAAATAAAAATTAGGGTACTTCAACAAAGGATTATATATTCAATAGGTAGGAGTTTTCGGCAATTCGTCAAACAGAAATTAGCATAATATGACAAAAAATGCCTACCTACCTATTTGATCGCCGCGCAAAACATTTGCAGTGATCCTTAACTTGACTCTTGCTATTATTTGAAACGTAATAATAAATAAAAAAATGATCATAGATCAACATAGTGTTATCTCTACAAAAGCCGCAATTTTCCTAAGGTTCTTCGAGTAGAAATGACTTTAAGAAGGTCAAATTAACTAACTACCTATTTGATCGATACATGGATTGAAAATGCTTAATATTTCAAGAAAACTAATAAATAAAAAATTAGGGTACATCAACAAAGGATTATATATTCAATAGGTAGGAGTTTTCGGCAATTCGTCAAACAGAAATGAGCAAAACATGACAAAAAATGCTTTACTACCTATTTGATCGCCGCGCAAAACATTTGCAGTGATCCTTAACTTGACTCTAGCTATTATTTGAAGCGTAATAATTAATAAAAAATTGATCATACATCAACATAGTGTTATCTATACAAAAGTCGCAATTTTCCTAAGGTTCTTCGAGTAGAAATGACTTTAAGAAGGTCAAATTAACTAACTCCCTATTTGATCGATACATGGATTGACAATGCTTAATATTTCAAGATAACTAATAAATAAAAAATTAGGGTACTTCAACAAAGGATTATATATTCAATAGGTAGGAGTTTTCTGCAATTCGTCAAAATGAAATTAGCATAATATGACAAAAAATGCCTAACTACCTATTTGATCGCCGCGCAAAACATTTTCAGTGATCCTTAACTTGACTTTAGCTATTAGTTGAAGCGTAACAATAAATAAAAAATGATCATACATCAACATAATGTTATCTATACAAAAGTCACCATTTTCCTAAGGTTCTTCGAGTAGAAATGACTTTAAGACGGTCAAATTAACTAACCACCTATTTGATCGATACATGGATTGACAATGCTTAATATTTCAAAATAACTAATAAATAAAAAATTAGGGTACTTCAACAAAGGATTATATATTCAATAGGTAGGAGTTTTCGGCAATTCGTCAAACAGAAATGAGCATAATATGACAAAAAATGCCTAACTACCTATTTGATCGCCGCGCAAAACATTTGCAGTGATCCTTAACTTGACTCTAGCTATTATTTGAAGCGTAACAATTAATAAAAAATTGATCATACATCAGCATAGTGTTATCTATACAAAAGTCGCAATTTTCCTAAGGTTATTCGAGTAGAAATGACTTTAAGAAGGTCAAATTAACTAACTACCTATTTGATCGATACATGGATTGACAATGCTTAATATTTCAAGATAACTAATAAATAAAAATTAGGGTACTTCAACAAAGGATTATATATTCAATAGGTAGGAGTTTTCGGCAATTCGTCAAACAGAAATTAGCATAATATGACAAAAAATGCCTACCTACCTATTTGATCACCGCGCAAAACATTTGCAGTGATCCTTAACTTGACTCTTGCTATTATTTGAAACGTAATAATAAATAAAAAAATGAACATAGATCAACATAGTGTTATCTCTACAAAAGTCGCAATTTTCCTAAGGTTCTTCGAGTAGAAATGACTTTAAGAAGGTCAAATTAACTAACTCCCTATTTGATCGATACATGGATTGAAAATGCTTAATATTTCAAGAAAACTAATAAATAAAAAATTAGGGTACATCAACTAAGGATTATATATTCAATAGGTAGGAGTTTTCTGCAATTCGTCAAACCGAAATGAGCATAATATAACAAAAAATGCCTAACTACCTATTTGATCGCCGCGCAAAATATTTGTAGTGATCCTTAACTTAACTTTAGCTATTATTTGAAGCGAAATAATAAATAAAAAAATGATCATACATCAACATAGTGTTATCTATGCAAAAGTCGCAATTTTCATAATGTTCTCCGAGTAGAAATGACATTAAGAAGGTAAAATTAACTAACTACCGATTTGATCGATACATGGATTGACAATGCTTCATATTTCAAGATAACTAATAAATAAAAAATTAGGGTACTGCAACAAAGGATTATATATTCAATAGGTAGGAATTTTCGGCAATTCGTCAAACCGAAATGAGCAAAATGTGACAAAAAATGCCTAACTACCTATTTGATTGCCGCGCAAAATATTTGCAGTGATCCTTAACTTGAATCTAGCTATTATTTTATGCGTAATAATTAATAAAAAAATGATCATACGTCAACATAGTGTTATCTTTACAAAAGTCGCAATTTTCCTAAGGTTCTTCGAGTAGAAATAACTTTAAGAAGGTCAAATTAACTAACTACCTATTTGATCGATACATGGATTGACAATGCTAAATATTTCAAGATAACTAATAAATAAAAAATTAGGGTACTTCAACAAAGGATTATATATTCAATAGGTAGGAGTTTTCGGCAATTCGTCAAACAGAAATGAGCATAATATGACAAAAAATGCCAAACTACCTATTTGATCGCCGCGTAAAAAATTTGTAGTGATCCGTAACTTGACTTTAGCTATTATTTGAAGCGTAATAATAAATAAAAAAATGATTATACATTAACATAGTGTTATCCATACAAAAGTCGCAATTTTCCTAAGGTTCTTCGAGTAGATATGACTTTAAGAAGGTAAAATTAACTAACTACCTATTTGATCGATACAAGGATCGACAATGCTTAAAATTTCAAGATAACTAATAAATAAAAAATTAGGATACTTCAACAAAGGATTATATATTCAATAGGTAGGAGTTTTCGGCAATTCGTCAAATAGAAATGAGCAAAATATGACAAAAAATGCCTAACTACCTATTTGATCGCCGCGTAAAACATTTGCAGTGATCCTTAACTTGACTCTAGCTATTATTTGAAGCGTAATAATTAATAAAAAAATGATCATACATCAACATAGTGTTATCTATACAAAAGTCGCAATTTTCCTAAGGTTCTTCGAGTTAAAATGACTTTAAGAAGGTAAAATTAACTAACTACCTATTTGATCGATACATGGATTGACAATGCTTAATATTTCAAGATAACTAAAAAATAAAAAATTAGGGTACTTCAATAAAGGATTATATATTCAATAGGTAGGAGTTTTCGTCAATTCGTAAAACAGAAATGAGCATAATCTGACAAAAAATGCCTAACTACCTATTTGATTGCCACGCAAAACAATTGCAGTGATCCTTAACTTGACTTTAGCTATTATTTGAAGCGTAAAAATAAAAAAAAAAATTATCATACATCAACATAGTGTTATCTATACAAAAGTCGCAATTTTCCTAAGGTTCCTTTAGTAGAAATGACTTTAAGAAGGTTAAATTAACTAACTACTTATTTGAGAGATACATGGATTGACAATGCTTAATATTTCAAGATAACTAATAAATAAAAAATTAGGTTACTGCAACAAAGGATTATATATTCAATAGGTAGGAGTTTTCGGCAATTCGTCAAACAGAAATGAGCATAATATCACAAAAAATGCCTAACTACCTATTTGATCGCCGCGCAAAACATTTGCAGTGATCCTTAACTTGACTTTAGCTATTATTTGAAGCGTAATAATAAATAAAAAAAATGATCATACCTCAACATAGTGTTATCTATACAAAAGTCGCAATTTTCCTAAGGTTCTTCGAGAAGAAATGACTTTAAGAAGGTCAAATTAACTAACTACCTATTTGATCGATACATGGATTGACAATGTTTAATATTTCAAGATAACTAATAAATAAAAAATTGGGGTACTTCAACAACAGATTATATGTTCAATAGGTAGGAGTTTTCGGCAATTCGTCAAACAGAAATGAGCATAATATGACAAAAAAATGCCTAACTACCTATTTCATTGCCGCGCAAAACAATTGCAGTGATCCTTAACTTGACTTTAGCTATTATTTGAAGCGTAATAATAAATAAAAAAAATGATCATACATCAACATAGTGTTATCTATACAATAGTCGCAATTTTCTAAGGTTCTTCGAGTAGAAATGACTTTAAGAAGGTAAAATTAACTAATTACCTATTTGATCGATACATGGATTGACAATGCTTAATATTTCAAGATAACTAATAATTAAAAAATTAGGGTACTTCAACAACGGATTATATGTTCAATAGGTAGGAGTTTTCGGCAATTCGTCAAACAGAACTGAGCATAATATCAAAAAAAATGCCTAACTACCTATTTGATTGGCGCGCAAAACAATTGCAGTGATCATTAACTTGACTTTAGCTATTATTTGAAGCGTAATAATAAAAAAAATGATCATACATCAACATTGTGATACCTATACAAAAGTTGCAATTTTCCTAAGTTTCTTCGAGTAGAAATGAATTTAAGAAGGTTAAATTAACTAACTACATATTTGAGAGATACATGGATTGACAATGCTTAATATTTCAAGATAACTAATAATTAAAAAATTAGGGTACTTCAACAACGGATTATATGTTCAATAGGTAGGAGTTTTCGGCAATTCGTCAAACAGAACTGAGCATAATATCAAAAAAAATGCCTAACTACCTATTTGATTGCCGCGCAAAACAATTGCAGTGATCCTTAACTTGACTTTAGCTATTATTTGAAGCGTAAAAATAAATAAAAAAATGATCATACATCAACATAGTGTTATCTATACAAAAGTCGCAATTTTCCTAAGGTTCTTCGACTAGAAATGACTTTAAGAAGGTCAAATTAACTAACTACCTATTTGATCGCCGCGCAAAACATTTGCAGTGATCCTTAACTTGACTATAGCTATTATTTGAAACGTAATAATAAATAAAAAAATGATCATACATCAACATAGTGTTATCTATACAAAAGTCGCAATTTTCCGAAGGTTCGTCGAGTAGAAATGACTTTAAGAAGGTCAAATTAACTAACTACCTATTTTATCGATACATGGATTGACAATGCTTAATATTTCAAGATAACTAATAAATAAAAAATTAGGGTACTTCAACAACGGATTATATGTTCAATAGGTAGGAGTTTTCGGCAATTCGTCAAACAGAAATGAGCATAATATGACAAAAAATGCCTAACTACCTATTTGATTGCCGCGCAAAACAATTGTAGTGATCCTTAACTTGACTTTAGTTATTATTTGAAGCGTAAAAATAAATAAAAAATTGATCATACATCAACATAGTGTTATCTATACAAAAGTCGCAATTTTCCTAAGGTTCTTCGAGTAGAAATGACTTTAAGAAGGTTAAATTAACTAACTACCTATTTGAGAGATACAAGGATTGACAATGCTTAATATTTCAAGATAACTAATAAATAAAAAATTAGGGTACTGCAACAAAGTATTATATATTCAATACGTAGGAGTTTTCGGCAATTCGTCAAACAGAAATGAGCATAATATCACAAAAAAGCCTAACTACCTATTTGATCGCCGCGCAAAACATTTGCAATGATCCTTAACTTGACTTCAGCTATTATTTGAAGCGTAATAATAAATAAAAAAATGATCATACCTCAACTTAGTGTTATCTATACAAAAGTCGCAATTTTCCTAAGGTTCTTCGAGAAGAAATGACTTTACGAAGGTCAAATTAACTAACTACCTATTTGATCGATACATGGATTGACAATGCTTAATATTTCAAGATAACTAATAAATAAAAAATTAGGGTACTTCAACAAAGGATTATAAATTCAATAGGTAGGAGTTTTCGGCAATTCGTCAAACAGAAATGAGCATAATATCACAAAAAAGCCTAACTACCTATTTGATCGCCGCGCAAAACATTTGCAGTGATCCTTAACTTAATTATAGCTATTATTTGAAACGTAATAATAAATAAAAAAAATGATCATACATCAACATAGTGTTATCTATACAAAAGTCGCAATTTTCCGAAGGTTCGTCGAGTAGAAATGATTTTAAGAAGGTCAAATTAACTAACTACCTATTTGATCGATACATGGATTGACAATGCTTAATATTTCAAGATAACTAATAAATAAAAAATTAGGGTACTTCAACAACGGATTATATGTTCAATAGGTAGGAGTTTTCGGCAATTCGTCAAACAGAAATGAGCATAATATGACAAAAAATGCCTAACTACCTATTTGATTGCCGCGCAAAACAATTGCAGTGACCCTTAACTTGACTTTAGCTATTATTTGAACCGTAAAAATAAATAAAAAAATGATCATACATCAACATAGTGTTATCTATACAAAAGTCGCAATTTTCCTAAGGTTTTTCGACTAGAAATGACTTTAAGAAGGTTAAATTAACTAACTACCTATTTGAGAGTTACATGGATTGACAATGCTTAATATTTCAAGATAACTAATAAATAAAAAATTAGGGTACTGCAACAAAGGATTATATATTCAATAGGTAGGAGTTTTCGGCAATTCGTCAAACAGAAATGAGCATAATATCACAAAAAAGCCTAACTACCTATTTGATTGGCGCGCAAAACAATTGCAGTGATCCTTAACTTGACTTTAGCTATTATTTGAAGCGTAAAAATAAGTAAAAAAATGATCATACATCAACATAGTGTTATCTATACAAAAGTCGCAATTTTCCTAAGGTTCTTCGAGTAGAAATGACTTTAAGAAGGTTAAATTAACTAACTACCTATTTGAGAGATACATGGATTGACAATGCTTAATATTTCAAGATAACTAATAAATAAAAAATTAGGGTACTGCAACAAAGGATTATATATTCAATAGGTAGGAGTTTTCGGCAATTCGTCAAACAGAAATGAGCATAATATCACAAAAAAGCCTAACTACCTATTTGATCGCCGCGCAAAACAATTGCAGTGATCCTTAACTTGACTTCAGCTATTATTTGAAGCGTAATAATAAATAAAAAAATGATCATACCTCAACATAGTGTTATCTATACAAAAGTCGCAATTTTCCTAAGGTTCTTCGTGTAGAAATGACTTTAAGAAGGTCAAATTAACTAACTACCTATTTGATCGATACATGGATTGACAATGCTTAATATTTCAAGAAACTAATAAATAAAAAATTAGGGTACTTCAACAAAGGATTATATATTCAATAGGTAGGAGTTTTCGTCAATTCGTAAAACAGAAATGAGCATAATATGACAAAAAATGACTAACTACCTATTTCATTGCCACGCAAAACAATTGCACTGATCCTTAACTTGACTTTAGCTATTATTTGAAGCGTAAAAATAAATAAAAAAATGATCATACATCAACTTAGTGTTATCTATACAAAAGTCGCAATTTTCCTAAGGTTCCTCGAGTAGAAATGACTTTAAGAAGGTTAAATTAACTAACTACCTATTTGAGAGATACATGGATTGACAATGCTTAATATTTCAAGATAACTAATAAATAAAAAATTAGGGTACTGCAACAAAGGATTATATATTCAATAGGTAGGAGTTTCGGCAATTCGTCAAACAGAAATGAGTATAATATCACAAAAAATGCCTAACTACCTATTTGATCGCCGCGCAAAACATTTGCAGTGATCCTTAACTTGACTTTAGCTATTATTTGAAGCGTAATAATAAATAAAAAAATGATCATACCTCAACATAGTGTTATCTATACAAAAGTCGCAATTTTCCGAAGGTTCGTCGAGTAGAAATGACTTTAAGAAGGTCAAATTAACTAACTACCTATTTGATCGATACATGGATTGACAATGCTTAATATTTCAAGATAACTAATAAATAAAAAATTAGGGTACTTCAACAACGGATTATATGTTCAATAGGTAGGAGTTTTTGGCAATTCGTCAAACAGAATTGAGCATAATATGACAGAAAATGCCTAACTACCTATTTGATTGCCGCGCAAAACAATTGCAGTGATCCTTAACTTGACTTTAGCTATTATTTGAAGCGTAAAAATAAATAAAAAAATGTTCATACATCAACATAGTGTTATCTATACAAAAGTCGCAATTTTCCTAAGGTTCTTCGAGTAGAAATGACTTTAAGAAGGTAAAATTAACTAACTACCTATTTGATCGATACATGGATTGACAATGCTTAATATTTCAAGATAACTAATAAATAAAAAATTAGGGTACTTCAACAAAGGATTATATATTCAATAGGTAGGAGTTTTCGGCAATTCGTCAAACAGAAATGAGCATAATATGACAGAAAATGCCTAACTACCTATTTGATCGCCGCGCAAAACATTTGCAGTGATCCTTAACTTGACTATAGCTATTATTTGAAACGTAATAATAAAAAAAAAATGATCATACATCAACATAGTGTTATCTATACAAAAGTCGCAATTTTCCGAAGGTTCGTCGGGTAGAAAGGACTTTAAGAAGGTCAAATTAATTAACTACCTATTTGATCGATACATGGATTGACAATGCTTAATATTTCAAGATAACTAATAAATAAAAAATTAGGGTACTTCAACAACGGATTAATTGTTTAATAGGTAGGAGTTTTCGGCAATTCGTTAAACAAAATTGAGCATAATATGACAAAAAATGCCTAACTACCTATTTGATTGCCGCGCAAAACAATTGCAGTGATCCTTAACTTGACTTTAGCAATTATTTGAAGCGTAAAAATAAGTAAAAAAATGATCATACATCAACATAGTGTTATCTATACAAAAGTCGCAATTTTCCTAAGGTTCTTCGAGTAGAAATGACTTTAAGAAGGTTAAATTAACTAACTACCTATTTGAGAGATACATGGATTGACAATGCTTAATATTTCAAGATAACTAATAAATAAAAAATTAGGGTACTGCAACAAAGGATTATATATTCAATAGGTAGGAGTTTTCGGCAATTCGTCAAACAGAAATGAGCATAATATCACAAAAAAGCCTAACTACCTATTTGATCGCCGCGCAAAACATTTGCAATGATCATTAACTTGACTTCAGCTATTATTTGAAGCGTAATAATAAATAAAAAAATGATTATACCTCAACATAGTGTTATCTATACAAAAGTCGCAATTTTCCTAAGGTTCTTCGAGAAGAAATGACTTTAAGAAGGTCAAATTAACTAACTACCTATTTGATCGATACATGGATTGACAATGCTTAATATTTCAAGATAACTAATAAATAATAAATTAGGGTACTTCAACAACGGATTATATGTTCAATAGGTAGGAGTTTTCGGCAATTCGTCAAACAGAAATGAGCATAATATGACAAAAAATGCCTAACTACCTATTTCATTGCCGCGCAAAACAATTGCAGTGATCATTAACTTGACTTTAGCTATTATTTGAAGCGTAATAATAAATAAAAAAATGCTCATACATCAACATAGTGTTTTCTATACAATAGTCGCAATTTTCCTAAGGTTCTTCGAGTAGAAATGACTTTAAGAAGGTAAAATTAACTAACTACCTATTTGATCGATACATGGATTGACAATGCTTAATATTGCAAGATAACTAATAATTAAAAAATTAGGGTACTTCTACAACGGATTATATGTTCAATAGGTAGGAGTTTTCGGCAATTCGTCAAACAGAAATTAGCATAATATCAAAAAAAATGCCTAACTACCTATTTGATTGGCGCACAAAACAATTGCAGTGATCATTAACTTGACTTTAGCTATTATTTGAAGCGTAATAATAAATAAAAAAAATGATCATACATCCACATTGTGATATCTATACAAAAGTTGCAATTTTCCTAAGGTTCTTCGAGTAGAAATGAATTTAAGAAGGTTAAATTAACTAACTACATATTTGAGAGATACATGGATTGACAATGCTTAATATTTCAAGATAACTAATAAATAAAAAATTAGAATACTTCAACAAAGGATTATATATTCAATAGGTAGGAGTTTTCGACAATTCGTCGAACAGAAATGAGCATAATATGACAAAAAATGCCTAACTACCTATTTGATCGCCGCGCAAAACATTTGCTGTGATCCTTAACTTGGCTTTAGCTATTATTTGAAGCGTAATAATAAATAAAAAAATTATCATACATCAACATAGTGTTATTTATACAAAAGTCGCAATTTTCCTAATGTTCTCCGAGTAGAAATGACATTAAGAAGGTAAAATTAACTAACTACCGATTTGATCGATACATGGATTGACAATGCTTCATATTTCAAGATAACTAATAAATAAAAAATTAGGGTACTGCAACAAAGGATTATATATTCAATAGGTAGGAATTTTCGGCAATTCGTCAAACAGAAATGAGCAAAATGTGACAAAAAATGCCTAACTACCTATTTGATTGTCGCGCAAAATATTTGCAGTGATCCTTAACTTGACTTCAGCTATTATTTGAAGCGTAATAATAAATAAAAAAATGATCATACCTCAACATAGTGTTATCTATACAAAAGTCGCAATTTTCCGAAGGTTCGTCGAGTAGAAATGACTTTAAGAAGGTCAAATTAACTAACTACCTATTTGATCGATACATGGATTGACAATGCTTAATATTTCAAGATAACTAATAAATAAAAAATTAGGGTACTTCAACAACGGATTATATGTTCAATAGGTAGGAGTTTTCGGCAATTCGTCAAACAGAAATGAGCATAATATGACAAAAAATGCCTAACTACCTATTTGATTGCCGCGCAAAACAATTGCAATGATCCTTAACTTGACTTTAGCTATTATTTGAAGCGTAAAAATAAATAAAAAAACGATCATACATCAACATAGTGTTATCTATACAAAAATCGCAATTTTCCTAAGGTTCTTCGAGTAGAAATGACTTTAAGAAGGTTAAATTAACTAACTACCTATTTGAGAGATACATGGATTGACAATGCTTAATATTTCAAGATAACTAATAAATAAAAAATTAGGGTACTGCAACAAAGGATTATATATTCAATAGGTAGGAGTTTTCGGCAATTCGTCAAACAGAAATGAGCATAATATCACAAAAAAGTCTAACTACCTATTTGATCGTCGCGCAAAACAATTGCAGTGATCATTAACTTGACTTTAGCTATTATTTGAAGCGTAATAATAAATAAAAAAAATGATCATACATCAACATTGTGATATCTATACAAAAGTTGCAATTTTCCTAAGGTTCTTCGAGTAGAAATGAATTTAAGAAGGTTAAATTAACTAACTACATATTTGAGAGATACATGGATTGACAATGCTTAATATTTCAAGATAACTAATAAATAAAAAATTAGAATACTTCAACAAAGGATTATATATTCAATAGGTAGGAGTTTTCGACAATTCGTCGAACAGAAATGAGCATAATATGACAAAAAATGCCTAACTACCTATTTGATCGCCGCGCAAAACATTTGCTGTGATCCTTAACTTGGCTTTAGCTATTATTTGAAGCGTAATAATAAATAAAAAAATTATCATACATCAACATAGTGTTATTTATACAAAAGTCGCAATTTTCCTAATGTTCTCCGAGTAGAAATGACATTAAGAAGGTAAAATTAACTAACTACCGATTTGATCGATACATGGATTGACAATGCTTCATATTTCAAGATAACTAATAAATAAAAAATTAGGGTACTGCAACAAAGGATTATATATTCAATAGGTAGGAATTTTCGGCAATTCGTCAAACAGAAATGAGCAAAATGTGACAAAAAATGCCTAACTACCTATTTGATTGTCGGGCAAAATATTTGCAGTGATCCTTAACTTGAATCTAGCTATTATTTTATGCGTAATAATTAATAAAAAATGATCATACATCAACATAGTGTTATCTATACAAAAGTCGCAATTTTCCTAAGGTTCTTCGAGTAGAAATAACTTTAAGAAGGTCAAATTAACTAACTACCTATTTGATCGATACATGGATTGACAATGCTTAATATTTCAAGATAACTAATAAATAAAAAATTAGGGTACTGCAACAAAGGATTATATATTCAATAGGTAGGAGTTTTCGGCAATTCGTCAAACAGAAATGAGCATAATATCACAAAAAAGCCTAACTACCTATTTGATCGCCGCGCAAAACATTTGCAATGATCCTTAACTTGACTTCAGCTATTATTTGAAGCGTAATAATAAATAAAAAAATGATCATACCTCAACATAGTGTTATCTATACAAAAGTCGCAATTTTCCGAAGGTTCGTCGAGTAGAAATGACTTTAAGAAGGTCAAATTAACTAACTACCTATTTGATCGATACATGGATTGACAATGCTTAATATTTCAAGATAACTAATAAATAAAAAATTAGGGTACTTCAACAACGGATTATATGTTCAATAGGTAGGAGTTTTCGGCAATTCGTCAAACAGAAATGAGCATAATATGACAAAAAATGCCTAACTACCTATTTGATTGCCGCGCAAAACAATTGCAATGATCCTTAACTTGACTTTAGCTATTATTTGAAGCGTAAAAATAAATAAAAAAACGATCATACATCAACATAGTGTAATCTATACAAAAGTCGCAATTTTCCTAAGGTTCTTCGAGTAGAAATGACTTTAAGAAGGTTAAATTAACTAACTACCTATTTGAGAGATACATGGATTGACAATGTTTAATATTTCAAGATAACTAATAAATAAAAAATTAGGGTACTGCAACAAAGGATTATATATTCAATAGGTAGGAGTTTTCGGCAATTCGTCAAACAGAAATGAGCATAATATCACAAAAAAGCCTAACTACCTATTTGATCGCCGCGCAAAACAATTGCAGTGATCCTTAACTTGACTTCAGCTATTATTTGAAGCGTAATAATAAATAAAAAAATGATCATACCTCAACATAGTGTTATCTATACAAAAGTCGCAATTTTCCTAAGGTTCTTCGAGTAGAAATGACTTTAAGAAGGTCAAATTAACTAACTACCTATTTGATCGATACATGGATTGACAATGCTTAATATTTCAAGAAACTAATAAATAAAAAATTAGGGTACTTCAATAAAGGATTATATATTCAATAGGTGGGAGTTTTCGTCTATTCGTAAAACAGAAATGAGCATAATATGACAAAAAATGCCTAACTACCTATTTCATTGCCGCGCAAAACAATTGCAGTGATCATTAACTTGACTTTAGCTATTATTTGAAGCGTAATAATAAATAAAAAAACGCTCATACATCAACATAGTGTTATCTATACAATAGTCGCAATTTTCCTAAGGTTCTTCGAGTAGAAATGACTTTAAGAAGGTAAAATTAACTAACTACCTATTTGATCGATACATGGATTGACAATGCTTAATATTTCAAGATAACTAATAATTAAAAAATTAGGGTACTTCAACAACGGATTATATGTTCAATAGGTAGGAGTTTTCGGCAATTCGTCAAACAGAAATTAGCATAATATCAAAAAAAATGCCTAACTACCTATTTGATTGGCGCACAAAACAATTGCAGTGATCATTAACTTGACTTTAGCTATTATTTGAAGGGTAATAATAAATAAAAAAAATGATCATACATCAACATTGTGATATCTATACAAAAGTTGCAATTTTCCTAAGGTTCTTCGAGTAGAAATGAATTTAAGAAGGTTAAATTAACTAACTACATATTTGAGAGATACATGGATTGACAATGCTTAATATTTCAAGATAACTAATAAATCAAAAATTAGGGTACTGCAACAAAGGATTATATTTTCAATAGGTAGGAGTTTTCGGCAATTCGTCAAACAGAAATGAGCATAATATCACAAAAAAGCCTAACTACCTATTTGATCGCCGCGCAAAACATTTGCAATGATCCTTAACTTGACTTCAGCTATTATTTGAAGCGTAATAATAAATAAAAAAATGATCATACCTCAACATAGTGTTATCTATACAAAAGTCGCAATTTTCCGAAAGTTCGTCGAGTAGAAATGACTTTAAGAAGGTCAAATTAACTAACTACCTATTTGATCGATACATGGATTGACAATGCTTAATATTTCAAGATAACTAATAAATAAAAAATTAGGGTACTTCAACAACGGATTATATGTTCAATAGGTAGGAGTTTTCGGCAATTCGTCAAACAGAAATCAGCATAATATGACAAAAAATGCCTAACTACCTATTTGATTGCCGCGCAAAACAATTGCAATGATCCTTAACTTGACTTTAGCTATTATTTGAAGCGTAAAAATAAATAAAAAAACGATCATACATCAACATAGTGTAATCTATACAAAAGTCGCAATTTTCCTAAGGTTCTTCGAGTAGAAATGACTTTAAGAAGGTTAAATTAACTAACTACCTATTTGAGAGATACATGGATTGACAATGCTTAATATTTCAAGATAACTAATAAATAAAAAATTAGGGTACTGCAACAAAGGATTATATATTCAATAGGTAGGAGTTTTCGGCAATTCGTCAAACAGAAATGAGCATAATATCACAAAAAAGCCTAACTACCTATTTGATCGCCGCGCAAAACAATTGCAGTGATCCTTAACTTGACTTCAGCTATTATTTGAAGCGTAATAATAAATAAAAAAATGATCATACCTCAACATAGTGTTATCTATACAAAAGTCGCAATTTTCCTAAGGTTCTTCGAGTAGAAATGACTTTAAGAAGGTCAAATTAACTAACTACCTATTTGATCGATACATGGATTGACAATGCTTAATATTTCAAGAAACTAATAAATAAAAAATTAGGGTACTTCAATAAAGGATTATCTATTCAATAGGTAGGAGTTTTCGTCAATTCGTAAAACAGAAATGAGCATAATATGACAAAAAATGCCTAACTACCTATTTCATTGCCACGCAAAACAATTGCACTGATCCTTAACTTGACTTTAGCTATTATTTGAAGCGTAAAAATAAATAAAAAAATGATCATACATCAACTTAGTGTTATCTATACAAAAGTCGCAATTTTCCTAAGGTTCCTCG